>CM076579.1:703933398-704473609 GCA_034641835.2 Pinus albicaulis
AGGATCAAAACTAAGTACAGGAAAACATAAATTTGTACAAATGGAGGAGGGTCATAGTCCCACATATGGAACCAGCATAGTAAATCTCCTGACTGCATTAGATAATGATGTGGTAAGTGGTCTCCACACCACTTACTTGTTTCCCAAGTCATCTCACCATGGCTGAAAGTGTGTGATATGTTTGGTGCCTTTGGAGTGCACCCACAATGATAAAAAATCTCCCTTTGTCCTCCAAGGGAGTGGCCATGTTCAGAAATGTTTATGGCCCAAAGTTGGCCATGAAATTTATATGTAATAATGCTCCTCCTTGGAGCTATGGATTGCATATACATGGTAAGATAATGCAAATTACCATCAAATGTAACATTAGTTACATAGGCATGTTCTTTACCAAAAATTCTGCTCATACAAATGGAGTGGCTCATAGGTGGATCCCCTCTCATTCCAAAAGAGGAAAGAGGTGGCTGAAATAACTCCTTCATTGATTCATGTCTCTCTTCCAACTCCACATGGTTCATATATCTTTGAAAATGCTGATATAGTTCCTCTTCAAAGCCTTCCCAAGTGTAGCTTTCCATGACAGTGTTGTAGGACCTCATGGAATAAGTATGGATGAAAAAGGATTCTTCATAAGCCCTTTGTAGCAACCTCTCCTTGAGCTTGGAGGCTCTAGATAAGAATATCCTACCATGATAGTATATGAATCCTTCTTGAGCTGAATATCCCTCTTCATGTAGCTTGTCATCAAGTATCATGCATGTGAAAAGATCCTTGGAATAATCCACCAACAGTTGGGATATCCAATATGGATCAATCTTCCATAGTGATAGTGTTGATGATCTATCACAAGGAACATTTTTCATATGGATTATATTCTCCTTGATGTCTCCCATTCCTAAGGTATATATTGGAAGTTCATTCCTTCCATGCTTCTCCTCCCATAGTGCAGAATCTGAAATGAAAGTGGGTAATGATGATGTTGGGAGAATGTTGCCTTCCTCCTTGAGTGTACCCAAGACTCTCAGCGATATATCATGGCCTTCTAATGCTCCCATCCCTCCTAGATATATGCTTGGAGCATCATGTTGTGAGATATTTCTCACCAAATCTGAATCAGGTGGCCTCCCAGGTGGTTTTCCACAAGATAATAATGTCCCATGAAGCAATATTATAAGCATAATAGATGGGACTGTTAGGTCCTTTCTTCCATTGTGCAAATCCATCTCTATTTTCCCTGTGGAAGTTGTATGTGAGGGATATGTGTGCATGCCTTTAATCACTTGAGATTTTCCACTCTTTCTATCCACCCATTCCATCTGCCAAGTCTCCCAATCAGTGGTGACTTTCCCCAAAGTAATCAACCATTATACACGCAATATCACATTGGTGTCAGGTATGTCAACCACAAAGAAGTGATCAGTCAATGTATATGTTCCCAAATCAGAAAATACCTCAAAAATCATTAGTGGGTATTGCCCTCCTTTGCACTAGTTGGGCATCAATAAAATTGTGGGTAGCCCCACTATCAACCAAAACAGAAACCCTCTGATTTAAGATGGAACCGTGAACCCTTAAGGTCAAGTACTTAGGTACTCATCTCAATGATTCAAGAGCCCCTCCAATTGGAGAAAATGCCCCATTCCCATCTCCTGATGGTGTTGGTTCATCTCCTACAGTGTCAGCGCTCTGACCTCTTGTTGGTTCATCTTATTCTTCCTCCTCATCATATGAGAAGACCTCTATGTAATGTGCCTTTCCTATTGCACATCTATGTATGGGTCCCTAAGACTCTTGGAATGTGAAGCAAATCTTCCTCCTCCTCACATCTCTTCAGACATCATCATCAAGAGGTTTTTTTATTTTGGCTCTATTTTGAAAGAGGAGCCTTTTCTTCTTTTCCATTTGATGGAAAAGAGGGCTTATGCTGAAATGTTGCCTTTGATTTTGGCAAGGCATCTTGAAGATATCTAGCCCTTTAAATGGAATCTTGAAGGTTATTGGGCTTGGTAGACTTAACCAACCCATGAATAGGTTCATATAACCCATCAATGAACATAAACACCCTTCTTGTTGCAGATAAATCAGGAACCATGATAGAAAGTCTCAAAAATTCATAAATATAAGCTTTTGTATTACCTGATTGTTTAAGCTTTCCAAGCCCCATCAATGGTGCTTCAGGATCTCTTCTATCAAACCTCTCCACCAGCCTCCTAGCAAACTTTGAATATGCAGTGACATTGGCACGACCCAATGTAGACAAGTCATGGAACCACCAGTCATGTGCTTCACTCTCAAGGTGCAGCGCTGCAATCTTAATGGCCTCCATTTCTAAAACTTTGTTCAACTAGAAGTAGATGTCAAGCTTCTCTACCCATGATTTGGAAGTGCACTTGGATGACCCATCAAACTTGGATAAGAAAAATCTACCCATAGTGTGGTGTAGATCATGATTCTGAATGAATCCACCACTTCTATGATGATGCCTGGGTCTTCTATTGTCCTTGATTTGACAAAATCCTTGAAAACTCAAGTTCTCCTTGAATCTTTGAGTTTGAGACTCATACTTCATAAAATAGTCTTCAAGGGATTCTTGCTCTTGAAACTCTTCATTTCCCACAGCCAAGAATGTAGAAATTGTAGAGCGTTGGGAAACTTGTTGTTGCTACACTGGTTGATAACTCTAGTGATGAGACATGCCAGAGCCTTCACCATGATGAAATATTTTAGGGGATTCCTTGTATCTATCCATACTCATCTCCTTGATCTCTCTAGAAATGTCTTGCATGGCTCTAATAAGGATCTTAGGGAACTCCTCTTAATCTTCTCCTCCAAATAAAGGGGTTTTACCCTTGTCTTCTTTGTCATTTATATAATCAAACTTCCGATATATTCTTCTTGGATACATCTTCTCTCTATCAGTAAGAGGCTCTCCTTCTTCAGATGACATATTATCTTTTCAAGATGAATAGGGCGTGCCAAAATTATGCTCTGACACCACTGTAATATTCCCAAATGGGAAAATTAGGAATATAGTGAAAACTGTTGGAACGATAGTGTAAATCATCATTTAAAATCAAGAAGCCAATATGGTGACCTTTCATATGTTCTAATAGTAGCAAAATGTGCATAAATAATGGGCCATAAGATACATAACAAGAAAGAACAAGCCTCCAATGGATAAAATCCCTCAAAATGAGGTGATGCTACTATATATAAAAGATGGAAGACTCTTACAGCATTTTTTTACAAGAAATTATATAGAAAATTATTATACAATGGATCTAAGGCTGATATCTGCCTCAAAAGATAGATCTATTATAGATCTGAGCACTATACAACCTCCTTTAAAGAACCCCTTCAGGGTTTTCAACAAAACACCATGTACAAGATGGGGATCTAGGCCCTAGGGCTGAAGTTCCATTATAAAATAAAAATATAGAAAGTGTGGATGATCTAATATGATCAATACAATAGCCTCCTCCAATATATCCTCTAAATGAAAGGTAGATCCCTTTCACTAGAAAACCAGCTCTCCAAATGGTGTACCAATCCTCCCTACAACTCCTCCTATAGAAATAACGTAGATCTGGAAGAAAACTGCAATGGAGGGATAAATAAATAGTTGGCATGATGCCAAGATCTGAAAATATTCTCAAGGGCCTTCCTTAATTTCCTCCCAATGGAAAGGAAGCCTCCTCCACTAAAAAACTAGCTCATAAAATAGCCAATACAACCTTCCATTGTTACAACCTGCAAAACAACCAAAACCTCAAGAAGATCTATGCTATAAATGAAATATGAAGCTTGGCCTTAAGCCTGATAGTGGAAAATGTAGTAAGATACTCCTCCAAGAGCTTCTCAATGGAAGAGGTTGGATTACCGATCAGCAACACCCTGTGCTAAACAACACTCAATCTCAGCTAAAGAAAAAGAGAAAGATATATGTCTAAACATACCATATATTCAGAAAATCATATATCAACATACATGATGAATATTTATTCCTTCCTCTTTCTTAAATAAGATATGAGCTTGCAAACCCTAAGCCTGTAATATCCAAAAATTGGGACTGCTAGCAAGGCATGCCTGAAAAACGCATTTTTGAGGAATGGCTACTACAAAATTGAAATTTAGCCCTTGGATCCCTTATATATGATAATCTAAGACCCAAATCCAAGAAGAGAGCATAAAAAAATCAAACTAGGTGGGTTAAACAAATCTCCCACACCCAGTATGGCTTGGAAATTGCCCATGGAAGGGGTTGTAGCAATACAAAGAACACTGCCCAGAAAATAACACAGTTTTAGTTAACAGTAGTAAGAGACCAATATGATAGCTCAAAAATAGCTTATACAATGGTAAATCAGATTTACAATGTGGTCCCAATCAATGTACAAGAGAAAGATGGAAGGCTTTCATGAGAAAAACCCTTTAAAAGAGGTGTTGCAATAATATGTTTCACTGCAAAGACTTAACAACATTATTTTTATGAGCATACAGCAGATTTAGGTTGCAACTCAGATCTCGAATAGATCTATGTACAAAATATTAGATCTATATCATATCTGTACACTATATTGTCTATATTTTACATACCCCTTGGGGTTTTCAGCAAAACATGAAGCATATGGAGTAGATCTGAGATCTCACGCAGCATATCTGCAGATTTCTACAGAATTACTGAAGCTTATATAGGAGTATTGAGATCAGATCTGAATATGACATGGATAAGAACAAAAATCCATGGATCACCACAAGGCAAGGAAAATTTTAGGGGCTAATATTCGCAGGTGGGCTAATTTTCCATGCTTTTTCCAAAAAAAAGATTTGCCAATTCCCTTTTTTTTTTCAAAATTGATTCTCCCAAATTTTATAGTATAATAATATTTTACCCTAAAAATCGCAAAAAAATTATATATACTAATATAAAATGATTACAAAACTAAATATTTTTACAAAAATAACATCAAAAATTTTACAATTCACATATTGGGGACTACTAAGATTCGCCAAGTTTTTAAACTTTAAGATAAACATCCACCCTTAAAATTTTCCCTGCCACAGTGAGAGACAAATTCTCATCACTAGAGATCACTCCTCAAATGTTGCCAAAACTCCCTACAACTCTCTTCCTGCAGATAACGCAGTCCTGGAAGAAAAACTGTGTTGTAGACTTGATGAACAATTTGGCCCAATGCCAAGGTATGGATCTAGAGCTATAATGATCCAATACACTCTTTCCAATGGGATAGAAGGCTTTCCCACTGAAAAGAGGCACTAGAATGGCTTAGATATGAACAGACCTAGCCTCCACTTGCTGCAGATTACAAAGACAACCAAACCCTCAATAGGATCTGTGTTGTAGTTGGAAGTAGAAGCTTGGCCAAATTCCTGATAGTGGACAAGAAATGCAAGACTCTTCCAAGAGGCCTCTCAAGGAAAGAGGTGGGATTCCCGATCAGGAACACCCAAGTGCTAAACATCACTATTCTCAGCTAAACAACTAGAGAATGAGAAGTGTCTAAACAGAAAAAGCCTTTCAAGACAATATGGTCAACAATCTTTCTTCTCGTTGCTCTCATCTTTCTTTTATAGGATGAAAGCCTTTGAAAAACCCTAAACCACTTCAAAGGTTTAAGCCCTTTTCAAATGTGTAGCTTCCAACTAGATATGCCTTGTGCTTCTAGGAGGTACATTTCATCCGGACAGCATTGTGGATTTGGTCCCGTTGACTCGCCAATTGTCACAATCACTTTCACACATAAGGGAATTTTATTTAGGAAGTTGTTGAAGTCCCGATGAACACACAATTAGGTCTACAACAAGGGGGATACCCACTCGGTCCGACCTTGGTTAGCGCCTCTTCCTTTCTCGTTTGGTGTATTGGGTCCGACTGGGGATAATGGGACCAGTTTCCCAATGTGTATCTGTGTGTTGAGAATAGATATTTCCTATCTAAAAAGGTTCCTAAGTGAAATGCTTTTATTCTATTTCTAATCTAATCATATGCAAATTGTATTCTAATTTAAACAGAAATATCTAATTCTAAACTAAACCCGGGATAAAATCTTATTTATGCGATCTAAAATGATTTCGAATAACAATCGATAATAAAGATCATTCAACTGTTATAAGAAAAGGATTCAATAAAAATAAACCATTTCATATAAAAATTTAGATGAAACAGTTGTGGAAAACATATCGCATAATAAGCTATTCATACATTAAGCATAAACAAATAGTCATCACCGTACAAAAGTGCCAAATGATAACTGAAGCATTCAAGCATCAATATATAAATAACTGAACATAAATATCACTTTTAACATAGAAGCAGAAAAAGTTAAGAGATAAAAGTACCATTTATAACTGGTTCTACTCATGAGCTAGAAGCAATAATGATTTATCTCCTCCTAATCCAACATCTACTAAGAGTACAGAAATGCAACATCAGTAGCAGATATTAGACACATATATCAATAAATCTCGTTCCATTCATTCATCAAAACCTCCTCTGAGGGTGCAGAAGTGCATGTTCTGAGGATAAGTTTTTGACAAATTTCAGGACCCTTATCTAAATGCATGAGAAGGGTTTAAATACTACTAACTAAATCTAATTATAGTTTATTACAAAAATTTAGGATTCGGTTTAAATGACCGTCCTTTTTCTAGGGAAAAATAAAGTAAAATTAAAAACTAAATCTAAAATTAAAACTATTGACTAACTACTTATGAACTTGGTCTTTGAATTCGCAAGCATTCAGCATTGAGTTGAGCAGAGGTGGCCGGCCAACTTCAGATTTCAACTGCCCCGAAAAGACAGAATCGGAAAGTGTAGGCACGATCTTCTCAGCAGAATTAATAATGCAATTAAGAGTGCTGCATTGACTGTGTGGTTTTACTAGATATGTCCAGTAAGAATCCCAATTTAATCTTCTCAATCCTTGAATTGATTTTGCTTTTTCTTCTGCCTTTTGTTTCCATTCTATTTTTAATTGTTGTGCTTGTGGTAAATATCTTGGAACAGTTTCTGAAATCAAATTAGCCTTGTGCAAATTTTCATTTACACAATCAGTAATATGGCTTGCTGCTGTAGCTAACTCCTCTGCTACTTTTTCTGCTTCTCTGATCTGTGCATCCCAATTATTGAAAAGTATTTCTTTATGACTGTCATTGATAAGTGGTGCTCCAACTCTTTTTCCTTCCTCTGTCTTTTTCCATACCAAATAATTAGTAACTCTTTCATTAATTAAATCATAATCATGTCGTAATTCTACAACATGATTAGTGATTTTGTCACTTTCTTGACAAAAAGAGTTCCATTGTGAAATCTTCTGGCATAATGTATCTTTTTGTTGCAGTAGTTGATTGTTCAAAGAAATAGATTCTGAGATAAATTCTGGAAGCTTGGGGTCAACTTTGTGCTCCTCTTGGATAATATGTATTTGTTTCTCTTTATCAGCAAAGCTTTCTGATACCCAATCTTCATTTGATGAAACTCTTGCTGTAACTTTTCAAATTTCATCTGTGCTTCACTGTTGGCATGTGCTTACTGTAATTGTTGTTGCAGAACCTTTATCTGATCTTCTTTTTCATTTAATAACAGCTTTACCTTAGATGATTTGTCAATATTCACGGAGGCATAAGCTCCTGTAATCTGAGATAGGTTAGTAAGATTATCAGTTGGGTCTGTAGTAGGGTCTTTCCATAAGACATCCAATTGTTCTGCATCAGTAGAGATTGCGCTCTCTAATTTTCTCTTTTTCCTTTGCTTTCTTACTACTGCCTTATACTGTGGGCTATATAATACATCCAAAGGAGGAATGTCCTCTATATTAAGTACAATTTCAGAAGAGGGAGTGATGGGTATATGTTCAATTTCTATGACATTTCCACTTATTCCCGTACTTAAACCCTTTGTCTGTACAGGGGTTTGTGTATTCTATCCTTCAACATTAAGCAATTCATTAAACGTTTCCCATTCTTTATCCAACTGAGTGCTAGTAGATGGTTGTTGTATAATGAGAGGTGGAAGATTCAACTGTGGAGTAGTTGAAGTCTGTAATTGTGAGAGCTCTTTTGACTGAGCTATATCCTTAACTGAGCCTTCAATTTTATCCTGATCAGATTTTTTAGAATTTTCAGAAACTTCTTTGTCAGACTTCGACTTAGACCTTTTTAAATCTGAGCTACCACTAAGACTGATGCTAGGAGTTGGTTCCCTTGCGGGTTCCAAGCGTAAATTATCCAAAGGAATAGTGGTCAATCTTCTTTCTCTGTATACTTTAAACTCTTGAAATTCTTTTGGGGAGAACCGTGCTTGAGCTAAATTCAAAATATCTTTGAATGAACATTTTTCTTGAAACATATCATCAAAAAGATCTTCTTCTCCAGAAAATACTCTTGCCTTGACAATAGTGGTGAAATCCTTGACAATACCATATGGATCAAATAGCCTTCTAGAAAACTTGAACAATTGTAAGCATGTAATATTGCTTACTTCCTTAAACGCGTGACCAATATCAGATAATGAGAATGTTCTGCAAGAAATAGGAAATTGTGGCCAGGTGGCCTTCTTCTTATCCTTTAATTCTTTTATTAAACCTCCTTCGCCACAGGTTTGATATGCAATTTCCCAAGCTATAAGTTTATCCAGAACATACAGGGGTAAAACATGAGGGGAAGCAGAACTTCCAAAAACCCTAACATAGGTAAACATCTCTTCTCCAAACCATCTTGCGACAGGGAGAATGTCGACTTCTGCTTCCGGGGAAAACCTTGGAGCATCCTTATTATACAACTTTCTATGCAGAGGCAACATTATGCCATGGAAAATCTTTTAAAAATGAGGAACGAATCTTGATTCCCACAGTTCTTTGTGATATACATGAATGGGAAAAGGATCCTGAATTGTCCATTGCCAGCCCATTAAAGGGAACTTAGAAACAAAGCAAATTGAATCCATAACATAGGCAGACAGGTGAAAAGGAGGATAAATCCTCTGAGAGACAGTCTGTTTAGACCGGTAATTAAAAATAGCAGTGGCTAAATTATCAGACAATATTTTAGCCCAGTCCAAAATGGTGGCGTTAACAATAGCATTCAATAACGGAAGCCATTCAGGCAAGACCTTATTAATATCAGGCTTTCCAACAATCCTACATAACATAACAGCAGTAAAACAATATGGAGAGGTGAGTGAACCAGTACTATACATACCGTTTTTGTCTTTCTTCAATGGTTCATCTTTTTTAGTCCATTCTTTGGTGCATTCTGCCAAATTCGCATTTTCCTTGGAAAATTTCTCCATAAATTGTTAGTTGTAAGTTGCCTGGGGCTCTGGCAAATGATACATAAACCTCAAATTTTCTGGAGTAAACGACCCAATGACCTCTTGACCTTGAGTTCTGAATTGTCTATCTGAAATGTCAGTGGTATCCAGCACCCATTTGATCATGTCTGTATATGGGAGAATTCTGGGCCTTGCTGCAATCCGGTGCAAAAAAGAATAAGCTAGCTCTGTAAGAGATGCTTCGGAGGAATTACTTGAACCCGCGGTAGCCGCAACCTCCATTACTCTTGGGTTTTTTTCTTCAAGCAAATTGAACATACCCTCCCAGGTGGTGATACCAGCCTCCTTGTTGCAAGCAGTGTCTGCGTATAAGGAAGCCATCTCTTTATTTTCAGAATTCGAAGCTTTCTCTTTCTTTCCAGAACTAGGAGTTTTCTCTTTCTTTCCAATAATGCTCTGAATGTTGCTTTGTATAGTCTTCTACTTCTTCGCGCCTGCGGTTTTACGAATTAAGTGAGAGTAATGATATGAGAAAGGTGACGGGATATTTTTAAATGCTGAAGGCGTATGAAATCTATTATTTTAATGTGAAACAACCTTTCAATCAAAACAAAATCCTTTTCATCAATAATTGACAATCCATTTATTAATTTGACATTTAAAGCACATAACGGATATCGATTTATGAAAATATTTTCTTCGTACAATGAGCTTCAAGAATCTGCGATAGTGCGATCTGCGATTTGATCTGCAATATCGCAAAATCACAGTATCGTAAATTGTAGTTTTCATAAATTCAAATCATCACAAAATCGCAACTTTCGCATGATTGCAATATCGCAAATCGCAACTTTCGCAAATCGCAACTTGTAACATCATGAAATCGTGATATCACAATATCGCAATATCGCGAAATTGCAATATCGCAAAATATAATATATGAATAATATCCGTTAATATGTTTTCTGCGATATGCAATTTGCGATAAAAATTTTAGTGCGATGTCATTGGATCGCGGTATCGCAATTTTGAAGATTCTGCTTTGCTCAACATATATTCTACTTTTTTGCTCAAGATTTTCCAAAGAAATTTCTTTAAGTCCATGATAGTAAGTTTTATTGAAAATGAAAACAAACACCAATAATTTTTTTTTGGATTTTTAGACTAAGGGTCCCCACTTATTTAGTATTATTACTAATATTAAATAAGAAGGGGGGTTGTTGTTGGCCACAACAATTGGCAATTCACTTGGAAGAACCAGTTATCTCTGCTTTTCTTTTGAATTTTCTAAACTTTTCAAAACAGAAAATTTTCCAGAAAATCAAACTTTATTATAAAAAGACAAAGTACATTATGCTTCAATCTATGTTTTGTAACCAGCTTCAAAAGTAGAAGAAAAGAGATATAAACGCCTTAGAAATAAGCCACTTCGAGGGGGCAACCTCCAATACATTACATAAATGCACAATTCTTGGATGATACAATTTACAAACCTCCTTTCTATATATAGGAGTCCATGGGGCCATAATGTAATCCTAGTGGGCCACAATGTAATCCTAGCCGACCTAACAATAATAATTTAAGGGCACAATAATAACAAAATGGGGGTTACAAGGGTACAATAATAACAATAATGGGGGCTACACTAACATAATAAGGGACTACACTATTAATATAGGGACTTAACATGCCCCTCTCCTTCAAACAAGTGTTGTCCTCAACGCTTGATTATTTCTTGATGCTTCTGTATAAAATTTTCATCCTCCCATGTGAAATATTCTACAGGAAAGTTCTTCCACTTGCTGAGATACTCTGAAATTGATCGTACTTGTCGAGTTCTTGTTTCTATGACTGCTTCATAACTTCTTTCGATGTGATGTTGATCTTCCCGTTGTTTCATTAGATTCTGCACCAAAGTTGGGTTATCCTTTGAGAGTTGGAGAACTTGTTGTTGATGCTCGATGTGATCTTCCACTAATTTATCATCCATATTTGCTATTATTTGATCCTTAAAACAATCCAACTTAGCCTCCATTTTTTCTTTTAAACCATCTATTTCATCTTCAATTTCTCTTCGTAAGATTGAAACTTGTTGCACTTGGTACCGTAATTTTGATATCTCATACTGCAACTCTTCCTCTTCATGTGTCATAGTATAGCTTTTTGAGGGATTAATGGGTATGGAATTATTTTTTGGAGGCATTATAGAACCCAATGCTGATAAAAATTCTAAAATATGCCCTTGGAATCAATTCAAATTGATTCTTCAAACAAGACTTATGCAATTTGGAAAAATACACACCTTTTACTAGCTTTGAGGAGCTCGATATTGAAATTGAATTATCTCTATAATTGAAAATCTTCGATATCTGAAATTCAGCCCTGTAGTAGCCCTCTGAAGCTTCTTTCAAATGCCACAGGTCTGACCTGATTTGGATTTTCCAAGACAAAGTTGTGTCCAATCTCCCACAATGACCTAATTCTGGACTGGTTCAGTAGAGCGAACTTGTACGACTTGCCACGTGTCACTGTTTTGTCCTTTGTCTCTGAAATTGATAGCAAAGAAACTACAGGCCGTGTACTTGTGATCACTTTTGACGGCACTCCAATCCAATCTTCATAGAGAGAGTTATTGAACTTTTCTCACGATCACCTCTTTGAGATGAAATTCAGGAGCCTGAAAAAGCAGTACCTTCCACAGATCATATCTCCAACACTATTGTGAACCAAGCTCCGAAATTTTTTGATGAATTTCCTCAGGATTTCAGCTTCGCACCATATGAATTTTATATTCTGAACCTTCGTAGAAAAACATTTATAGCGCAAATGCCACGATGACCTGTTTAGGAGCCTGAACAAATACCTGACTTCCACAGATCATATCTCCGAAATTATTGCGAATCAAACTCTGAAATTTTTATACAGTCGCCCTCAAGAGAAATGCTTCACACCCCAAAAATTTCAGCTTCTGCAACTTCGTAGAAAAACATTTATAGCGCAAATGCCACGATGACCCGTTTGGAGCAGCGAAACCCTAGAATCCAACGCTCTGATACCAAATGTTGTGTAACCAGCTTCAAAAATAAAAGAAAAGAGATGTCAACGCCTTAGAAATAAGCCACTTCGAGGGGGAAACCTCCAATACATTACATAAATACACAATTCTTTGATGATACAATTTACAAAAAAACCTCCTTTCTATATATGAGTCCATGGGGCCATAATGTAATCCTAAGGGGCTACAATGTAATCCTAGCCGACCTAACAATAATAATTTAAGGGCACAATAATAACAATATGGGGGTTACAGTAAGTACAATAATAACAATAAGGGGGCTACACTAACATAATAAGGGGCTATACTATTAATATAGGGACTTAACATTCAATCTATGAATGATATTTCATTTCTTCTATGATCAACTTTGACTATTCACTTCCTTAAGCTAGTTCCTGTATCTACATCAGTCATCACTTGGTTTTAAAGATAAAAACAAAAGGCTTCTCTGTAAATCAGTTTTAAATATGCTCATTTGTCGTAGGTAGAGCCACTTCTGCTAGCAAGCGTTTATAGCCTCGACAGGGTTACCTGTTACCCAGCAATGATCCTGTGTCATACTTAGAGAAATATACAATTTTCAAAGAGAAATCCATATTCACACTTATTACTTTTATTTTTCTTTTTCTTCTTAAAGAACAATGTCTTGGTTTGGTAGCCAATTTATGACAGTGCCATTCACTTGATTTATAACTTTGCTGAACAAGCTGGCTCGTGATGAGACCCCTTGCCTTTTGATTGCAATAATCTTAAGTCATTGCCCTGTTGTGATATGCAGTATTGGCAAAGTCAGCAAGTTATAATATCTATGATCATGATAAGTCGGCTCGTGATGAGACCTCTTACTCTTTAAGTTAAAAAGTGTATCATTGGATTATTCCCTGAACTTTGAAATTTTCTAAGTGGGAAGGAAGTCATTGTTTCCTTAAGATAATTCTGGACGACAATAATAGAGTTTTTGGAGAAGAAATTTTCTACAGAGAATCTTTGTTTTGTTATTGATACCTTTCATTGAACTGATATAAAACAATCGCTCACCAAAAGTTGTTTTCATCAAAATTTTCAAAGTTGAAACTAATATCATTTCTAGATTTAAAACTTTTAACTGTATCTTTGAATAATAATGATCAATATTCTGAAAAGAATTCTATTTATATAAGTGAAGAAATAAAATCTAAAAAGAGAATTAGTATATTTTTGATGAATTCCAAATGTAACCATTAACAACTGGTTTTATTATGACAAATAAAGAAAACTAATATACAAAATAGAGGAATGATCTCCTATGGAAAATATTTTTTAAGGATCTGTCCATTAACAGGTAAAGACTCTCTTTTCCCTGTTAAATCCTATAACATAAAAGTAGATGGACCTATGATTTCTGCAATTTGGAAAGGACCAAGCCACATTCGTTGAAATTTCGTATGTTTTCCTTTCTCCTCGTGAGCCTTATCCCATTTTAAAACAAGATCTCCTATTTGAAAATCCTTTCTGGTTATCATGTTTGAATCAAAAGAAGCTTTAACTAATGCTTGATGATGATCATGAGTTACTTTAGCCTTTTCTCGTTGTTCTTCTAACTTAATTATTTCCATCTGTCTTAGTTGTAAAGAAGAAGTTGTTTCTTCATCAATATATTGAACTAAGGACAAAGAAGGAATTGTTAGATGAGTTGGAAGAACTTCTTCTCTCCCATAAACTAAATTAAACGGAGAAGTGCCAATAGAAGCCTTCTGCGTTATTCGATCTGCCCATAAAGCATATATTAAAGATTTATGCCAATTTTTATGATTTTGGTCAATGGTTCGCTTAATGATTCTGATTAAGTTTTTATTCGTGGATTCAGCTAACCCATTTCCCTATGGATAATAATTGGCAGAATATTTAAGTTTGAAACCTCTCTTGAGTGCAAATTCAGTCATAGCATTACCAGAAAAATATGATGCATTATGAAACATTAAAGCGGAAGGTAAACCAAACCTGGTGATTATGAACTGATCTATGAATTCAATGATATGTTCAACATTAGCAGTCTTGAGAGGGACTGCTTCTACCCATTTCGTAAAATAATCAGTTGTTGTAATGATATAATTATGTTGTTTAGAAGAGTGAGGAACGATCTCACCTATTATGTCTAATCCCCATTGATCAAAAGGTTGCTCAATGTTGACTAATTGTAATGGCAATGATGGTTTCTTTTGTCTTCCAGCTGCAGTTTGACAAATTTGACATTTTATTGCATATTTATGTGAATCTTTGAATAATGTGGGCCAGTAATAACCTGCACGGAGGATTTTATGTGCAGTAGCATCTCCACCATAATGTCCACCTGTTGGCCCATCATGAAGTTCCTGCAAGGCTTTTTTCAGCTTCATATTTTTCGAGACATCTAAGAAGAACAGAATCATAATTCATTCTAAAAAGAACATCATTTACAAGCTGATATTGTTTAGCTTTCAACCTTAGAGCTCTTTTCTTGGTGTGATCGAGATTTGGAGGAGCATATCCATTCTTCAGATAAAATATGATATCAGCATATAATGATTCAACATCGTTTAGGCTTACCTCATATGTTTGTATCTCTTCAGATGTTTTTTCAGAAATCTGTGATGCTCCAGCTAATATTTTGCAAAAGCCTTGACCTCTTACAATATTTGTTGGTTTGATCTCAACATCATATTCTTGTAAGGCAGTAATCCAATTAGCTCTTTTCTCACCCACATATTTTTGGACTAAAAGATTTCTTACCGCTGGAAACGATACTATGATTTTTGTATGGGTTTTGAGTAGAAAGGGTCTGAAATATTTAATTGCTTTGAAAACAGCATAAGCTTGTTTCTCCACATCTGAATAATTCAATTCAGCTCCCTGTAAATTTGAACTAAAAAAGGCAATTGGAGCTTCTGCTTTGTCTTGATTTGCTTGAGTGAGTATTGCAGCATAAGATTTATCAGAGGCAAATGTGTACAAAATAAAAGGATTGGAAAAATTTGGAGTTGCTAAAGATGGAGCATTGATAATTGCTTGTTTGATCAGATTAAATGCCTCATATTCATCTTTGCCCCATTTGAAGTTTGAATTCTTTTTAATCATTGATTGCAAAGGTGATACAATTCTCGAAAAATCTGGCACAAATCTTTTTACAAAATTAAGCTGGCCAAGAAAAGATTGCATAGCTTTTTTGTTGTGAGGTAAAGATATTTCAGAAATTTCCTTGATTCTATCAGGATCAATATGAATTCCAGATTTTGATACTATAAATCCAAGAAGTTTTCCTTCACTTAATGCAAAAAAGGACTTTTTCGGATTAAGTGAAATTCCATACCTTTGACAACGTTGGAAAATCTGCTTCAAATCTCTAAGATGATTGCTTCGTTTTTTGGAATATACAGTTATATCATCCAAGTAAATTACCACTGATTTGTTAACTAATCCCTTGAAAGCAACGTCCATAGCTCTCTGAAATGTGGCACCAACGTTGATCAGACCAAACGACATCTTTTGATATGCATAAGTGCCCCATTTGGTTCTGAATGTAGTTTTCAATTGATCATCAGGATGGACTAACACTTGATTGTATCCAGAGAAACCATCTAAGAAAGACATTAATTCTGATCCTGCAACTGCCTGTAATATTTTCTCCATAGGAGGCAAAGGAAAATTATCTTTTTGGCAGGCTTTATTAAGATTTCGAAAGTCAATGCAAATTCTAATGTCTCCGTTCTTCTTTCTAACAGGAACCATATTGGAAACCCATTTAGAATGTCGAACAGGAAAAATAATTTTGGCTTTCAATAACTTATTGAGTTCATATTTGATTTGATTTTCTAGATTGGGATGGATTTTTCTGAGCTTTTGTTGTACAGGTTTCTCATCATTTATCATTGGGATAGTATGTTGGATGATAGAAGTGTCATAAGTTTTGAGTTCATCGTAGTTCCAAGCAAAGACACTTTTATATTGTTTCAAAAGACGAACATATGCTGATTTTTCTTCAGGAGTTAGACCAAGGCCTAGGTTGATATTCTGTGGTTTGGTATCAGTTCCTAGATTTACTAATTCATAATTCAAAGTTGAACTTTGTAATTTTGAATTGGTAGATCTTTTAAATCGATCTTTCAAATCATAAAGGTCTTCTAACTTGACTATTGACTTTGGAATAGCATTATTAGTGCTATCATGTTGTAATTGTTTGTCATGTTGGTCTTCATCAATTATCTGATTGGTATAAGATCCTTCAGATGTGAGGAAGCTTACAATATTAGGATCATCGTTGAAAATTCTCCAATTGGTAACGTTATCAGGAATCGAAGGTCTAAAGATTAATTCAATTGAAAATCGATCAGGACTAAAGTCTTCTGCAGGAATAAGCTTAGAGGCTACATTGGCTAAGAGGTCTGCACTAGCATTCTGGATTCTAGGAATTGGTGAAATATTGAATGCTATAAAATGTTCAGTCAGATCTTGAACTAAAGATTGATAATGCTTTAAATGACCTGATAAACAATGTATAGTATTGCGTACCTGTTTGATTACAATTTCCGAATCCTCGAAAACTTGTAGATATTTGATGTCTAATCCGATTGCTTTGTATAGTCCTTGGACTAAAGCTTCGTATTCTGCGGTGTTATTAGTGCAATCGAATTCAAGTCTGCAAGTTAGCATAATTTTGTTTCCCTCTGGACTAACCAAAACGCATCCTGCTCCTGCTCCTTCATTAGACTTAGAACCATCAAAAAATAATTTCCAAAATAAAGATTTATTTACAGGGGTATCTACAAAATTAATACATTTAGAACTATCTGTTTGAGAAAAAATTTCTATTTGAGATAAAACAGAATGTTCTAAATAAGGTGAAGTATGAGCATTAAAATTTCCTAAGAAAGAATCAACTGAATAATTGCCAATGATATTACTGCTGTATGCAACTGGTTCATTCTCTCCTTCCAATTCTGTTACTATGTATTTCTGATGCTTTTCTCGTTCAACCTTTATCTGATTTGGTTTACCATTGTAAGGAAGCCACATGTGCGACCAATCGGTTACAAAGTATCCATGAAGTTTTTCTGACCAATCTCTACTAAGAATTAAGCCATAAAATTCTGGAATATCTGCAACTAAAATATCAATGACTTGACATACCTTTGGATTTGATGACAGCCTTATGGTAACCTGGTTTAATTCGCCAATCACTTCAACTTGCGATCGATCTAACTGTACTATGCGCACAACAGATTTTTGTGGTTGAACGTTCAATTTTGCACATACTGATTTTGGTAGAATATTAGATGAAGCTCCAGAATCCACTAAACAATTATGCAAATTTTTATTGAAAACTTCATAAGTAAGAAGAAATGGAGGAGTATGAGATCTTTACCTTCCTCCAATTAAAGCGATATTTTCTAGATCAACTTTACTGATCGCATTAGCTGGAGGTCTTCCCATCTCGTTGGAAGCTTGAGAAATGACAGGATCAGGCAAAGGTTTTTCTGGTACAACATGTAATTCTTTCAAAAGTACCTTTTTTTGGTGTTTTAACTTGCTCAATTCATAAAAAGTGATGTTAGCCCTAGTCTTATTCATGTCTTCTATGATATTATACTCCATTTCATCTAGAACAATGAGTGTTCTTGCTGGAGTTGATGAATCTATCTGGACTGAGCTGGTTTGAATTGCTTTAGATGTCGTTTTCTTGGGTGCAACTTTATCCTTAGTCAATGAGCTTGCGCTCTTTGACTTAGGAGTAGGTTGAGGAGGATCAAGTTGATTTCTACTTCGAGTGCTAACTGGGGATGCTTCTTGATCTTCCTCATCTGGGAGGATGAAATCCCACATACCTTGTACTTCTACAACTTCTTCTTCATCAGTAGTTTCCTCTGTAGCAGTTTCCTCTTCTTCTTCTTCTGATTCAACATTAGTTATAGCATTTGGTGGCTTTGGATCAGTTGAAGGGTTTCTTCTAAAAGGCTTAAAATATTTTTTAGAAGATGTTTCTGCCACTTGTTTTTTAATGTCAACCATTTCGTTAGACATGGTTTTCAAAACTTTTTGCAGTCCTTCTAAATCAAATGGGTCTTTTGATTGCTTTTTCTTGGGATCTTCCTTAAAAGTGACTTTATTGGATTTTCGTTCTTCTATCGCATTTTTCTTGTCTAAAGCAATGATACGTTTCTCTACTGCTATTGCCTCCTTCATGTTTTCTGCTAAAGTTGGTTTGTTAGCCCTATCAACAAATATTTCTATGTTTGATGGTAAAGCAGAAATGTACCATTCACTTCGCACCTCTTCGCTAGGCTTGGAAGCAGTAGGAATTTTGTTTAACAATTTATTGAAACGTGAATTGAAATCCTTGACAAGTTCCTTTGAGTCAGCTCTAAGATTAGATAGATCATTGATCAATGTTTTTGTAGACCTGTCATCACCAAATTTAGTCAAAAATTGATCTTGAAAGATATCCCAAGTAGTGATAGATCCAGATGGTAATGAAAAATACCATGACCCAGCTGCTCCTTGTAAGGTATAGGGAAAAAGTCTGACAACAACATCTTCATTAGTAACTCCATTGAGATTTATGGACAGCATAAAATTGTTTATATGTTCTTCTGTTAGCATACCTGCTTCAGGATTAAACTTAGGCAACCATTTTTCAGGATAGGCTGGTACTTGACTCAAGGGTGCAGGCATTAAGACTGCCCCTGGATTATTCCATGGAATTTGGGCCATTGCTAAACTACTAACAGAGGAAAATGAAGAAGATGATATCTGTGATGAAGATATTACTATTATAGATGATTGAGAAGGTGATGTGGAAGTTCCAGTGGAGTGAGGGATAATAGTATGAAGTGGAGGGGTGGACGGTTGACTTTGTAGTGAAGAGGTTGAAATGGATGATGATGAGGAAAGAGTCTCGTTGTCAGACCCTTTAGGTGATTTCCTAGCTCTCTTCCTTATAGGTAGAGGTAACTCGGTTGGCTGAATGCCAAGCTTATCACTCTGTAATCTGGTAAGAGGATGAGCAGGATTATATTACGAAGTTACACTGCCTTGAGATTTATCAGATTTTTGAGGTGATATTGAGAATCGCTGAAGTTTATGAATCAAAGATTCAACTTCAGGAGGTTCAATAGCAGTTTCTTCTGAAAAGTCAGGGTTTGTAGCAGTGTCTGTTGTTCTAGTGACTTCTAGCTCTAGATTTACAATTTCTGAGTGCGATGGAGAAGTCAGGGGAGATCGTGAGGGTGATTTACTCTCAGAATGGTGTTTAGATTTAGATTTACTTTCCATTCATAGTTCGTGCCCTCCCTCTAGTGCCAAATATGTTGAAGCCCCGAAAATCGGGTCTACAACAAGGGGGATACCCACCCGGTCCGGACCTTGGTTAGCAGTTCCTTTTCCGTTTGGTGTAGTGGGTCCGACTGGGGATAATGGGACCAATTTCCCAATTAATGTGTGTGTGTTAAGAATAGATATTTCCTATCTAAAAAGGTTCCTAAGTGAAATGCTTTTATTCTATTTCTAATCTAATCATATGCAAATTGTATTCTAATTTAAACAGAAATATCTAATTCTAAACTAAACCCGGGATAAGATCTTGTTTATGCGATCTAAAATGATTTCGAATAACAATCGGTAATAAAGATCATTCAATTGCTATAAGAAAATAATTCAATAAAGATAAACCACTTCATATAAAAAGTTAGATGAAACAGTTGTGAAAAACATATCGCATAATAAGCTATTCATACATTAAGCATAAACAAATAGTCATCACCATACAAAAGTGCCAAATGATAACTGAAGCATTCAAGCATCAATATATAAATAACTGAACATAAATATCACTTTTTAACACAGAAACAAAAAAATTTAAGAGATAAAAATACCATTTATAACTGGTTCTACTCATGAGCTAGAAGCAATAATGATTTATATCTTCTAAATCCAACATCTACTAAGAGTAAAGAAATGCAACATTAGTAGCAGATATTAGACACAGATATCAATAAATCTCATTCCGTTCATTCATCAAAACCTCCTCTGAGGGTGCAGAAGTGCATGTTCTGAGGATAATTTTTTGACAAATTTTTGGACCATTCTCTAAATGCATGAGAAGGGTTTAAATACTACTAACTAAATCTAATTATAGTTTATTACAAAAATTTAGGATTCGGTTTAAATGACCGTCCTTTTTCTAGGGAAAAATAAAGTAAAATTAAAAACTAAATCTAAAATTAAAACTATTGACTAACTACTTATGAACTTGGTCTTTGAATTCGCAAGCATTCAACATTGAGTTGAGCAGAGGTGGCCGACCAACTTCAAATTTCAACTGCCCCGAAAAGACAGAATCGGCAAGTGTAGGCGTGATCTTCTCAGCAGAATTAATAATGCAATTAAGAGTGCTACATTGACTGTGTGGTTTTACTAGATATGTCTAGTAAGAATCCCAATTTAATCTTGTCAATCCTTGAATTGATTTTGCTTTTTCTTCCGCCTTTTGTTTCCATTCTGTTTGTAATTGTTGTGCTTGTGTTAAATATCTTGAAACAGTTTCTGAAATCAAATTAGCCTTGTGCAAATTTTCATTTACACAATCAGTAATATGGCCTGCTGTTGTAGCTGACTCCTCTGTCGCTTTTTCTGCTTCTCTGATCTGTGTATCCCAATTATTGAAAAGTATTTCTTTATGACTGTCATTGATAATTGGTGCTCCAGCTCTTTTTCCTTCCTCTGTCTTATGCCATACCAAATAATTAGTAACTCTTTCATTAATTAAATCATAATCATGTCATAATTCTACAACATGATTAGTGATTTTGTCACTTTCTTGACAAAAAGAGTTCCATTGTGAAATCTTCTGGCATAATGTATCTTGTTGTTGCAGTAGTTGATTGTTCAAAGAAAAAGATTCTGAGATAAATTATGGAAGCTTGGGGTCACCTTTGTGCTCCTCTTGGATAATCTGTATTTGTTTCTCTTTATCAGCCAAGCTTTTCTGATACCCAATCTTCATTTCATGAAACTATTGCTGTAACTTTTCAAATTTCATCTGTGCTTCACTGTTGGCATGTGCTTGCTGCAATTGTTGTTGCAGAACAAGTATCTGATCTTCTTTTTCATTTAATAACAGCTTTACCTCAGATGCTTTGTCAATAGTCGCGGAGGCATAAGCTCCTGTAATCTGAGATAGCTTAGTAAGATTATCATTTGGGTCTGTAGTAGGGTCTTTCCATAAGACATCTAATTGTTCTGCATCAGTAGAGATTCCACTCTCTAATTTTCTCTTTTTCCTTTGCTTTCTTACTACTGCCTTATACTGTGGGCTGTAAAATACATCCAAAGGAGGAATGTCCTCTATATTAAGTACAATTTCAGAAGAGGGAGTGATGGGTATATTTTCAGTTTCTGTGACATTGCCACTTATTCCCGTGCTTAAACCCTTTGTCTGTATAGGGGTTTGTGTATTCTATCCTTCAACATTAAGAAATTCATTAAACGTTTCCCATTCTTTATCTAACTGAGTGCTAGTATATGGTTGATGTATAATGAGAGGTGGAAGATTCAACTGTGGAGTAGTTGAAGTATGTAATTGTGAGATCTCTTTTGGCTGAGCTGTATCCTTGACTGAGCCTTCACTTTTATCCTGATCAGATTTTTTAGAATTTTCAGAAACTTCTTTGTCAGACTTCGACTTAGACCTTTCTGAATCTGAGCTGCCACTAAGACTGACGCTAAGAGCTGGTTCCCTTGTGGGTTCCAAGCGTAAATTATCCAAAGGAATAGTGGTCAATCTTCTTTCTATGTATACTTTAAACTCTTGAAATTCTTCTGGGGAGAACCGTGCTTGAGCTAAATCCAAAATATCTTTGAATGAACATTTTTCCTGAAACATATCATCAAAAAGATCTTCTTCTCCAGAGAATACTCTTACTTTGACTGCGGTGGTGAAATCCTTGACAACATCATAAGGGTCAAATAGCCTTCTAGAAAACTTGAACAATTGTAAGCATGTAATATTGCTTACTTCCTTAAACGCGTGACCAATATCAGATAATGAGAATGTTCCACAAGAAATAGGAAATTGTGTCCAGATGGCCTTCTTCTTATCCTTTAATTCTTTTGTTAAACCTCCTTCGCCACAGGTCTGATATGCAATTTCCCGAGCTATAAGTTTATCCGGAACATACAGGGGTAAAACATGAGGGGAAGCAGAACTCCCAAAAACCCTAACATAGGTAAACATCTCTTCTCCAAACCATCTTGCGATAGGGAGAATGTCGACTTCTGCTTCCGGAGAAAACCTTGGAGCATCCTTATTATACAACTTTCTATGCAGAGGCAACATTATGCCATGGAAAATCTTGTAAAAATGAGGAACGAATCTTGATTCCCACAGTTCTTTGTGATATACATGAATGGGCAAAGGATCTTGGATTTTCCATTGCCAGCGCATTAAACGGAACTTAGAAACAAAGCAAATTGAATCCATAATATAGGCAGACAAGTGTAAAGGAGGATAAATCCTCTGAGAGACGGTCCGTTTAGACCAGTAATTAAAAATAGCAGTGGCTAAATTATCAGACAATATTTTAGCCCAGTCCACAATGGTGGCGTTAACAGCAGCATTCAATAACGGAAGCCATTCAGGCAATACCTTATTAATATCATGCTTTCCAAAAATCCTACATAACATAGCAGTAGCAAAACAATATGGAGAGGTGAGTGCACCAGTACTGTACATACCGTGTTTGTCTTTCTTCAATGGTTCATCTCTTTTAGTCCATTCCTTGGTGCATTCCGCCAAATTCGCATTTTCCTTGGCAAATTTCTCCATAAATTGTTTGTTGTAAGTTGCCTGGGGCTCTGGCAAATGATACATAAACCTCAAATTTTCTGGAGTAAACGACCCAATGACTTCTTGTCCTTGAGTTCTGAATTGTCTGTCCGAAATGTTAGTGGTATCCAGCACCCATTTGATCATGTCTGTATATGGGAGAATTCTGGGCCTTGCTGCAATCCGGTGCAAAAAATAACAAGCTAGCTCTGTAAGAGATGCTTCGGAAGAATTACTTGAACCCGCGGTAGCCGCAACCTCCATTACTCTTGGGTTTTATTCTTCAAGAAAATTGAACATACCCTCCCAGGTGGTGATACCAGCGTCCTTGTTGCAATCAGTGTCTACGTATAAGGAAGCCATCTCTTTATTTTCAGAATTCGAAGCTTTCTCTTTCTTTCCAGAACTCGAAAATTTCTCTTTCTTTCCCATAATGCTCTGAGTCTCGCTTTGTATAGTCTCCTGTTCTTCGCGCCTGCGGTTTTACGAATTAAGTGAGAATAATGATATGAGAAAGGTGACAGGATAGTTTTAAATGCTGAAGGCATATGAAATCTATTATTAATCGTGAAATAACCCTTCGATCAAAACAAAATCCTTTTCCATTAATAATTGACAATCCATTTATAACTTGAAATTAAGGCGCATAACGGGTCTCGATTTACGAAAATATTTTCTTCGTACAACGAGCTTCAAGAATCTGCGATAGTGCAATCTGCGATTTGCTCTGCAATATCGTGAAATCGCAGTATCACAGATCACAGTTTTCATAAATTCAAATCATCGTAAAATCACAAATTTTATATCATCGCAATATCGCAAATCGCAACTTTCGCAAATCGCAACTTGTAACATCACGAAATCACGATATCGCAATATCACAATATCGCAATACCGCAAAATATAATATATGAATAATATCCTTTAATATTTTTTCTACGATATGCGACTTGCGATAAATGTTTTAGTGCGATGTCATTGGATCGTGGTATTGAAATTTTGAAGATTCTGTTTTGCTCAACATATATTCTACTTTTTTGCGATGAATGCGATGTTTCCTTCAAAGAGAGATTTTATTCTAATCTATCTTAATTTTGCTTAAATATTTTCCAAAGAAATTTCTTTAAGTCCATGATAGTAAGTTTTATTGAAACTGAAAACAAACATCAAATTTTTTTTTGGATTTTAAACTAAGGGTCCCCACTTATTTAGTATTATTACTAATACTAAATAAGAAGGGGGGTTGTTGTTGGCCACAACAATTGGCGATTCACTTGGAAGAACCAGTTATCTCTGCTTTTCTTTTGAATTTCCTAAACTTTTCAAAACAGAAAATTTTCCAAAAAATCAAACTTTATTATAAAAAGACAAAGTACATTATGCTTCAATCTATGAATGATATTTCATTTCTTCTATGATCAACTTTGACTATTCACTTCCTCAAGTTAGTTCCTGTATCTACATCAGTCATTACTTGGTTTTAAAGATAAAAACAAAAGGCTTCTCTGTAAATCAGTTTTAAATATGCTCATCTGTCGTAGGTAGAGCCACTGCTGCCAGCAAGCGTTTATAGCCTCAACAGGGTTACCTGTTACCCAGCAATGATCCTGTGTCCTACTTAGAAAAATATACAATTTTTCAAAGATAAATCCATATTCACACTTATTGCTTTTATTTTTCTTTTTCTTCTTAAAGAACAATGTCTTGGTTTGGTAGCCAATTTATGACAGTTCCATTCACTTGATTTATAAATTTGTTGTACAAGCTGGCTCATGATGAGACCCCTTGCCTTTTGATTGCAATAATCTTAAGTCATTTCCCTGTTGAGGTATGCAGTATTGGCAAAGTCAGGAAGCTATAATATCTATGATCATGATAAGTCGGCTCGTGATGAGACCTCTTACTCTTTAAGTTAAAAGTGTATCATTGGATTATTCCCTGAACTTTGAAATTTTCTAAGTGGGGAGGAAGTCATTGTTTCCTTAAGATAATTCTGGATGACAATAATAGAGTTTTTTGGAGAAGAACTTTTGTACAAAGAATCTTCGTTTTGTTATTGATACCTTTCATTGGACTGATATAAAACAATCTTTCACCAAAACTTGATTTTCATCAAAATTTTCAGAGTTGAAATTAATATCTTTTCTAGATTAAAAACTTTTAATTGTATCTTTGGATGATAATGATCAATATTCTTAAAATAATTCTATTTATATAAGTGAAGAAATAAAATTTAAAAAGAGAACTAGTATCTTTTTGATGAATTCCAAATGTAACCATTAACAACTAGTTTTATTATAACAAAATAAAGGAAACTAATCTACAAAATAGAAGAATAATCTCCTATGGAAAATATTTTTTAAGGATCTATCCATTAACAGGTAAAGAATCTCTTCTCCCTATTAAATCTTGTAACATGAAAGTAGATGGACCTATGATCTCTGCAATTTGGAAAGGACCAAGTCACATTCGTTGAAATTTTGTATGTTTTCCTTTTTCCTCATGAGCCTTGTCCCATTTTAGAACTAAATCTCCTATCTGAAAATCCTTCCTGGTTATCATGTTTGAATCAAAAGAAGCTTTAACTAATGCTTGATGATGAGCATGAGTTACCTTGGCTTTTTCTTGTTGTTCTTCTAACTTAATTATTTCCATCTGCCTTCGTTGTAAAGAATAAGTTGGTTCTTCATCAATATATTGGACTAAGGCTAGAGAAGGAATCGCTAGATTAGTTGGAAGAACCACTTCTCTCCCATAAACTAAATTAAAGGGAGAAGTGCCAATAGAAGCCTTCTGCGTTATTCGATCTACCCATAAAGCATATATCAAAGATTTATGCCAATTTTTATGATTTTGGTCAATGGTTCGCTTAATGATTCTGATTAAGTTTTTATTCGTGGATTCAGCTAACCCATTTCCCTGTGGATAATAATTGGCAGAATATTTAAGTTTGAAACCTCTCTTGAGTGCAAATTCAGTCATAGCATTACCAGAAAAATATGATGCATTATCAAACATTAAAGCGGAAGGTAAACCAAACCTGGTGATTATGAACTGATCTATGAATTCAATGATATGTTCAGCATTAGCAGTCTTGAGAGGGACTGCTTCTACCCATTTCGTAAAATAATCAGTTGCTGTAATGATATACCTATGTTGTTTAGAAGAATGAGGAACGATCTCACCTATTATGGCCAATCCCCATTGATCAAAAGGTTGCTCAACGTTGACTGGTTGTAATGGTAATGATGGTTTCTTTTGTCTTCCAGCTGTAGTTTAACAAATTTGGCATTTCCTTGCATAGTTATGTGAATCTTTGAATAATGTGGGCCAGTAATAGCCTGCACGGAGGATCTTATGTGTAGTAGCATCTCCAGCATAATGTCCACCTATTGGCCCATCATGAAGTTCCTGCAAGACTTTTTCAGCTTCAGATTTCTCCAGACATCTAAGAAGAACGGAATCATAATTAATTATAAAAATAAAATCATTTACAAGCTAGTATTTTCTAGCCTTCAACCTTAGAGCTCTTTTCTTAGTATGATCGAGATTTGGAGGAGCATATCCGTTCTTTAGATAAAATATGATATCAGCATATAATGATTCAACATCGTTTAGGCTTAACTCATATGTTTGTATCTCTTCAAATGATTTTTCAGAAATCTGTGATGCTCCAGCTAATATTTTGCAAAAGCCTTGACCTTTTACAATATTTGCTGGTTTGATCTCAATATCATATTCTTGTAAGGCAGTAATCCAATTAGCTCTTTTCTCACCCACATCTTTTTGGACTAAAATATTTCTTATCGCTGGAAACGGTACTATGATTTTTGTATGGGTTTTAAGTAAAAAGGGTCTGAAATATTTAATTGCTTTGAAAACAACATAAGCTTGTTTCTCCACATCTGAATAATTCAATTCAGCCCCCTGTAAATTTGAACTGAAAAAGGAAATTGGAGCTTCTGCTTTGTCTTGATTTGCTTGGGTGAGTATTGCAGCATAATATTTATCAGAGGCAAATGTGTATAAAATAAAAGGATCGGAAAAAATTGGAGTTGATAAAGATGGAGCATTGAAAATTGCTTGTTTGATCAGATTGAATGCCTCATATTCATCTTTGCCCCATTTGAAGTTTGAATTATTTTTAATCATTGCTTGCAAAGGAGATACAATTCTCGAAAAATCTGGCATAAATCTTTTTACAAAATTAATCTGGCCAAGAAAAGATTGCATAGCTTTTTTATTGTGAGGTAAAGATATTTCAGAAATTTCCTTGATTCTATCAGGATCAATATGAATTCCAGATTTTGATACTATAAATCCAAGAATTTTTCCTTTACTTAATGCAAAAAAGGATTTTTTTGGATTAAGTGAAATTCCATACCTTTGACAGCATTGGAAGATCTGCTTCAGATCTCTAAGATGATCGCTCCGTTTTTTAGAATATACAGTTATATCATCCAAGTAAATTACCACCGATTTGTTAACTAATCTCTTGAAAGCAATGTCCATAGCTCTCTGAAATGTGGCACCAGTGTTGATCAGACCAAAAGGCATCTTTTGATATGCATAAGTGCCCCATTTGGTTCTGAATGTAGTTTTCAATTGATCATCAGGATGGACTAACACTTGATTGTATCCAGAGAAACCATCTAAGAAAGACATTAATTCTGATCCTGCAACTGCCTGTAATATTTTCTCCATAGGAAGCAAAGAAAAATTATCTTTTTGGCAGGCTTTTTTAAGATTTAGAAAGTCAATGCAAATTCTAATGTCTCCATTCTTCTTTCTAACAGGGACCATATTGGAAACCCATTTAGAATGTCGAACAGGAAAAATAATTTTGGCTTTCAATAACTTATTGAGTTCAGATTTGATTTGATTTTCTAGATTAGGGTGGATCTTTCTCAGCTTTTGTTGGACAGGTTTTTCATCATTGATCATTGGGATAGTATTTTTGATGATAGAAGTGTCATAAGTTTTGAGTTCATCGTAGTTCCAAGCAAAGACACTTTTATATTGTTTCAAAAGACGAACATATGCTAACTTTTCTTCGGGAGCTAGGCCAAGGCCTAAGTTGATATTCTGTGGTTTGGCATCAGTTCCTAGATTTACTAATTCATAATTCAAAGTTGAACTTTGCAGTTTTGAATTGGTAGATCTTTTAAATCGATCTTTCAAATCATAAAGGTCTTCTAACTTGACTACTGATTTGGGCATAGCATTATTAGGGCTATCTTGGAGCAATTGTTTGTCATGTTGGTCTTCATCAATTATCTGATTGGTATAATATCCTTCAGATGTGAGAAAATTTACAATATCAGGATCATCATTGAAAATCCTCTAATTGGTAACGTTATCAGGAATCGAGGGTCTAAAAATTAATTCAATTGAAAATCAATCAGGACTAAAGTCTTCTGCAGGAATGAGCTTGGAAGCTACATTAGCTAGGAGGTATGAACTAGCATTCTGAATTCTGGGAATTGATGAAATATTAAATGCTATAAAATGTTTAGTGAGATCTTGGACTAAAGATTGATAATGCTTTAAATGACCTGATAAACAATGTATAGTATTGCGTACCTGTTTAATTAAAATTTCCGAATCTCCGAAAACTTGCAGATATTTGATGTCTAATCCGATTTCTTTGTATAATCCCTGAACTAAAGCCTCGTATTCTGCGGTGTTATAGTGCAATCGAATTCGAGTATGCAAGTTAGCATAATTTTGTTTCCCTCTGGACTAACCAATACGCATCCTGCTCCTGCTCCTTCATTAGACTTAGAACCGTCAAAAAATAATTTCCAAAATAAAGATTTATTTACAGGGGTATCTACAAAATTAATACATTTAGAACTATCTGTTTGAGAAAAAATTTCTATTTGAGATAGAACAGAATTTTCTAAATAAGGTGAAGTATGAGCATTAAAATTTCCTAAGAAAGAATCAACTGAGTAATTGCCAATGATATTACTGTTGTATGCAACTGGTTCATTCTCTCCTTCCAGTTCTGTTACTATGTATTTTTGATGCTTTTCTCGTTCAACCTTTATCTGATTTGGTTTGCCATTGTAAGGAAGCCACATATGCGACCAATCGGTTGCAAAATATCCATGAAGTTTTTTTGACCAATCTCTGCTAAGAATTAAGCCATAAAATTCTGGAATATTTGCAACTAAAATATCAATGACTTGACATACCTTTGGATTAGATGACAGCCTTATGGTAACCTGATTTAATTCGCCAATCATTTCCACTTGCGATCAATCAAGTTGGACTATGCGCACAACAGATTTTTGAGGTTGAATGTTCAGCTTTGCACATATTGATTTTGGTAGAATATTAGATGAAGCTCCAGAATCTACTAAACAATTATGCAAATTTTTATTGAAAACTTCATAAGTAAGAAGAAATTGAGGAGTATGAGATCTCGACCTTCCTCCAATTAAAGCGATATTTTATAGATCAACTTTACTGATCGCATTAGCTGGAGGTCTTCCCATCTCGTTGGAAGCTTGAGAAATTACAGGATCAGGCAAAGGTTTTTTTGGTACAACATGTAATTCTTTCAAAAGTACCTTTTGCTGGTGCTTTAACTTGCTCAATTCATAAAAAGTGATGTTAGCCCTAGTCTTCTTCATGTCTTCTATGATATTATACTCCATTTCATCTGGAACAATCAGTGTTCTTGATGGAGTTGATGAATCTGTCTGGACTGGGCTAGTTTGAATTGCTTTAGATGTCGTTTTCTTGGGTGCAACTTTATCTTTATTCAATGAGCTTGCACTCTTTGACTTAGGAGTAGATTGAGGAGGATCAAGTTGATTTCTACTTCGAGTGCTAATCGGGGATGCTTCTTGATATTCCTCATCTGGAAGGATGAAATCCCACATACCTTGTACTTCTACAACTTCTTCTTCATCAGTAGTTTCTTCAGTAGCAGTTTCCTCTTCTTCTTCTTCTGATTCAGCATTAGTTATAGCATTTGGTGGCTTTGGATCAGTTGAAGGGTTTCTTCTAAAGGGCTTAAAATATTTTTAGAAGATGTTTCTGCCACTTGTTTCTTAATGTCAACCATTTCGTTAGACATGGCTTTCAAAACTTTTTGCAGTCCTTCTAAATCAAATGGGTCTTTTGATTGATTTTTCTTTGGATCTTCCTTAAAAGTGACTTTCTTGGATTTTCGTTCTTCTATCGCATTTTTCTTGTCTAAAGCAATGATACGTTTCTCTACAGCTATTGCCTCCTTCATGTTTTCTGCTAAAGTTGATTTGTTAGCCCTATCAACAAATATTGCTATGTTTGATGGTAAAGCAGAAATGTACCATTCACTTCGCACCTCTTCGCTAGGCTTGGAAGCAGTAGGAATTTTGTTTAACAATTTATTGAAACGTGAATTGAAATCTTTGACAAGTTCCTTTTAGTCAGCTCTAAGATTAGATAGATCATTGATCAATGTTGCTGTAGACCTGTCATCACCAAATTTAGTCAAAAATTGATCTTGAAATATATCCCAAGTAGTGATGGATCCAGATGGTAATGAAAAATACCATGACCCAGCTGCTCCTTGTAAGGTATAGGGAAAAAGTCTGACGACAGCATCTTCATTAGTAACTCCATTGAGATTTATGGAAAACATAAAATTGTTTATATGTTATTCTGCTAGCATGCCTTCTTCAAGATTAAACTTAGGCAGCCATTTTTCAGGATAGGCTGGTAATTGGCTCAAGGGTGCAGGCATTAAGACTTCCCCTGGATTATTCCATGGCATTTGGGCCATTGCTGAACTACTAACAGAGGAAAATACAGAAGATGATATCTGTGATGAAGATATTACTATTACAGATGATTGAGAAGGTGATGTGGAAGTTCCAGTGGAGTGAGGGATAATAGTATGAAGTGGAGGGGTGGACGGTTGACTTTGTAGTGAAGAGGTTGAAATGGATGATGATGAGGAAAGAGTATCGCTGTCAGACCCTTTAGGTGATTTCCTAGCTCTCTTCCTTGTAGGTAGAGGTAACTCGATTAGCTGAATGCCAAGCTTATCACTCTGTAATCTGGTAAGAGGATGAGCAGGATTATATTGCGAAGTTACATTGCCTTGAGATTTGTCAGATTTTTGAGGTGATATTGAGAATCGCTGAAGTTTATGAATCAAAGATCAACTTCATGAGGTTCAATAGTAGTTTATTCTGAAAAATCAGGGTTTGTAGCAGTGTTTGTTGTTCTAGTGACTTCTGGCTCTAGATTTACAATTTTTTAGTGCGATGGAGAAGTCGGGGGAGATCGTGAGGGTGATTTACTCTCAGAATGGTGTTTAGATTTAGATTTACTTGCCATTCATAGTTCATGGCCCTCCTTCTAGCACCAAATATGTTGAAGCCCCGAAAATCAGGTCTACAACAAGGGGGATACCCACCCGGTCCAGACCTTGGTTAGCAGTTCCTTTTCCGTTTGGTGTAGTGGGTCCGACTGGGGATAATGGGACCAGTTTCCCAATTCATGTGTGTGTGTTGAGAATAGATATTTCCTATCTAAAAAGGTTCCTAAGTGAAATGATTTTATTCTATTTCTAATCTAATCATATGCAAATTGTATTCTAATTTAAATAGAAATATATAATTCTAAACTAAACCCGGGATAAGATCTTGTTTATGCGATCTAAAATGATTTCGAATAACAAATGGTAATAAATATCATTCAATTGTTATAAGAAAAGAATTTAATAAAGATAAACCATTTCATATAAAAATTTAGATGAAACAGTTGCGAGAAACATATCGCATAATAAGCTATTTATACATTAAGCATAAACAAATAGTCATCACCGTACAAAAGTGCCAAATGATAACTGAAGCATTCAAGCATCAATATATAAATAACTGAACATAAATATCACTTTTAACACAAAAGCAGAAAAAGTTAAGAGATAAACGTACCATTTATAACTGGTTCTACTCATGAGCTAGAAGCAATAATGATTTATCTCCTCCTAATCCAACATCTACTAAGAGTACAGAAATGCAACATCAGTAGCAGATATTAGACACAGATATCAATAAATCTTGTTCCATTCATTTATCAAAACCTCCTCTGAGGGTGCAGAAGTGCATGTTCTGAGGATAAGTTTTTGACAAATTTCTGGACCCTTCTCTAAATGCATGAGAAGGGTTTAAATACTACTAGCTAAATCTAATTATAGTTTATTACAAAAATTTAGGATTTGGTTTAAATGATCGTCCTTTTTCTAGGGAAAAATAAAGTAAAATTAAAAACTAAATCTAAAATTAAAACTATTGACTAACTACTTATGAACTTGGTCTTTGAATTCGCAAGCATTCAACATTGAGTTGAGCAGAGGTGGCCGGCCAACTTCAGATTTCAACTGCCCCAAAAGGACAGAATCGGAAAGTGTAGGCGCGATCTTCTCAGCAGAATTAATAATGCAATTAAGAGTGATGCATTGACTGTGTGGTTTTACTAGATAGGTCCAGTAAGAATCCCAATTTAATCTTGTCAATCCTTGAATTGATTTTGCTTTTTCTTCCGCCTTTTGTTTCCATTCTGTTTGTAATTGTTGTGCTTGTGGTAAATATCCTGGAACAGTTTCTGAAATCAAATTAACCTTGTGCAAATTTTCATTTACACAATCAGTAATATGGCTTGCTGCTGTAGCTGACTCCTCTGCCGCTTTTTCTGCTTCTCTGATCTGTGCATCCCAATTACTGAAAAGTATTTCTTTATGAATGTCATTGATAATTGGTGCTCCAGCTCTTTTTCCTTCCTCTGTCTTTTTCCATACCAAATAATTAGTAACTTTTTCATTAATTAAATCATAATCATGTCGTAATTCTACAACATGATTAGTGATTTTGTCACTTTCTTGACAAAAAGAGTTCCATTGTGAAATCTTCTAGCATAATGTATCTTGTTGTTGCAGTAGTTGAATGTTCAAAGAAATAGATTCTGAGATAAATTCTAGAAGCTTGGGGTCACCTTTGTGCTCCTCTTGGATAATCTGTATTTGTTTCTCTTTATCAGCCTAGATTTTCTGATACCCAATCTTCATTTGATGAAACTCTTGCTGTAACTTTTCAAATTTCATATGTGCTTCACTGTTGGCATGTGCTTGTTGCAATTGTTGTTGCAGAACCTGTATCTTATCTTCTTTTTCATTTAATAACAGCTTTACCTCAGATGCCTTGTCAATAGTCATGGAGGCATAAGCTCCTGTAATCTGAGATAGCTTAGTAAGATTATCAGTTGGGTCTGTAGTAGGGTCTTTCCATAAGACATCTAATTGTTCTGCATCAGTAGAGATTGCGCTCTCTAATCTTCTCTTTTTCCTTTGCTTTCTTACTACTGCCTTATACTATGGGCTGTAAAATACATCCAAAGAAGAAATGTCCTCTATATTAAGTACAATTTTAGAAGAGGGAGTGATGGGTATATGTTGAATTTTTGTGACATTGCCACTTATTCCCGTGCTTAAACCCTTTGTCTGTACAGGGGTTTGTGTATTTTGTCCTTCAACATTAAGCAATTCATTAAACGTTTCCCATTCTTTATCTAACTAAGTGCTAGTAGATGGTTGATGTATAATGAGAGGTGGAAGATTCAACTGTGGAGTAGTTGAAGTCTGTAATTGTGAGAGCTCTTTTGACTGAGTTGTATCCTTGACTGAGCCTTCACTTTTATCCTGATCAGATTTTTTAGAATTTTCAGAAACTTCTTTGTCAGACTTCGACTTAGACCTTTTTGAATCTGAGCTGCCACTAAGACTGATGCTAGGAGTTGGTTCCCTTGCGGGTTCCAAGCGTAAATTATCCAAAGGAATAGTGGTCAATCTTCTTTCTCTGTATACTTTAAACTCTTGAAATTCTTCTGGGGAGAACCGTGCTTGAGCTAAAATCAAAATATCTTTGAATGAACATTTTTCCTGAAACATATCATCAAAAAGATCTTCTTCTCCAGAGAATACTCTTACTTTGATTGCGGTGGTGAAATCCTTGACAACATCATATGGGTCAAATAGCCTTCTAGAAAACTTGAACAATTTCAAGCATGTAATATTGCTTACTTCCTTAAACGCGTGACCAATATCAGATAATGAGAATGTTCCGCAAGAAACAGGAAATTGTGGCTAGATGGCCTTCTTCTTATCCTTTAATTCTTTTGTTAAACCTCCTTCGCCACAGGTCTGATATGCAATTTCCTGAGCTATAAGTTTATCCAGAACATACAGGGGTAAAACATGAGGGGAAGCAGAACTCCCAAAAACCCTAACATAGGTAAATAGCTCTTCTCCAAACCATCTTGCGACAGGGAGAATGTCGACTTCTGCTTCCGGGGAAAACCTTGGAGCATCCTTATTATACAACTTTCTATGCAGAGGCAACATTATGCCATGGAAAATCTTGTAAAAATGAGGAACGAATCTTGATTACCACAGTTCTTTGTGATATACATGAATGGGAAAAGGATCCTGAATTTTCCATTGCCAGCCCATTAAAAGGAACTTAGAAACAAAGCAAATTGAATCCCTAATATAGGCAGACAGGTGAAAAGGAGGATAAATCCTCTAAGACACAGTCCGTTTAGACCGGTAATTGAAAATAGCAGTGGCTAAATTATCAGATAGTATTTTGGCCCAGTCTACAATGGTGGCGTTAACAGCAGCATTCAATAAGGGAAGCCATTCAGGCAAAATATTATTAATGTCAGGCTTTCCAAAAAGCCTGCTTAACATAGCAGCAACAAAACAATGTGGAGAGGTGAGTGAAACGGTACTGTACATACTGTGTTTATCTTTCTTCAGTGGTTCATCTCTTCTGGTCCATTCTTTAGTGCATTTTGCCAAATTGGCATTTTCCTTGGCAAATTTCTCCATAAATTTTTTGTTGTAAGTTGCCTGAGGCTCCGACAAATGATACATAAGCCTCAAATATTCTGGAGTAAACGACCGAATGACCTCTTGTTCTTGAGTTTTGAATTGTATGTCCAAAATGTCAGTGGTATCCAGCACCCATTTGATAATGTCTGTATATGGGAGAATTCTGGGCCTTGCTGCAATTCGGTGCAAAAAAGAACAAGCTAGCTCTGTAAGAGATGCTTCGGAAGAATTACTTGAACCCGCGGTAGCCGCAACCTCCATTACTCTTGGGTTTTATTCGTCAAGAAAATTGAACATACCCTCCCAGGTGGTGATACCAACGTCCTTGTTGCAAGCAGTGTCTATGTATAAGGAAGCCATCTCTTTATTTTCAGAATTCAAAGCTTTCTCTTTCTTTTCAGAACTCAAAACTTTCTCTTTCTTTCCCATAATGCTCTGAGTCTCGCTTTGTATAGTCTCATGTTCTTCACGCCTGCAGTTTTACGAATTAAGTGAGAGTAATGATACGAGAAAGGTGACGGGATAGTTTTAAATGCTGAAGGCATATGAAATCTATTATTAATCGTGAAATAACTGTTCGATCAAAACAAAATCCTTTTCCATTAATAATTGACAATCCATTCATAACTTGACATTAAGGCGCATAACGGGTCTCGATTTATGAAAAGATTTTCTTCGTACAACGAGCTTCAAGAATCCGCGATAGTGCAATCTGCGATTTTCTCTGCAATATCACAAAATCGCAGTATCACAAATCACAGTTTTCATAAATTCAAATCATCGTAAAATCGCAACTTTCATATCATCGCAATATCGTAAATCGCAACTTGTAACATCACGAAATCACGATATCGCAATATCGCAATATTGCGAAATTGAAATATCGCAAAATATAATATATGAATAATATCCTTTAATATGTTTTCTGCGATATGCAACTTGCGATAAACGTTTTAGTGCGATGTCATTGGATCGCGGTATCGCAATTTTGAAGATTCTGTTTTGCTCAACATATATTCTACTTTTTTGCAATGAATGCGTTGTTTCCTTCAAAGAGAGATTTTATTCTAATCTATCTTAAGTTTGCTTAAAGATTTTCCAAAGAAATTTCTTTAAGTCCATGATAGTAAGTTTTATTGAAACTGAAAACAAACATCAAATTTTTTTTTGGATTTTAAACTAAGGGTCCCCACTTATTTAGTATTATTACTAATACTAAATAAGAATGGGGGTTGTTGCTGGCCACAACACCTCCCCCTAGCACTTTATCAAAACCCTATTCAATTTATCTCAAAGTTAACTAAAGTTACAAAGGTTAAAAATGTATATAGTACCTATACGGCAAGAACTTCCAGTGGTAGTGGTTGCAATTTATGTTTAGGTTCTCCAGGATCTTTTCAACCTGTTTCTAAAGGGTTTATAATTTTATCACCTGTTCAAACACAAATGGCTGGCAACATGGCAGGTTATTTCACTCGGTATACTAAGTACTTTGGACAAGGGAACAAGGATGTCAAGCAACATTAGTATCTGTGTGAGGCTATATCTAGATGCCACCAAAATCATTGAGTTTCAGACCACTCTCTGGCAAAGAGCTCTTACGTGGTTCATCAAGTGATCCTCTTCGTAGGAAAAAGCACACAATAGATGAATTTCGACAGGAATGTATTCAAGAATTCAAACTTCCATTGACTAATCAACAAGGGTTGTATGAGATATGGGATATTAAAAATTGAGAAGGGGAAAATTCATGGGAGATGATGCAATGATTTAAAGAGGCCATTGTCAAGTTAGGTTACCCCACCGATCCCAATCACCAGCGGGATTGGTTCATCAATGCACTATTACTACTCACTCGAATGCCGAAGACTCAACATAATATATACACTCTCTAGGATACACTTAAACAAGAAACTAGGATTGAGGCTATGGTAGGGTATCCTCACGAAAAATAAGGAGGATCTGTTTGAAATGATACTACTCTTATTGGGTTGTAGCACTAGATCAAAGACCTGACTGAGAAGCTAAAATATATGTACCTAGTAAGACCTGTGCAACCTAAAATGTGGTGTACCAAATCCATTTTTAAGGAAATCATGCCATGAAGTGTCTCATATTAAGGGGGCTAATCACTCCCTCTATGCTGACATGGCTCTCTAAATCCTTACCCACTGTCAAGGTTGTGCTAATTGGTACACATGTCTTATATCCAGGCCACACATATTTTCATGATTTTCCAAACCAGTAGAGTGCACCTTCAAATGAATACTTTTAAAGCTGTGAACATATGGGCTCGACTCTGCCCAATATTATGTAAATATTTGAATGTTGTAAACAATGTCTTATGGAAATTTTGCGGTTCACCAAATCATCACACTGATCCATGTAGAGCCCTAGATGATCTAGCTGACCGAGTGGATCATTCTATGTCTAGAATCAATGAAGCTCCTTGAGGGTGAGGCAGTGGAGTAGAAAGGGGGGAAGAATTAGGGGAAGAGGTTCAATATGTTGCTATAATTGTGACAAGGAGGGGAATTTTGCCTGATATTTCCTACTAGACAAAATTCCTTGGTGTTCCTAGTGCAGAGTCAACATGCACATAATAGAGGACTGCTATGAATTAATCTCTAGGTGGGAGAAGCTCAACTAGCATAGGGGAGTGACTTTGATTAATTCAAAACCATGGGAACCTGAACCAGCTTTTATCTCAAATATTAACATAGTTAAATGAGGAGGAAAGAAGATTGTGGTTGACTATGGGGCCATCGATAAACCAATGGTAATTAAGAATGCATTTACAAAGTGATCTTATGAATCTAACCAGTAGAAAAAATATTACAAAGATGCTACATATATTTTCAAACAACTAATACCAACTGTTAGCTAGTAGGGGGAGCAATCAAAAAGCTCAGATGTCCAAGGATCCCATAAAAAATTTCCCAAATCATGGTGGACTTGTTCAAAATGTTCCTGAAAATCACGAGTGATGAGCAGATGTCAGGGAAGTTGTGGAAGAGGCTCAGGGATCCTATTAAATATGGGGAGTTATTTGAAGTGTTACAGGCCATTTTTTCACATCTGGTCAATAAGCCTATAAACTGGATCAATCAATATCGATCAACACCTTGTTCCCTTAGGATACTGTGTTCAGTGAAAGTTTCTCCACTCTACACCTGCACTGATCATTAGGAGGTTGTCCCTTGTTGGGGGTGCGCTGACTCTAGAAATTTGGGAAAAATAAAAAGAATCCCGAAGCTTCCTCTTTCAAATGCTTCCAGGAGTTGTTTCAATCATTTACCTTGGATAAGAACTTCGAATTCTATCTTGGATTTTTCACCTCTTATCCCTTGAGCTCATCCTTCCATTAAGAGTGTATATCAAGCCTATATTGGCAAATGGATAAGAATTCCTAAACTACCACCCTCTCCTATATATTTACTACCATCCAAAAGCTAGGGGTTGGTTTTTGGAGATTGATTACCCTCATGATGATTCCTTGGATATAATAGAGTCATATTTCCATGAATTGAGGTGATATATAGGTGTGCTTGTGGCAAGGAAGGAAAAGTGACTTCGATCTATGCAAGCAGATCATTGTTGAAAGGGTCAGTAATAGTGGGTTTTGCTGGTTCCCACAACCACATTTGAACCTAGGTCTAGGACCCATCAAGCCAACAATGGACGATATCCCATTCCAAGTATGTAAGTGTATCATACTATTCTCCATGTACCTATGGGTATATTGGATGGTGCTCCATGCATGAAAAGTATATGGTAACACTCTCATAGTACAATTAAACATTAGAAAAATCTACAACAAATTGCACTTCTGTGTACCATCGAGTATATATTGGAATTCCACCATAGGTTTCTATCCTTGCCATAGGTAACCAAGTTAGATGCATTTTGTATTGTGATACACCGAACACAAAATTTAAGGATATTTTTTACATATACGTAAATCCTTGGTTCGTCAAGGTGGTATATTGTAGTTTGTTGGCTTGAGGGGTCCAGACCCAGGTTTGGAGTTAAGGTTTTCCAACAAACCCCTATACTACTGGCCCTTTCAGCAATGACCTACTTTCGTAGGCCAAGGTCTCACCTGAAGTAGTATGGGTGGGTGCTAGAACTAGGTTTTTGCACCCTGGGAGAGAGTAGGTAATTAAATAAAATCTTGTTTAGTTCTATCAGGTTCACACAAAAACAAACATATTATCAAGCCCTTAACAGTATAACCAACATGTAAGCATAAAAAAAACTACTATTATTAAACATATCTGATCAATACTTTCGCACCCACGTGTGCATCATCAATTATCATCACAAAACATCTTAATCGCAACTAATTCATATATCGCAGATACAGTCGTAGCTTATTCAAATAACACAGAGGTACTCCAGTAATAAATGAAACTAGTTCAGATAGCATAAATATACCTCAATAAATTCTACATTCATTAACATCCAAAACCAACTTACAACTGCAAGTCAGCCCACGCACATAGCCAACGGGGTTTGCTCACAGCAGGATTGAGGATCTCTGTGCACACAGCCAGCAGGAGTCCTTACCAAAAACCACCCAAAATAGATCTCAACGGTTCATTCGTAGCATCAATCTTACTTCCTTTCTTACCCTTAGACTCAAACTACCCATCTATTTATATTATCATAGCCAGCGCTATCCTGTTTGCAGAATCTAGGTCTACCCTTTGACCCATTACAATAATTTGGGGATTTGACCCACCACAAAGCCCCTATGCAATACCAATTACTACAAAAATATAACAAAAATGCAGCTTTGGAAGATATCAAAATGCAGCGAAGGGACCCTGTTCCAATAGGCCCCCAACACAATCTTGTGACTCGTCCCCAGTCATAGCGACCATGGGGTTTGCATATTTGCCTAGAGCTGCTTAATGGCATTGACTGAAGGGGGGAACACTCCTTCAATCTACGTGGAAGCGTTCTATGCAATGTCCACCAACTTCTGCGAATTTGGGCTTTCAGTGGCAGCAGTGACACTTTCCAAGGTCTGATTTAGCTATTTGACTGCAACATCCACATCTTGAGCTTTCTTGAGGGCTTCATCGGCCCACGACTTGAGGTGGTCACTCAAAACCTTCTTCTTGTAGCGAAGCTCTTCCAGGTCATCCCTGAGCGCATGGCTGGCTCGTAAACGTGCCAAGCATTGAGCGGGTCTCAGATTAGGCATATTAGCTTCTAGTTGCTCGAATTCTTCTTCCTTCTGGGGCAGCTCTTGAGTAAATTCACGCAGGAGAGGGTCGCGCTGCACCTTAGACCACAGTTGCATAACTGTCTCTAGCAATTTTTCACCCTGAGTGATTTGAACTATAATGGTATTCGTGGCTTCTGTGACCAGCGCAGCTCTTTGGGCTCGTAGCTCAGGTAGAGTTTTCGGCTGCAACTTGGCCTGCAACACAACAATATGCTGCTCCATCCTCATCTTGGCATTCTAGTTCTTGGTCCTAGAAGCCTTCAGGGCTGTGACGAGCCCCTCAATATTGGTCTGGGGGGTGGCAGAGTCTGGGATGTCTTCAGTCAAATTTGTGCATAGTTTGCTAATCAGGAGCTCCAACTCAGTCTGTTGCGTGGCGACAAGGATGCATGTAGCCTGTGCCTGGGACACCTCAGTGGTCTTTTTGACAATTGTTGGCTCAGCTATACTTAGTTGTTGCTGCACCCGGCTGTCTCTGTGCTAGATTTCCTCAAAGAGGGATGTATGGAGAACTTGCAGCGGCTCGTGCGGAAGTCGGGCCATGTCTAGGTGCACCTCTGTGTAGGCATGGAATTGCCTGCATAAGGCAGGCAGACTAAGAGTGATTTCTACGCGTAGAAGGGGGCAGAGGTGGCTTTCAGTCGTGATGATCAACTCGATGTTGGTTGTTGGAGGTAGCCTCACTTGAACCATGCTCATCTGCAGGGTATTAGCCTTGAGTTGCAGAGCTTGGAGCTCAAATTGAAATGCGGAGACTGCGACCTTTTGCTACTCTTCCAAGGCAAGCCATCTATCTTCTAAAGCGAGGGTGACCACATCTGCGATTTTCTCCAAATATTCCTCTATTAAGGTAACCTCAATCTCCCTACTGGGCCTCGTAGCCCGTATTTTCTTTCCCTATCCCTTAAGAGGGTTGGCTGTCTGTTTCACACCATGCGAGGAATCGGCACCCTGTGCATCCAAACCCTTTGTGTCCATGTACTGTTTCGATTCCTGCTCCACGCCTTGTGCTACATCCTTCATCTTGGTAAAGTCTTCTAGGCCATGTCCTTCTACATTCTTGGCAGTTTTAGGCTGGGTGGTCTTTGGGACTGTGCTTGTACCAACAGTGTCAACCACGCCCGATTTGAATCCCAATCTCCAGTGCGGTGGCCAAGTGGCAATGAACCAGTCGATTTCTTCATCGGCGACCATGTAAGGCAGAAAAATCCAAGATGGATCCTTACGACCCCAAATCTGCACGTTGTGCATCGTGACCTGGATGCTACGATGCTCTTGTACTTGTTGTATACCTCTGGCGACAAGCCTGGCCAGGAGTGAATTGCTGGGATGAGCGCGCTTTGAAATAACACCGAAAAGACTTTGTTCTCCTTAATTCATTGCTCATCCTTTGAATCCCATAGTTTCCTGTATCGTGCCCCTTCACACATGTCTGGTTCAAGCTTAGGGAGGACTGATTCTTTAGGGGCTTCCCATGCAACCAATGCAATTAAGAGTAACAACCAAAAGTAGCAGAATGAACTCCTGTGATCCTGGGCCTCGCACACATTTTCCAGGAACTCAGTGCAGAGGAACTACAACTAGTTAAGGAAAACCCATTTTTCATAGCATCTAGCCAGCTGAATCACATAGGTGGGGATAGTCGTGGCTTGGCACTTTTGCATCATTTTTCAAGCCAGCAGTAGGTACCCATGCACACTCCAGGGTCGTTAATGTTGTTGATTATTAACCCTCTGGTGTTCTGCTCGACATGGTAGTCTTCTCGCACCTTGTTGGTGATCTGTTGCTCATTCTTCTTGTCAATGCACTCTATGGGATTCTTCCCCTACATGGGAAGATTAGTGATGCAGTGAATCAGGGCAGTATCAAGGGGAATGTGGTCCTGGATCCATAAGCTATCGTCATGGATCAAGGTTAGCAGCTATCGCACAACTTGGTTAGTTACATTGTATTGAACAAAGTGAGGTATCCTCAACAATCTCAGTAATCCAATTTTTTCTAACCCGCATGCCCATGGCATTGGTATGACCCGTAACACATCGTCCTCCATTAATATTTTGAGGTACAACTCAGGTTCCAATTCTGGGAAGGCCTCCAGGTTGGGCAAGTCGTGATCATCAAACTTGATTGAGGAGAGCTTTTTGTTTGCTTCTCCAATTATGGGGAATTCTCCCAGAATTAGTGGCATTTTCATATAGGAGCACAGGCCTTCGATATTCTTAGGGATGCACACCAAGGGCCTTCGGGACCAAACATAGGGCGGTAGCCATGTGATCGGGGCAGTGAGCCAAGCTTCTTCTTGCATACATAGAGGTCGCTTTGCCGAGTTGGGTGAACGTGCCTTAAGCACCGTTCGGGGAGATTACACGTTCTGGGGGGAGGTGCGCGACTTCCCCCTGTTAGCCTCCTATACCAATAGGTATCATATTTCATGATTGGCTTGATGAACTATGTAATATGTTCAAACCTTTTTCTTGTTACAAAGGTGTTCCATATTCTTTAAAAATCAAAAAATCAAATTTTTTTTTAAAAATGTAAAGAGGGTATACCCTAAAAGAAAAATCAAAGGGTGAAAAAATAAAATTGGCCAAAAAATTAAAAGAAAATGAACCCCACCAAAAGAAAGGCCAAGGAAAGTGTGCAAGTCTAAATGCCACTACTTTTTTCTCTGATGTAATAAACATTGTGTGCAGTTTGTCAAATATTTGCCACAATTTATGAAGAGTCAAACAGTTTAAACTTGACTCATTCATTTTTCAATTTCATGTTGTACAATAGAGAATAAATATCTGGCCAGACAGTTTAATCTTGGCAGATAAGTAGATAGGTAGAGTAAATAAAAGGAGCTCAACAGTTTAATCTGAGCCCTTGGATGTAATAAGTGTAGACTTAGATAGGTTTTACATGTAAAAGAAAAAGAAGATTGATAAGGGTTTGCCAGTCCAAGTGCACCCTAATAAAGAAGAGAAAATGGTAGGGTAAAGTAAGTAGGGTAGGTAGATGTTGTTGCAGAATTACATGTGATGAATAATGGTTCTAAATGTGTTTAATTTTTCTTTCATCACAAGTGCAAAGGCAGATACTACATTGGAAAAGTTCACAGCAAAGCAAAGTCAAGATTATTAACTCCCTCTTCATTTTCCCTAAAGATTTCACTAATTTCCCCTAAGTACTAAGGCAGTTGAAAATTAGAGGGGTTCAAGGCATTTCCTTGACTTTTGGAGGGACCGGACCCTCGGCCCAATAATTGGAAAAGCCTAAAGTACTTAAAATCATTCATCATCACACTCATTCACTTCCAAAAATTCTTTTCCTAGGTAAAATCCCATTTTACTTAGGAAAATCATGCGATATTTCATAAAAAACCCTCAAAATCACATTTTATCCTAAGTTTAAGTGATGAAATAACTATAATGCAATTTGCTTTTAAAACTTCACTTTCTTAGTTATATTAATGTATTTTGAAGTTTGCCTTGTCCCCTTGTCATATTAACATTGATTTTATATATTAACCCCCTATAAAATCACCTTTTCCTATTATATATAACTTATTTTATATAAATATCCCAAAAACCCATGTATTATAAACTTTAGCCAAAAGTATTTAATTCCCATTTATTCAAATAAAAAACCCACTTTATACCCCCTTTTGGCTAAAATATAACTTTAATAATATCTCTGCCCCTTATGGTAAATGAATCGCGTTGGTTTAATTACCATATAAATAAAAAATATGAATAAATGTTTAAACATATGTTATATATGTTTAAAAACAAAAAAATAAAACTCAAAGTTTAATTGAAAACAAACTTTGATTTAACCCATCCCTCTGCATTTTCCATTCCCGACCTTCGTCGTACAAAAGAGATTAATTAATCCTCACGATTAATTAATAATTTAAACCGCCAATTAAATCACCCTCGACGCGATTAATTAACGAATAAATCGCGTCGGTCCCGCCCGTTAAAACTCTGTCATCTTCGCGCCCCGACCACCATCCGATCAACTGACTCTAGATCAACGACTGTTATCAATTTCGCTGGCCATCCGCGTACGAAAGATAACGCGCGATGGCCAAGCTGTTTTCAAACAGTATCGTGCTACGTGTCAGTCATTGTATCGCATCGCTGCCCTTCCGCCTAAAACTGCCTTCCCTCATAAGCGGTGCGATAGAAACCACTTACCACCTTTCCGCTCGTGACATATCCACTGTACCATGCTGACGTCATCCAATAAAATAATAAAAAATTCCGCCACCCATTGAATTTTTGAAAAAAACAAAATAAGCCCGTGTTTTTCATTTTTTCATTCGCAGAGAACGACTACATTTCCATGCACAGTAATTCAAAATTTTCATGGCTGAAGACCGCCAACCTTTGTCTCGTCTAAGAAAATTGCAGTCAAGCATTCGAGAAATCATTCACCTTATCTAGTACCTGTTTGTAACCAGTGTCATCCTCAGAAAAATATGTGATCAGAAGACCACATCCTTGGATAAACAGTCTTAATACTAGTCATAAGATTTTTTTTTTACTCCAAGAGTGTTATCAAATCTATTCAAACAGAGATGGAAGATAAAACATACAGTTGAAAGACAAGCAAAGGAAACAGGATATTAAACAAATTACTGTTGAAGCAGACAGTAAAAACCTAAACTACACATTGAAGTTAAAAGGACACAGTAAAGAACAATTAAAGAGTATCAGATTGAAGACCTAGTCAAGTAAATCAACTAGCATGAAGATAAACAGCAGGGAAGACAGTTACAAAAAAGAACATACAAGTTCATGGTTAAAGTGTATCAGGTAAAAGTCAGAGTGAAAGTTAAAATGAAGTTACAAAGCAGTCAAAGGTAAATAGTAAAAGTAATTACAGAGGCAGTAAAATGGTAAAAATAAATGAAAATAATTTCACCAACATTGAAGTTTTTTTAAAGTGAAAGTAAAACAGTTAAAAGAACAAAAAAGTGAAAAGATGAAAAACACAACAAAATGGTACATTCTTCAGAAATTTCTTGTTTAAGTCATAGTTTTGCAGAAACTATTGTGATAAATAAAAGATTAATTTTGAAAAACTGAAGGAGTTTTTTGTTCCTAAGAGGACCATCTACAAAAACCTCTCTCACTTTTCTAACAACCATTATGGTTTTGGAAATATTAAACAATGTTGGAAAGCACTTTTTGCAGAAAATTCCTTTTAAGTCATCATTTTTCAGAGAATAGTGTGGCCAATAAGAAATACATATTACAAAAATGAAGGAGGTTTGTGTTCCTAAGATACCCATCTACAAAAACCTATCTCCGTTTTTTCACAGTGATTTCATACTGAGAGATACATGCACATCTTTACAGGCTATTTTTCAGACTCTGTAAAACTCTGTTTTACACATATGTTTGCAGAGCCTATTGTGCATAGCGGGAGAGGAATTTTACGAAAATGAAAGAGGTTTATCTCACCAACATATTAATCCACAATAACCTCTTTCAATAATTTCATATCTATTACGGATTTAGAAATAAAAATATATCATTGGACCCCAAGTTTGCAGAATTGTTGGAGCAGAATGCACAAAGAAAGGAAGCAGTTAGTGACTTGGATGCCTCATCATCAACTAAGAGTTGAATCAAATTCGAATTATCCTCTTTTTCATCACCTATCCATACAAAATAGTTCCAAATAGATGCATTAGTTTGAGTGTCCTTTACTTAAGTTCTATTTATGTAATATAGTTGGAGAGATTTGTGAACTAATCTTGATATTTTTTCAAGATATTTTAGTTTAGAATTTGTATAAATACTTCACTCTTGGAAGTATTGGAGGTGGATTATACTACTTTTCTGTAACATTGAATTTCGAAATAAAGTGATTTTTGGAGAAATTTATTTGTGGCTTGCTGGATGATGAATTGAAGCTCAAGACTTTTTGCAGTATTCATGTGTCAGACTACAGTTCAATAGGTCATTTCTATCCTGTGTTTTAAGTTTTATATATGTTTACTATATCACTGTGTTTCATTTTTGAATAATTAACAAAAAGGATTAAATCATAAATTGCTTAAGTGTACTCTGATTTCAATTGTTATTATTCTAAATGTTTTCCTCTAAACTGGTTATAAACAATGAATTCTTAATTGCTCTTGTTTCTCTGGTTTAAGCATTTGATTACTTAGTAAATAATTCTTAATTGCTATTTATTGGTAATCACTCACTTTCCCTTGTTTAAACATGTTGAAATATTCTTAATTTCCTTTCATCCATTTAAAAATCCATTCCATTCACTTTAATATCTGAAATTGTTCTTTGTTTTGGCTATCTTGCCCTGCAAAGCCATCTTTTGTGTAAAAACTTAATCCAGTAAAGCCATCTTTTCGACTCCATAGCCCAATGGCCTGAAAAACTCAATCTTGCCCTCAGTTGGCGAATTTCACCATTCAAATTCAAAAAAAACCCCTGAACTTATAACTAGCCTAATATTTTCTACGAACAAAGCTAAATCATAAAGAGAGAGCCCTCTCTGGATACAGATTGGCTAGATTCTGTATCTGAAGGTTGGTTTGTGGTTACCTCGGACCCCTTTCCTCTTCTAACAACTTCAAGGAAAATCTGAGTGATAACACCCCCCATCCCATTTCGTGGCCCTCCCCTGCCCATTTCGTGGTCCTCCCCTGCCCTCGCTCATGGCCCTTCCCTTTACTCTTCTTTTTCTCCACCTGCTTCCCCCTGGTTGGTGTGGACAAAAATTCTTCGACTTCGGGGGTGACCTCTAATACTTCATCAAAAGCTAGTTCAATAGAGGCCACAGTCTAGGATGATTCAGCAGGATTGGTCGCAGTCATTCTTGCTCAAAAGACGAACTCGGGGTTACTACTATCAAAGGGGATAGCACGCCCAGACATGAATAGAGCACAATAGTTATATAAATTCGCAAGGCACAATATTTTTAGCACATGCAGAACCCAATTCAGAAATACCCTCCACCATTTATAGCGTTGAAGAGTGAAAAATGGTCGGATGAAACTTAGTTGAAACTTACCATCACGGAAACGGTAAAAATCTTCGGAAATTGCCACATTAATCTCCTAATGCTCGCTCCTTCCAATGGTAAAGTTTGATTTTTACCCCGCAGTATTGTTCCAACGACTAGTTTTCGTAGCTGTGTATTACCCCTACACTCCCAACACACCTCCTCAAGCTTCCTGACCTGCGGTCGACCCCTACGTTCCCGGCACACCTCCCTGGGATTCTTGACTTGTGGTCAACCCCTGCGCGTATACCGAGCCTACCTGTGCTTTTCCCTTTTCTTGCGCGCATTCCTCCCAATACAGCTACTCCGACCATATAGTCATTTGATTTGGTATGGCTTCAGACGCTGCCATTAACATATACTGGTACAATATCATGGCACAATGTGGCTAACCAGACAACTCCTCCGTCAGTGATTTCCTCTACCATATAAGGGCCCAGCTAGTGCTAGAAAAACTTCCTTAGGTGTTTCGCAAACTAGCTATCATATAGCATGAACAATTATCCTTCCAAAAAGACCTTCTGCCTAATATGTCTATCATTCCATGATTTTCTCGGGCCTTTTGAACTTGCTGATGAAAGTTAGCAATGAATCGATCTTCCTCCAAGGCGACTAGTTGCGCTAAGCATTCTTCCATGATGTCGGGCTCTACCATGTTCGTAAAGGCTCCGATGCATAAGCTAGGAACAATATACTCCATGGGTGTAATGGTCTCCTCCCCATAAACCATCCAAAACAGTGTTTTCCCAATCAATTTCTTGCAGGTGGTCCGATAGGCCCGAAGGACCGACGAGATGTGCACGCCCCAATCGTTTCGATCGATATTACAAATCTTGGTCAACACTTATTCTAGAATTTTATTAAAAGCTTCTCCCGTTCCATTTTCCTGTGGGTGATATGGGGTACTTTTTGCATGGTGGATTCGAAATTATTTAGTCAAAGCTTGTCTTTTTTCATTAACGAAATGCGTACCTCTGTCGCTCATCAAGATCATCGGTCAGCCAAACCTAGTTAGAATATGTTCAAAAATAAGGTGTGCAATGGTATCTGCAGTAAAATCATTCGCAACTTGTGCTTTGGCCCATCTGGTTACATAATCAATCACAGTGATGAAGTAGCGAGCACATATCTTCTTACCAAGTGGGTTGATGGGCCCAATGGAGTCGATTGCCCATTTATTGAACGCCTACAGGGCCATATGTGGTTGTAAGGGAATTCCATCCCTGCGCGATGATCTTCCTATCCTTTGGCATGTGTCGCAGGCTTTGCAATAGTCATAAGAGTCACTATTCAATGTGGGCCACCATAGCCCAGCTCTTAAGATCTTCTGCGTTGTCGCTTTCCCTGTGTAGTGACTTCCTACTATGCCTCAATGGGCTTCTACTAGAATAGCTTGTCTTTCATGCTCCAAAAAGTATATTCACAATACCTCATCAGCTCCTAGCTTATACAAGTGGCCCGCTATGATGGTAAAGTCTGTTGTGTGGGTTACCAGCTCCTTTTTCTGTTGTACTGAATATTCTGCAAGTGCCATCCCCATATTTAAGAATTGAATTATATCATCAAAGTGCGCATCAACCACCTTAATAGCAAATCGCTGTGCATCAGGCAATCCTTCCTCTAGGTTGGTAGGTTCTTCACCACTCTTGATTTAGGACTAGTGGTCTGGTACAACATTTAGTTTCCCTGTCTTCACAATAATCTCAAAATCATATTCTTGAAATAGCAATAACCATCGGAAAATCTTCCCCTCCAACATAGGTTTATTGACCAGGTACTTCAAAGCAGAGTGATATGTGAACATATTGAAGTGCCCTCCCAACATATAATGCTGGTATTTCTGTAGGGCATATACCATAGCTAGCGCCTCGCACTCAGTAGTGGAGTAGTTACGCTCCGCACTAGAGAGTTTTCTACTAGCAAACGCAATCGGGTGGTCAATGTCCCCCTCCTAGGTTGCGTAAGGATAGCTCCCAAGGCGATCCCTCAAGCATCTACATGGACATGGAAGTCCTATGCCCAATCAGGAAATATGAGGATAGGTGCAGAGACCATATTTTCCTTCAGTAGCTCAAAACTCTTTTGACACTCCGCATCCCAAAAAAATGAAATGTCCTTCTTTAACAACTTCTCCGTGGGTGCCGTGATCAGTGCATACCCTTGAATGAACTTCCTGTAGTAGCCTGTATGCCTGAGGATGGAGTGCAACTATTTCTCAGTTGTAGGGACTGCTAAGTTGATGATAACTACTACCTTGGCAGGGTCAACCATCAGTCCCTATCGACAGACTATGTGACCCAACAAGATCCCCAAAGGTACACAGAATATGCACTTCTTAATATTTAGGGAAATCTGGTGCTTTCTATAGGCATCCAACATCATGCACAGGTTTGAGACGTGCTTCTTTACCAATCAAAATATTGTCCAATCATCAAAGTATACCTCCAAGAACTTGTGAATGAACTCCTTGAATACAGCGACCACTACCTACGAAAAGATGGCGTGGGCATTTTTTAGCCCAAACGGCATGACGGTGTACTGGAAGGATCCCCATTCGGTGGAAAACATAGTTTTTTTGCGATCTTCTAGTGCAATCCTAATCTGATGGTAGCCCAAAAACCTGTCAGTGAACAAGTAATCTTCCTTCCCTCCGACACTATCGAGAATTTCATCAGAGAATGACATAGGGAAGGGATCATGTACATAGGCATCATTCAGTTTGTGCATGTCGACACAGATTCATATTTCTCCTTTAGTCTTTTTCTCTTGAACCACCATAGGGCTTACCCAATTTGAATGTTCTACTGGTTCGATGATACATGTGGCTAGCATTTTGTCAATTTATTCCCTGATGTAATGTTCCCAATTTTTATGGAACATTAATTTTTGCTATTTTCATATAGGAGATAAATAAAATGGCTAGGAGACCCATTCAATTGATGAATAGGTAATAAAAATCCTCTTGGTATGAAGGAGGATCACTTTTTGAGCTTTATTTCACAACTCCATGTGTGAAAGGGGGCTTTTGCAAGAAGGCTAGGCCAGGTTTGACCAAGTCAAACTGCGCAGTAGCATGAGGTGGAGAGCACATTGTGGGCCGGCGCAGTGGGATAAGGAGGGAAGCTTCTAGAGGAAGGAAACTCTAATTAGTGGGGTCCATTGAGAGGTATCTCACATTGTTTAAAAGGAGGTCAAGGTATCCATTAGAGATCATCTTGAGTATTATTCATCTTTGGTCCGATGGACTTGCAACAACTTCTTGCTGGTTAGCAGGAATTGCTGAGGGAATTCCTATTTAGGATTTCCTCTCCTTCTTGAGAAGCCTCTTGAAGGTTTTTTCTTCAGCTCCTCCACATTCTGGTTCAAGGCCAAAGCATTTCCCTTCAGTACAGCGTTTTCAGCAGTGCAGGAAACATTGTGTTGCTAGGTTGCAGTGGAGATTTCCATAGCATCACTTCCAGAGATTTGATTTTAGAGGAGAGAGCTTCTTTGCATCCAAGAGGCCACTAGAGGAGATTTAAGATCCATTCTCTACATCTTTGCATCAGGCCCAACTCCTCTCATCATTCATAGCGCAGTCCCTTCCTTTGACTGTGTTATTTCTGAGCAGAATTGTAGTGGGGTTTGCACCACTAGTTTGGAGAGAGAGATATTCACGGATTGGATCAGCCTCTCTCTTGAAAGATCCATTGGAGGATATCTATTCAGAATATGCAGCATTTTCAGCCATCCCCATCCATTTTCTGAGTTGCAGTTCTATTCCAGTTTAGAGGAAGCAACTCCGACATTTTTCCTTTTTGTATATTTTAGCCAATCCTTCCAAGGATTGATGTATTATTAATTTCAGGGGTTGAAATATTTCTCCCCCATATTTATTTGAGCTTTATACTTCCATATCCATGTGTTGACATTATATAGGCAGCAGTACCATCTATTGACTGTGCAGTTTTAGTCACAAGCATTCTTTTGTAGCAGTATTGTGATATGCTTCCATATGCATGCCATTGAGGGGTTCTTTGCTCGGCTTGAGTGAGTGATTCTTCAAGCATTTGTATATTTTCTTTGCTGTTATATATATTCAGTGACTATTTATAGTTTCATGCACATTGTCTCTCTCATATAACGCTACTATGCTAGTACATGTTCATTTGTTCATGCAACCCTCTTCATTGGGAATTTTCAGAAGATTAACAGGAAAAGGAGACTTGTCTCAAGCTCCTAGAGACATTTGTTTCGAGCCCACTCTTGGATTTTAGCTCTAAGTAGATATATTCAAAGGTTCCCAGACCAGGGTTTGAATCCTGCTGCCTCCATTCCAGGAAAATGTGTTTTCCAGGCTTGGGTTGTTAGCCATTCCTGCTAGGAAATTTCACATATCTGTAGACATAGTATGTAAAGGGCCAGCAAGCCTCTCGATCTCACCCTTCATTATAAGGTGACATATTCGGTAAATTCCCCTGCAGTCCATCTCTAGCACAAACTTGTGATATTTCTGAAAAAGGAATATTACAGTGGTATCAGAGCATCTTTCTTGGCTCAGCCTATGGCCTTCAAGCCCAAGAAAGAAGAAGAAGATGATGATACAGAATATGAGCTTGATCTCATCTATTTTTAGAACAAATAAGAGCCTCCCCAAGGAGGAGAAGCAAAGAGAAGAAGAGGAAGGTCCATGCACTTCCTATTTTAAAAAAGAAAGAAATCATGAGAGATGCTTGGATCATCTGGTTCTAAATCAATACCTGGATGAGTATAAATCCCATTCTGCAGCATTCAGGGAAGCTACAACGTTCCAACAGTTTATTTAGCATAAGGAGGAGAGAAGGCCCTGCATTAGAAGAGAAATTAGAGGCAATAGGTTTCTATTGTCTACATTTGTTGGGGACACTTCAGCTAGAGCTTGGGTGAAAAATCTAGAAGCCTTTTTCTTGCTACATCTAGTGGCAGAGAAAGAAGCAGTGGAGATTGAAACGCTGCACATGGAGGATAAAGCCTCTTTTGGGTGGTCCAAACCCTTGGTCCATTCAAGGGTGAGCTCTTTTGGAGACTTTTCTCAAAGGTTGATCCAAACCTTTGATGGAGAAAGGACAAATGAGGAGCAGCCTTTTTCATATATGGAGGAGGCAACCATTACATTGGAGGAGACAGCTACTGTAGCCACACAAGAACATCCCAGGATCCATCAAGGTATGAGAGAAGTTCCACTTTCCATTTCAGCAAGTTATTTAAAAGATTGTGGAAATTCAACATTAGAGATCCAAGAATCTACACATTGTGCTATTCTAGAGCACCAATATTGCACTGCGCTGTGCAAAGGGTTCAAGGAGGAGATGAACCCTCATCCTCATGCATCTTGGTTGAGTTGCATTCAGCCTTTGAGGTTGGAGTGTGAACTTTTGGAGGATGGAGTGAACCATGACACCCTCATGAAAAACAATGAAACAAACCTTGAACCGGAAGATGAAACAACTGCTACACTATTGGAGGAATTAGCAGCGATGTCAAACATGGGTGGAGAGGAGATATTACCTCCATAACATTTGGATCCTCATGGATCCAACATAGTCATGGGTGAGATATATTTCCTAAAAGGTCTCCAAGAAGCTGGATTTCAAACTCTCATGAAATGCAAAGAGAGTGATTTGGTTTGGGAGGATGGTAGCCCTCATGGGAGGAGTACCAAAGGAGGAAGAAGGAGAAGACATCCACAAGGAGCTGAGTGGATGTGGATGAGGAGCAAGAGGCCGATTTTCCACTTGCATATCTATGATACCGGGCAGCAAGAGGCTTGGCTACGTTGGCTCCTTTTGAAGGAGTTTGGCCATCACTTGGTGCACCCTTTTTCCAGGAGGATGGGAGTGGAGAAGAGGTGGCAGGATGTTTGCATCATTTAGCAGCAAAGAGTAGGGATACATGGAGCTGATATGGCATATATATTAGTCATGATACCTTCATCACATGAGTTACATGATGTGAGCATGCGGAAGCAGCAAGCACTTGGGTTGCTTGGACTATCTTGGAGAGAGCACAAGCAGATTTTCTCTCATATGATATATGGTGTTGTAGGAGTAGAGGAGGGCACTCTCATAGTGAAAAAGGAGTACTCCTTAGCTTGGACTGATCGGGAGACATTTCCATATTGGGAAAAGTTTCACATTTGTAGCAGCATCACCAGAAGTGTTCTTGACAAGGAGCATGTCAAGAAACAAAGATTGACTTGAGCAAGAGCCTTTTTGCATGAGCTCACAGCGCTGACACTGGGGAGAAGGATCATATACATGGATCCATCTATCATATTACTTCTAGATTATGGTAAGATTCTTGTGTTTACATTTGCTGATTTTCATACTCTTATCATTATGTTGCAGTGCATGGTTCCTCAAGGAGGTAGATTTTTCATGTTGCTCCATAAGAAAAATTGGGACAAACCACATGATGGAGGAAGCCATATTTCACATGGCCCTGGGAAATTTTTTTTCCATTCTACACATGGTCAGCTAATTCATATGATTAGCATTGTATTTGAAAACATTTTTCCTTGTACATTTCTTGAGCAGCAGTTTGCAAAACTGCGTTATGCACTCTTGGGAGACTATTGGTACTTTCCGGTACCATATGAAACCATTAGTACTTCCTCTATTTTGATGTTGAACATGTTTCAATTTTCTAATATTGTCCATATTATTATTGGAAGCATGATTGGTGGATTAACACATGAGTTGAATGTGTCTTTTATGGGAGATGATTCCCACAGTTTATGCATGGCATGTTCTAATGGGAAAATGAGAGGAAACATGGCCACCACATCCACCTATTTTCCTTCTTTTGAGGTGGGCCATGGATTTGATGTTTCTATCCGTCCATTGTATGTATATGGGCATGTATCTTATTTTGTATTACTGATTCACTCATCTATTTACTATTTAGTAGTTTAGGTGATATTTTCTATACAGTACTTGCCATGTTATTTTCTGTAGCTGTAGTGGATGAGGTTGTATTGTAACCCTATGAGACATTGTTTGTACCTTGATGTACATGGTATAACCTAAAAAAAACATGTCATTGGGGTATTCCATGATGATCATGTCCTACTCATCTTACATGACATGTTTTGGGCCAGCCGGATTTTCATTGATGGAGGAGAGATCCTTCGAGGATTGCTCTTCATGTTGCCACTTGGAGGCAATACATTTGCAGCCCTTGATTAGCACACACTCCACACTAATCATAAGTGGAGGGGAGGACAACATGGGGTGAGATATGGAGCTTGCCATATTCATATTTCCAACCCACCTTTTCCGGAGCTCAAGGTGGAGAGAGTTTTCTATGAGTTGCCATGTTTGGAGGTAACTCATGTTGTATGGATGAGTTATTGGGGATGTGAGATTCATATGGGTATGATGATTCCCATTATATATCAGATCTCTTGCCTCAAGCAGGTCCTTAGATACCCCATTGTTCCCTTCATGGATATCTTTTTCTACATGATAGCTATTTGGGGATGCTCACTAAAGGCTAGATTTCATATGTTGGAGGGACAACTTGGACACTTGAATGATCATATGGCATCCTTTTCTTGGAGGATTTTATCATGCATGGATGCTTCAGGGAAATTAAGGGGAAATAAATCAGTCTATCCTTGTACTTGCTTAAGGACAATAAATCTTTGAGAGGGGAAAACTGTAATGTTCCCAATTTTTATGGAACATTAATTTTTGCTATTATCATATAGGAGATAAATAAAATGGGTAGGAGACCCATTTAATTGATGAATAGGTAATAAAAATCCTCTGGGTATGAAGGAGGATCACTTTTGGAGCCTTATTTCACACCTCCATGTGTGAAAGGGGGTTTTTGCTATTGAGAATGCAACAAGATGACAGAGCTTAGTGGAAAGAAGTCGCCTTCACTAAGTGGGCCCGCAGGGTATTTTAGGCGCAAAGTCTATTTTTTGACTATGTCTATTTTTAGACATGTCAATCATGATTCTATGAGTTGTAGGATGCTATTTGTGGAGGGATGATCAAGTTGGAAAAATAGATGGACTTCTATTTTTAGACATATTGGGAATAATCTATTTTTAGATTGCCAGTCTAAAAATAGATATGTCGAATATTATTAGCTCTTAATAATATTTGGACTATAAACATTATCTCATCCTCTTGGAGCACTTCAGTTTGATGCCTAGATGTGGCACATGCAGCTGACAGAAGGAATTACGCTATTCCTAGGGTCTAAGTGGAGCTATTGCATGATTACTTCAGTTAGAACTCATTTGAGTGAGTTTGGTGGAGTTGATTGAGGAGTTGATGGAGTTGTGTTCAGTTTAACTCAGTTAAACATAGTTGAGCTAGTTGTATCTAGTCTAACTAATTGATACACTAGTGGAAGTGGTGTGAATTAATTAATAATTAATTCACTAATTAATCAACTAATGAACACATCAGTTAACTTCAGTGCATGGATAGTTTCAGTGGAGATCAGTGATGGAGGTAGGTGAAAGAGCAGGTTGACTATCAGTTGTGACTATACTGGTGCATGAGATTTTCACACACATTGATGGAGAAGCCAATGAGGATTGCGTAGTACATCTTGGTGGGATTTGAACTTGGATCTCAAAAATTATCTAGGTTGGATTGCGCAATAGAGGCAGGCTAACAGGTGGAGCAGATTTGAGCATGTGACTTGCTTGATCTGAGCTTGTGTAGTGTGTAGCATGTGAGATAGTGCTGAGAGCTTGTGAGGGGCTTTGTGCTATGTATTTTTACATGAAATCTATCATTATAATATACAGATAGTTGGGGGTTTTCAGCTTTAAGCTTTCCCATTACATACTGTGTTTATATGTGTGATTGATTATGTGGTTTTAATGTGCGCATGCGATTGTTTAATTTTCCGCAATTAATGATCAATGGTAGGAGAGGTTATGTATTATGAATGAAGCTCAAATTGTGTGTGATCAGGATAATCTCAGTGAATAATTTAACTATTATTCAAATTTCTACATGGTATCAGAGCAGTATTGATCATTGGAGCAAATGTAGACATTGAAGCGGTTGAGTTTTGTGCTGGTGGAATTCGAATTTGCAGTAGTGTTTTCTTGGTGTCGAATTTTAAATGTCTTTCAACGGATTGTGATTGGAGTATTCCCTTGAGGGAAACTCGAATTATATTGCATGGAAGGATAGGATGGAGGTAGTGTTAGATGACAATGGGTTGAAGGAGTTCATAGATGCTGAAGTCCCAAAGCCTACTTCTAGCGATGCTGCCGTAATTGAGGCTTGGAAAAAGAAGACAGCAAAGTGTTGAAGGATTCTATTGGAGGGCATGAAGGATCACATAGTGTCCAGCCTGAATGGTAAGGCTTCTCCATTCTTGATGTGGAAAGCCTTGACAGATTTATTCCAAAGCAAGAGCGACCAGAGGAAGTTGGCGCTCAAGGATAAACTCAGAAACATAAAGATGGAGAAAGGAGACAGTATGCCCAAATACCTCACAAAGTTTATCCAATGCAAGGATGATCTGGGAAGTGTGGGGGTGGCTATAGATGACGAGGACTTGGTGAGCCTGGCTCTCCTTGGGCTTCCGAAGAGTTGGCATTCTTATCAAGACTCTATCAATGGTCGGGAGAAATTGTCAGGATGGGAGCGACTTTGGTCGGATCTTGTGCAAGAGGAGATAAGGCGAAGTACCAGGGACGGATCTTCATCAAAGGCATCTGATGAAGAGAATTGTGCTTTGGCTACCAAAGCAAAGAAGGGGAAGAGCAAGAAAGCTTCTCATTCCAGTGCGAAAGTCAAGAAGCAGGACATGTCCAAGGTGAAGTGCTTTCACTGTCACCAACACAAACATTATGCCACAAATTGTCTGCAGAAGAAGAAAAATAAGCAGGCTACTGGATCTGCAGTAGGAGAGGCCTTAGCCTCGCAGTTTGAGCTGGATTTTTCACTGATTGCATGCTTGGTCTTAAGTGTGGCGGGATCAGTGTGGTTTCTGGACAGTGGTGCGTCTTTTCACATGACAGGAGATCGAGATTTGTTTACTGATCTGGATGAGAAAGATCTTGGAGTGCACATCGAGATGGGCGATGATGGTAGATACAGTGCGACCGGTATCGGTATCATTTCCTTTGAGAGGGAGTCTGGTAAACCCTTCATATTGAAGGAAGTGATGCATGTTCCAGGATTGAAGAAGAATCTTATCTCTGTGGCGATGTTAGAAGACAAGGGATATGATGTTGTCTTTAGCGAGGGAAAGGCTTTCCTGTGCAGTAAGGCAACTGGTGAGACCTGGAGGATAGGGGTTTGAGTTAAGAACCTTTATCAATTGCAGGTAGATGGCTGCGCAGCAATGGTAGGCAAGGCAGAAGGAGTGGTGAGCCAGGATGATGGCGAGTTGTGGCACCGGAGATTGGGCCACCTTCACCATGGAGCTTTGAAGATACTGTAGTAGATTTCTACTGGGCTTCCTAAAGGCACTCTTGCGCAGTCAGATCAGTGCAAGGTGTGTACCTTGGGAAAATTTGTGAAAGCCACCTTTCACGAGAAGGATAGTCGCGCCACGATGATCCTTGAGAGAATTCACACAGACGTGTGTGGACCTTTCTCAGTAGCTTCGACAACAAAGCACAGGTACTATGTGATCTTTGTTGATGATTTTTCTCGGAAGTGTTGGATCTTCTTCATGCAGAAGAAGAGCGAGACATACTCAAAGTTCTATGAGTTCAAGGCACTGGTTGAGAAAGAATCGGGGAAGCAGGTGAAGGCTCTTAGGAGCGACAATGGTGGTGAATTCATCTCTGGCGAATTCAAGGACTTTTGCAGCGTAGAAGGAATTCAAAGAGAGCTCATAGCACCTCATAACCCACAGCAGAATGGGGTTGCTGAGCGGAAGAACAGAACGATCGTGGGTGCTGCACGGGCGATGTTGCATGATCAGGGCCTTCCCATACACTTGTGGGCTGAGGCATGCAATACTGCAGTATATGTGCAGAACCGTTGTCCTCACATGATACTTGGCATGAGTACACCCAAGGAGGCGTTTTCTGGTAAGAGGCCTGATATTTCCCATTTGAGGATTTTTGGTTCACTTGTTTACATTCATGTGACGAAGGATGCCAGGAAGAAGCTGGAGCCGACTGTGGAGGTTGGGATATTTGTGGGGTACACTGATACACCCCAAAACTATCGTGTGTATTTTCCAGACAGTCGCAAGACTGTTGTGCGACGGGATATCAAATTTCAGGAGGAGAAAGCCATGAAGTGTTCGCTTGAGAGGGAGTCACACTTGCATGCAGATGAGGAGCTATTAGTTCCTAAGGATGAGCTTCAGGATGTGGATCAGCCACAAGAGGAAGTTCATGGAGTGGAAGAGACCACTCATGCAGCGCCAACCATCAGAGGGCGGAAGCGCACTACAGAAGCTGAGCGACTGGCTCAAGATGCAGAGAAGGTTGTAGGAGCACCTACATCACAGCGCAGATAGAGACAGTCACTGGACCGGTATACTGGATACATGGCTCTTGTGAGCAAGTGTATCGTGACAGAGCCATCCTCTTTCGAGGAAGCTGTGGAGGATCCTACATGGGTAGATGCCATGGTGGAAGAGTATGATTCGATTGTCAGAAACAGTGCATGGGATATTGTCCCAAGGCCAAAGGGGAAATCAATGGTGGGTTCGAGATGGATCTACAAAGTGAAGTAGGTAGCTGACGGGAGTGTGGAGAAGTACAAGGCAATATTTGTTGCCCGAGGCTTGTCATAGATAGAAGGGATCGATTATGAGGAGACCTTTGCACCTGTCGCAAGGTATTCTTCCATACAGACGATTCTTGCTCTCTCAGTGCAGATGGGGTGGCACATTCATCAGATGGATGTGAAGACTGCATTCCTCAATGGAGTCATTGAGGAGGAGGTGTACATAGAGCAGCCCGAAGGTTTTGAGATCTTCAGCAGCGAGTCGCATGTGTGCAGGCTCAAGAGAGCGCTGTATGGGTTGAAACAAGCACCTCGTGCTTGGTACACACGGATAGACAGTTATTTCACCGGACTTGGATTCTCGAAGAGTGAGGCGGATCCTAACCTATACCAGATTGTGGTGGAGGGTAAGTTGCTGATCATTGTACTTTATGTAGATGATTTGATTTTGACGAGTGATGAGCTGTTGATACTTTCATGCAAGGAGGATCTTGCTAGAGAGTTTGAGATGAAGGACTTGGGCCTCCTTCATTATTTCTTGGGATTGGAAATTTGGCAGCGCAGTGGTGGACTGTTTGTTTCTTAGGGTAAGTATGCCCGGGAGATACTGGAGAAGTTCAACATGCATGGCTGCAAGCCTGTTGATACTCCTCTTCCTGGTGGTTGGAGGAAGGAGGATGCTACTTCAGCGGAGGTAGTGGATGCCACTGTTTATCGACAGTTGGTGGGGTCTCTTATGTATCTGGTCAATACACGACCCGACATATGCTATGTTGTTAACCAGCTTTCACAAGCTATGGTTAAGCCTACCAAGCTCTACTGGAAGGTAGGCAAGCATGTATTGAGATATCTCAGAGGCACATCAGGATATGGATTATGGTACAGACAGTCGGATGAGGTGAGGCTATGTGGCTTCACGGATGCAGATTGGGCAGGGAGCCCAACGGACAGAAAGAGCACATCTGGAGGGATTTTCAGTATAGGGTCGACAGTAGTTTCTTGGTACAGCAGGAAGCAGAGATCCGTGGCACTCAGTTCAGCAGAGGCCGAGTATATGGCAGCGAGTTTGGTTGCATGCGAGGCTATATGGATGAGGAAGATCCTGGTCGGGTTGTTCGGTTCACACTTAGAGCCTACTGTGATTTATTGTGATAATCAGAGTTGCATCAAACTCTCGGTTAATCCAGTATTTCATGATAGATCTAAACACATTGACATCCGATATCATCATATCAGAGATTGTGTGCAGCGGAAGGTCATGTTACTTTCATACATTCCTACGGAGGATCAAGATGCTGATATCTTGACGAAGGCGCTCACCAGGAGAAAATTCGAATACCACAGGGGCAGGATAGGGGTTGCAGATAATCCTTATCTTGTTGAGAGGGAGTGTTGAGATTGCAACAAGATGATGAGCTTAGTGGAAAGAATTCGCCTTCACTAAGTGGGCCTACAGGCTATTTTTGGCGCAAAGTCTATTTTTAGACTATGTCTATTTTTAGACATGTCGATCATGATTCTATGAGTTGCAGGATGCTATTTGTGGAGGGATGGTCAAGTTGGAAAAATATATGGACTTCTATTTTTAGACATACTAGGCGGAATCTATTTTTAGATTACCAGTCTAAAAATAGATATGTCGAATATTATTAGCTCTTAATAATATTTGGACTATAAACATTATCTTATCCTCTTGGAGCACTTCAGTTTGATGCCTGGATGTGGCACATGCAGCTGACAGAAGGAATTACGCTATTCCTAGAGTCTAAGTGGAGCTATTGCATGATGACTTCAGTTAGAACTCATGTGAGTGAGTTTGGTGGAGTTGATTGAGGAGTTGATGGAGTTGTGTTCAGTTTGACTTAGTTGAACTAGTTGTATTTAGTCTAACTGATTAATACACTAGTGATGAGTGGTGTGAATTAATTATTAATTAATTCACTAATTATTAACTCATAAATAAACTAATGAACACATCAGTTAACTTCAGTGCATGGACAGTTTCAGTGGAGATCAGTGATGGAGGTAGGTGAAAGAGCAGGTTGACTATCAGTTGTGACTATACTGGTGCATGAGATTTGCACACACATTGATGGAGAAGCCAATGAGGATTGCGCAGTACATCTTGGTGGGATTCAAACTTGGATCTCAACAATTATCCAGGTTGGATTGTGCAATAGAGGCAGGCTAACAGGTGGAGCAGATTTGAGCATGTGACTTGCTTGATCTGAGCTTGTGTAGTGTGTAGCATGTGAGATAGTGCTGAGAGCTTGTGAGGGGCTTTGTGCTATGTATTGTTACATGAAATATATCATTATAATATACAGATATTTGGGGGTTTTCAGCTTTAAGCTTTCCCATTACATACTGTGTTTATATGTGTGATTGATTATGTGGTTTTAATGTGCGCATGCGATTGTTTAATTTTCCGCAATTAATGATCACTGGTAGGAGAGGTTATGTATTATGAATTAAGCTCAAATAGTGTGTGATCAGGATAATATCGGTGAATAATTTAACTATTATTCAAATTTCTACATTCGCAATAAGGCTAGGCCAGGTTTGACCAAGTCAAACTAAGCAGTAGCATGAGGTAAAGAGCACATTGTGGGCTAGTGCAGTGGGATAAGGAGGGAAGATTCTAGAGGAAGGAAACCCTAATGAGTGGGGTCCATTGAGAGGGAGCTCACATTGTTTAAAAGGAGGGCAAGGTATCCATTGGAGATCATCTTGAGTATTATTCATCTTTGGTCCGGTGGACTTGCAGCAACTTCTTGCTGGTTAGCAAGAATTTTCGAGTGAATTCCTGTTTAGGATTTCCTCTCCTTCTTGAGAAGCCTCTTGAAGGTTTTTTCTTCAGCTCCTCCACATTTTGGTTCAAGGCCAAAGAATTTCCCTTCAGTACAGAGTTTTCAGTAGTGCAGGAAACATTGTGTTGCTAGGTTGCAGTGGAGATTTCCATAACATCACTTCTAGAGCTCTGATTTTAGAGGAGAGAGATTCTTTGCATCCAGGAGGCCACTAGAGGAAATTTTAGATCCATTCTCTACATATTTTCATCAAGCCCAACTCCTCTCATCATTCACAGCACAATCCCTTCCTTTGACTACGTTATTTCTGAGCAGAATTGTAGTGGGGTTTGCACCACTAGTTTGGAGAGAGAGACCTTCAGGGATTGGATCAGCCTCTCTCTTGAAAGATCCATTGGAGGAGATATATTCAGAATATGCAGAATTTTTGGCCATCTCCATCCATTTTCTGAGTTGCAGTTCTATTGCAGTTTAGAGGCAGCAACTCCACAATTTTTCCTTTTTGTATATTTCAGCCAATCCTCCCAAGGATTCATGTATTATTAATTTTAGGTGTTGAGATCTTGCTTCCCCATATTTCTTTGAGCTTTATACTTCCACATCCATGTGTTTACATTTTATAGGTAGTAGTACCATCTATTGACTGTGTAGTTTTAGTCACAAGCATTCTTGTGTAGCAGTATTGTGATATGCTTCCATATGCATGCCATTGAGGGGTTCTTTGCTCATCTTGAGTGAGTGATTCTTCAAGTATTTGTATATGTTCTTTGTTGCTATATATATTCAGTGACTATTTATAGTTTCATGCACATTGGCTCTCTCATATAACACTGCTATTCTAGTACATGTTCATTTGTTGATGCAACCCTCTTCTTTGGGCATTTTCTGAAGATAAACAGGCAAAGGAGACTTGTCTCAAGCTCCTAGAGAGATTTTTTTTGAGCCCACTCTTGGATTTTAGCTCTAAATAGACATATTCAAAGGATCCTAGACTAGGGATCGAATCTTTCTGCCTCCATTCCAGGAAAATACATTTTCCAGGCTTGGGTTGTTAGCCATTCCTGCTAGGAAATTTCACATATCTGTAGACATAGTCTGCAAAGGGCCAGCAAGCCTCCGAATATCACCCTTCATTAGAAGGTGACATATCTGGTAAATTCCCCTGCAGTCCATCTCTGGCATAGACTTGTGATATTTCTGAAAAAGGAATATTACCCCTGAATTTCTACTTATACTTGGGGTTCAAGCAGTAAGGTCACTATTTGACAGGGCGTGCATCTGGTTGTAAAGTGATGCACATGACCCCTAGGTACCCTGTAATACCCTTGAGTTCTGAGAATTTTGTAGGAAACAGGTATCGGTACTCTATGATAAGTTCTGCGACTTTCCCAACGGTTTCATCATCCCAGTAGTCCCCAATATTAGCTAGCTTAGGTTGTTCTTCTATTCCAATGTTGACTTCTCTTAGCTTAAGAGGCTTGGTCACATTAATGGTCCACAGTGGGGGTCCAAAAATTGTGCATTCACCCTCCAATTCCGAGATAGTGGTGTTTCGCAGGTTCTCGTCACATTCATCCATTGATATATTGTGGCAATTAACAATATCCTGCATCTGCGTATCCCAAGCTGGCGCCCCATACTCCACCCGCGGCCACGATTCATAAAATACTACAACATATATTTCCTGTAGGGCTTCTTATAATGCCTCTGTTCCACCAATCAACCCGAATTTCCCCAAAAAATTATCCTTCATGGTCTCCTAGTGGTGAGTACGTTGATGTAGCTTTGCATCCAAATACCATGCAATGTGGATTGGCCCCAAGGCATGAATGAACAGGTGGACCCATTCTTCCTCGGTCCTTTCACACCACACCTCCATCCATGTGGAAAAATGCTTGTGCGGGTCCCCTTGGCCAAGGAAAGTCTCCACGCATAGGTGAACCGGAGATTCAAACCATAGGATCATCATCTTGCAACATTCCTTCCAATCCTGGAACGTCCCTTTATGAGTTTCACACCACCATGCAGGGGTCGCACGCATGGCTAGGTTAAGTGCCCTCATTCTTCGTTCCCTTGGGACTTCTGCTTCTAATTCTCTAAGAAAATCCCTAATACTACCAGACCCATCGAAGTAAGGAAACTCTCTCACCTCTAAGGAGATACACTGGAAGCTCTTCGTGATCCTAAGACATCGTAGCGCAGATACATCTTGGATCCAATTCTGCCAGTTTTCAATCTCCCCATCAGAGTTAGAGAGGTATTCACTGTCTTTCGCAAAGCATGCCATCAACTGTAAGATTAATCAAATCCTCATCCCGGGTTGTTGGTTTATAGATATGATCCACGTCGTCTTATTCATGCACAGGTTCTGTATACCGTTCTCCTTTCGCTGGGTCTAGAGGGACTATCACTCTCATACCCTCATTCTCAAAAACCATACTCATTTTCTTCAAGTTGATAATGTCACCCATGTCTATAGCCCAATCCAGTCCTAGGAGCACAGGATAAGGTTCCGCATCTTCCACAATTTGAATTACCTCAAAATCTATGTATACCTTAACCCCTACAATGTCTACCATAATATTTGACAGTCTCCCCAGCGGTATGATCTTCTGTTGGTTAGCCAGGTGCATCTGTATAGTAGACCATTCCATCTTAGGTTCTCCCATCCTCTACCATGTCTATTTATGCAGGACATTCGCATCAGATCCTAGATCCAGGATGACCCGATCCATTTCATAATCACCAATCTGAGTTGTTAGCCACATTTCCTGACCAGTGTGTTTCTTATGATTGTACAGCTTGTGAACATCTTTAACTTATGTTTGAGGGTCAGTTCTTTCTGCACAACTATCTATTAGTGCTTGAATATTTTCTACTGCCTTCTGGTTGCGTAGGAACTTCATACATGATTGTAGGAATGGTTTAACTTCGTCGTCCATTCTTAGGTTTGTTGGAGCCTTGGAAGTAGATGCCTCATCCTTGGTAAAGTATTTGAGAGCTTCGATGAAGGTTTCTTTCTCCTTCTGAAGGTCATATATTTCCTTTTTGATAGAAATTTTTTTGATAAGGGGTTCAGCCGTAGCTCTCTCCTCAGCTCCTCTAGTAGCCATCTCATTGTGATTTATGACATTAATACTGGGTCCCTCATCACGCGGCTCTACCTTAACCCTTTTCACATTCTATGTTGGCATATGTTGTTTTTCTTGCATTTTTTATATTGGTACTAGACAATCTTCGATCACATGATCCAATTGTCTACAATATCTGCAAGATTTTTGTGCAGGGTTTAGATAGTCCCTTATGAAGTGCCCTACTTCTCCACAGTTATAACAGATCAATTTCCCTCTTCCTTGACTTACGCTTCCACCTCTTCTCCCCCTCGGCCTCTGGCGGGAGAGCCTCCTTGTCTTGAGGGAGATAGTGACGAAGAGGGGTTAGCCTGTACCCTGTACAGGTTTCCTCGGTCTATCATTAATTCATATGTCCAACAGTTGTGTTCTTCATGTCCCATATATGAGCAGAATTGGCACCATTTTTGCTTCAATTCTAGAACATTGCACCAAGACAGGGGCAGTGGTTGGTATCATGTAGTCCAGCTACGCGATAGTTAGTGCACCATAATGTCAGACTGCTTGGTCCTGCGGCCTCTTTAGGGTGCAGAAAGCTGGGCCCCCCAACCTGCATGTAGTCCACTAGCAGAGGGTACTAATCCTTGATGTGGCTCGACACCCTGCATCTTATGCACCATACGTCTGGTCTAGCTTCTTTTCCTTGCTCTTTCTAAAAATTCTAGATTTCGAGGTGCATTTCCTCCAGCTTTCCCTGGATCTGTTATACCCCAAATTGGGCATTGTCTCTTGGTGCAACTTCTAGCTTCATAGAAATCTCCAAGGCTTTCTCTTGCATCTCAATCGATTACTGACCCATAGGTCTGTGCAGGTGAGGTGATAGCATGGCGATGAACCATTCCTTGTGCTGTCTATCATCATACTGAAATTCCCCATCTTTGATAACCCTCTTTAGCCACTAATCAGCCTCCCATACTGACTCAGTTGGTCCTTGTCTAAAGTATTTCAAGTCAACCACCAGCTGAGCATAGGACTTAGGCTTCCGAAATTGTTGTTTTAAAGTGTTCTTAGTCTCTTGAATAGATGGATCTGCATGCTGGCCTATGTACCCCATGTACCAATCCATGGCCCTTCCTTCAAAGGCGAGGGACAACTATGCCCTTTTTATAGCATCGATAGCCACATTCTTCGTAGTCCATAATGATTCCATTACGAACCAAAATTAGTCCATATCTTCATCTCCTACACCCTTCAAGGTGGGCATCTTCATGTGTATGGCCATATCTTCTTCTGGTGGTGGCAGAGGTGTAGGGTAGTTCTTGCCTTTATGCTGATTCAAGGATGGTGTAGCCAGAGGAATAGTTCATGCATGTGCAACTAGCTTTCTTAATTTGTTGTAGATGCATCTATCCCCTTCTCGGTTGGCTCGGTAGTACTTACCACTTAATGTTGTGCTCTTACTCTGATAAGAGGTCATTCATTTGGTGTAGTTGCACAAAATTCCCTTTCAGCACAGTAATATTTTAATTAGTAGGAGTAATCTTCGAAATAACTTACCTCGGAATCCCTTGAAGAACCTCTACTCTGCCTCAAAATAGGATATAAACTGATTGACTGTGAATTCCATTACAAATCCTCCTAGCACACTATCCACCCAATGATCTAATGCATGGGTGATTGTGTTGTCAACCTTCTCCAACTGTTGAATCAATTTCGGATTCCACTGCATAACCTGATCATCTTTCCAACATGTCTAGAATTCTACTACCCTCACTAGCCACTCTTGGAGCTCGTGCCCAAAATTTACAAAGAAAATTTCATATACTTTGGAGAAAATATATTTGTTCTTCCACTTCTTAGTTGTTAGCTTCGTGCTGGGATTATATTTTATAGAAAATTCCTGAATCTATCATTCGAACTATTCTTCGAGTTCCAATTTCTCAGGTCTCCAATGACCTCATGGAATTACCCAATCTCTTTCTCAAAATGCTCCTGGTCTCAACAATAGAAATTTTTTTTGGCTTGAGGGGTCCTGATCCAAGTTCAAATTTAAGGTTTGCCAAAAAACCCCTTTACTACTGGACCTTTCGGCAATGACCTACTTTCGCAGGCCAAGATCTCACCCAAAGTAGTATGGGTGGGTGCTGGAACCAGGTTTCCTTACCCTGGGAGAGAGTAGGTAATTAAAGTAGATATTTTCAAGTTCTATCAGGTTCACACATAAAAAAACCTATTATCGAGCCCTTAACAATATAACCAACATGTAAACATAAACACAACTACTATTATTAAACAGATATGATCAATAATTTTTCATCCACGTGCAAATCATCAATTATCATCATAGAACATCTCAATCACAGCTAATTCATATATCGTAGATACAATCACAACTTATTCAAATAACACAGAGGTACTCCAACAATAAACGCAACTAGTTCAGATAGCATAAAGATACTTCAATAGATTACACATTCATTAACATCCAAAACCAACTTACAAACCTAAGTCAGCCTGTGCACACAGCCAGCGGGGTCCGCACACAGCAGGACTGAGGATCTCTGTGCACACAACCAGTAGAAGTCCTTACCCAAAAATACCAAAACAGATCTCAGTATTTTGTTCGTAGCATCAATATTACTTCCTTTCTTACCCTTAGACTTAAACTACTCATCTATTTATATTATCATAGCCAACACTATTCTGTGGTCCGAAAACCGTGGTTTGTGGACTCTAGGTCTACCCTTTGACCCATTACAATACATTGGGGGCTTTTACTTGCCCCAAAGCCCATGCGAAAGACCAATTACTACAAAAATTTACCAAAAACGCAACGTTGAAACATATCAAAACGCAGCTAGGGGACCCTGTTCCAACATAGTTCAAAGTAACTTGCTAAACCATTTTTCCTAGCTACCCCTTTTTTATTTATTTTTGTTGTTAATTTATAAATTCAATTAATTGACCACGGAACAACATCCTCCCCATGGAACAAATCCATAGCGGATCTTAGGTTGATACTAATGGAAACAATTGTTGAGTCCACCAATCAAGGAAATCCCTCTGACAGGAATTCTAGTCCTTTTCCTTCTTTTGGAAATATTGGTGCTCCTTATATGGAAACATTGTCCCTCTCCATATTTAGCATTGGTTTACTAGTTTGGTTGTTTTTGACCTCCTTGGTTCTGAATGTCCAAACTGCTTCTCAACCAAGTGTTCCTCCACCTGAACAATTTGATCCTAAAGTTGACCCTTTACTTTCTTTGCCTATTCGGCCTTCTTCCTCTTCTTCCTCTTCGTCTAGTGAAAGCCTCAAAGTTAGTAACCAGGTGGAGAAGAATAATAAGAAAAGGAAGATTAATAAGAAGAAAAATAATCAGGGGGGAAACCAAGAAACCATTGCTACTGTTAGGTCCCCATAATTTGCAGATTGGAAATAAAAAATGAACAGGGGTAACATCAAACCAATCTTTGGAGTCCTAGAACCTAGCCTTCTTGGACTCAGAGAGGGCTCTCTCTAATGTTTTCTTGTAAAAGTTTTTAACTTGATAGCTTTTATATTTTTATTTTAGGCTAGTTATAGGGATTAGGGTTTGTTTGTTGTTTTAGTTGGGTAGGTTGTCAAGGGAAATAGGTAGAGTAAGAGAGGATAAATCCATTGGGCTATGGAGTCTGCAAAGGTTTTGAAAAATATAAAAATGAGTCAAGGATATTTCAAAGGGAAAGTTGACAAGGCCATATGGATCTAAGTAGGTCTAGGGAGAATGAAATGAACATGGAGGTGTGAATACAGTATGTTAAGGGGAAATCAAGTATCCTTTAACAAACTAATAAAAAAGAAAAATCTTCTAAGATGATAGCATAATAAAATTTAAGAGAAATAAAGGATTCTTCAACTAAACAATACTAAGAAAACCTTAAAAACAACAGATAAGTAAGCTAAGAGAGCAGTGAAGGATTCTCTAAGACTTTCTTGCAAACAAATAGAAATTTAACATAACATCTTTGTAACACTAAAGAGAATTAAAGGATTCTTTAGCAAAATTTTGAGGAATAAAACATAGAAATCAAGGAAGCAAGCAGAAGTAGGGTGCCAAGAAGGCAAATCATATTCTCTATTTCTGTCCTATGACTAAATGAACCATAAACATAATGAATAACCGAAGAAAACAAACACAAATATGGAATACGTCACCATATAACAAGCTTAATGAATCCTAAGAGTGAGCTCAATCCACAGATGCACATTCTAAAGCCATCATCAAGCACCAAAGGCAATTTCTCTTCAATCTCAAAGTTTGTATATTACTCTCAATAAACATCCAACCTAAAAGACTGCTAATTTCCAATCACATGAAAGTTATTTCTGATAGAATGAAATCAAGTAGAACAAAGAGTTAGAGATCCTTCACTTACTTCCAAACTTTTCAGACTTTTCTCCTCAGTGACATAGGTGACCTGTATTGGTTGATTACTGTTTTCAAGTTGATGACATTGAACTTCATCCCACAAATCAACTGTTGATTGCTCTGCAAGATTAGCTTCTGTTTGGAGAACATCATCATCATCAAACTGATCAAAATTTGGAGAATCATCAAAATAAGTAATGTCACCAATCAAACATATTGGATTAGCAGGAAAATACATAGAAATGGTCTGTTGACATGAAGGTTTAGAGGTTGGTTTCATGCTTAGAATCTGAGTTATTTCCTCTTCAGTTAAAAGAGGAAACATTTTTCTCTTTCTTTGGATAGCACTACATTAGTTATCTTTATCTTATGAAGGTTGATTTTGAGGCTGAATGTCTTCTTGAGCCTCACCAAGAAGAGATGATGAATCATCACTTGTTCCTTTAGAGAGATCCTATGGGTTCTCCTCCTTCTCTTGTTTGATTTCATCCTCAACCAACTCTTCTTGGTTGACATGAAATTTTATTTGAGAAAGAAAATCATGAATAGCTGCTAAGAGATCTTCAGGATGCGAATTTCCTAAATATTCATCAATATCTACAAGGTATTGTAATATATCATGAGTTTGATCACGATAAGGATGGAGAATTTTCTTTATAATGATCACAAAATACCTTGTGGAAATATTTTAAGGAAAACAAGCTACCAGGTTTTAGCCATTCATACCATTCCCATGCTTTTCCTCCAATGTCAGCATGAACATTTTCATAAGACAGTCTTCATGCCATTCAAACTTTAACTTCCATACATGTATATGAAATTTGATGAGATGTAACAAGGGATCATCATTATTTTCATCTTGAAATGTAGGCATGTTTTTGTCTCAATTTATCTGAGGCATTTTCTGTGGGAACCCGAGGATGTGATCTCTGTTAATTGGAGCATATCTCCATTGTATCCTTGGATCCATGTTTGTAAATCAGAAAGGGTTACTGCATATTTTCAACCAGTCTAGAGTTCTCTACTAGTGGAGTCTTTAGGTCTATTGAGAATTGTGGAGTCGCCAGGTGGAGGGTTTCAACTTTGTTGTCCACCATCATCATGATTAATGCATTCCTAGGAGAATCTATGAGAACTAGTGGGGTTAGTAGGCCTATTGGAGGCTAGCGGATTTTCCAGGTGGAGGGTGTTTACTGTCTTAAAAATGTTCTTGTTGTCCACCATCAACAACTGAAAGCCAATATAAGGATGTTTGTGGGTTTTCTGAGGTCTTAAGGATGTCTAAGATGTTATTTATTCATAAAGTCCCATCGTGATCTCCATTATGTTAGGTGCCCGTGATTTGACATATTGACAAGACCAAATGCACAAGGTAACATCAGACCAGTCTTTGGAGTCCTAGGACCTAGCCTTCCTGGTCTTAGAGAGGGTTCTCTCTATTTTGTGCAAAGGATGTGAACTTTTTTGCTTTTAGGGTTTTATTTTAGGCTAGTTGTTAAGTTTAGGGTTTGTTTGTTTTGGTTTTGGTCTTTGTGGCCTATTCCCATCATCATTTTTGATCTTTTCCTTATTACTCTCTTTTTCATTGACATCTGACCTCCTCCTTTATTGACTTGTGCCTCATCACTGTTAGCATGGATTTTTGAGCCATTTTCAACACCCTCACTGATTTCTTTATTCACAATAGCCTCACTTCCCTTACTGATATGATTTGTCATTGTCATCTCCTTCTTTGTTAGATACCTTATATGCTATCTGTTTTATCACTGACCTCATCTTTAATGATTTCTTCTTCCTTGCCCTCTTTCTCATTTGATATTTTTGCCACTTTGTTTTGAGCAAAACCCTAGGACTGCACAATAGAAAATAACTGAAGGCATAGAGGATGGAAGTCTTTGTAAGTAGATGATATGGATGGGGTGAGTGAGGGTAAGGGTATAAGGATATGAGTGTGAAATAAAAATCAAGGACAACCTCAGCTGCAGACTGTAATATTTATTTTGACAACAAATTGTATTGATGGAAAATGGATATGAAGGAGGGTAAATGAGTGAATGGAGTGGGTGAGAGTACAACTTTAGATGGATGTGTAATCTTTTAACAAGGCAATTCTCTGTGTGTTATTTAATCTCTTTTTTAAACAGGTGGATGAGGGTCCTTTAAAAAATGGTGTTCAAGTATAAAATTTAGGTTTTCCCCTAAGGTCTTCAATTTTACAAACCATCAAATATTTGGAGGGGTGTATGACATCCACTTATCAACTAGAAATGCTCTGAAAACCTTTGATGGCAGCTTGGAGGCATATTTTTGATGTTTTTTTGAGTTGCAGGTGTAAAAAGGAGTTTCAGGTGAAACCGTAGCACCTGCACACAGATTTGGGTCCCCCTAACCCTAATCACAGTGCCTGAACACTTTTTGGGCCTGTTGAGCTTCCCTATGCGTAGTGCCTGCACGCATTTTGGCCTGTCAGGCTTCCCTACGGGTAGTGCCTTTTGTAGAGGGAATTTGGGGGCATTCTTAATGTCCAAATTGAGTCCATAATGGCTTGTTGGAAATATTATCATGTATGATTTCTAAATATATCTTTATTTTCACTGATTGGATTTGATTTGACCTGTCAAAAATTGATTCTCCCAAGACTGGTCAAAAAGTGCTAAATGATGGTGCAGAAATGTAGAGTGCTGTTGCAGGCAAGTTTTGGAGGCCTTACCCAACTCCCAATTGAGCTCATGATAGCTCATTACAAATATATTCTAGTATAATTATCATTTGACCTATCAAGCAAGTCATTTGGACACTCCAGCTATGAGAAAACTTGATTTTTCTATGGTCACTCCAGAAATGCAGAAATTTTCTTGTGACACCTGTATTTTTGGCATTGCTCCCAAACCATGATACTGGTGTAAAAAGTGAAGGAGGTTTTTCTTCTTGGACCTAGGATGGACAAAAAAATCTCTCACTTTTGTGAAATTCGTCTCTGTTTGTTCATAAACATAGTTTGAATCAAAACTGGCCCTTAGATGTGGCAAATGATTTGTCCTTTAGAATGAATTTTTGGAAAATGATGGAGGCATGATGTTTATGAGTTTGTATGGATTTACTATTGCTGATATGATCTATCATATGGATCCTCTACTCCTATGCCTCTTTTCCATAGCAAACCCTAGCTTAGTTGGAAGGCGAAATTAGGGTTTGGTGTAGGAAAAACAGGGGATTTAGGACTGCCTTGTAGAGGGAGGGGAATGAAGGGGTTAAGGGTTGTCTAAATTATTGGGGAGATTTTGGGGGATAGGGATAGATGTTAGAGAGCATGGGAACGTGTAATTTCAAGGACTGAGTGAGGGGAAGGGTTCCAAAAGGGAAAAACATAGGCCTAGTCTCGAGAAGTGTCAAATTGTAGCAGTAGGCTAGGTTTTGTAGAAAAATGATGAGTTTGAGGTATAGGAGTGATGGAAAGTGATTATGAAGGTATATTAAGGATAGGGGAAGGTGTAATAACATCAGGATACAAGCCTTGTTGATGATTTAACCATGGAAGTCATGAAACCAAGAAAAACGCCCTAAAAAACCATAATCATCTACTAGAACAAAGGTAGGTAAAAGCACATAAGAAGTCTTTTAGGAGCAGCAGGGTGACCATGGAATGGAAAAATGGTATAATAGTGAAAATTTTTCTCTAAGGATAATGAAGGCAGCGAGATTTCTAAAACTCAAAAATGTTCATGGAATTTTGTTTTTAGAAATCTAGGACCAATATGTAGTCATCTACAGATAGTAAAAATGATGGATGACTAACAGCTACCAACACACAACACAACTAGTATGGAAAAACCTTCCAATTAGACCTACAAATTTAAATTCCATTGCAAGTTATGTAAAGGTGATGACCTTCTTATGGATTGTCCTGGTATTTCCAAGGTATTATATTTGTGGTCCATAGGCTCACATACCTCTTTTTTTCATCTTCTAGAGATCATGTTGGTGACAAACCATCTACTAGGGATAGTAATATCCATGGAAAAAAGGGTAAAATTAATTTTCCCTATAATTTATGTGAAGAGAATCATCATATTCACCTTTTTACTTAAATGGATGAAGCCTCAAATGTGTTGGAAAACTTTACATCTTCTCAACCTCATCTCCTAGGTAGTTATCGAAACCTTTCTCCCAATCCTCCACTAGTTCATGAAGTGATTGATCAAAATATGAATCTAATCAATCCCTCTCTCTGAATGTGAATCTTTAGAGTCCGTTCCTGACCAATCATTTCTTGATAAAATGGTTGACTAGATTCCACCTTTAGTTGATTGTACCTTTCCTGTAGAGAGTGAGGTTCATACCGCTCAAGTTTTTCTTGTTTCTTCAAGTTCAAATGAACACGAGAGGAATCCTCCCGTTCCAATAGTATAGGGGGTAATCCTCCTATTCGCATGAGACTAGAGGGAAATCCTCTCGTTCCAAAGGCATAGGGGAGAAAATTGAAATTATCCCTTTCCCATGGCACAAGGGGGAAGTTATCCCATTCGCATGACACACCCTCCAAATAGTATGGTCACTTTATTTAATTGGAGTTGATTGGAAGAATATCATCTTCCTTTGTGCCCTTCCATATCAAACCACAGGCTGATACTATTCCCATGCCTAACACAGTACTAGACAAAGGTGCTTCTATTAGTATTTTGTCGTAAACTGCTTGGAAAGATTTTGGTTATTCAGAACTTGTGCCCATTACCTAGAATATGTTGGATTTTAACAGAGGAACCATTCAGCCGTTAGGGATCTTTTGTCAGTTTACTATTAATTTTGGAGGAAAGAATGTCTACATCGATGTGATGGTAGTCCAAGGTCCTTTTTATTTTAATTTACTCCTTGGTCATGAAAATTTTTATGTCATGGGAGATCTTGTCTCCTCACTCTTTCGTGTGATGTGTTTTACACATAAAGGAAGAATCATGACCATTGAATAACTTTCGTTCATTGGTCCTAATTTGACTCCCAATCAACAAAATTCCCTAAATGGTCCTTATATTAAAGTTGTATCTCACCCACCATAGATTAATTATGTCTAAAAATATTCCATTCCCATGTATATTGATGATCTAGTAGGTGATATAGTGCATAATTTACAGGAGGTATTAGAGTTTCATCTTTACATTGGATCCTTTGATACATTGTAGAGTGTTGTTCTCCCATATGATGAGAACCTCTTGGAAGCCATGGCCTTCTACAGGATCTTATGAGGATAGTTCTTTACTATTCCAACCTCGTTAAAAAATGAAATAGGTTCCTATGAGCATAGTTTCCTCTATGTTTCAATATCGCTTAAACATGAAGAAATATTGATCACAGTTATTTTCCTATGTCAAGCTTGTTAAGAAATGAAACATATCCCCTTCTAATTCGAGTATTTGATTAGATCTCGTAAATTCCTAATCGATTATTTCACTTGAGCTCATAAATGAACCTTCATTCCATCAACCTGTTAGCAACCCGTAGTCTACTTAGGTGAATGAAATGAAGCTTGGAGGGCATGTTCCTAGAATTGAGTCATTGTGATGGGGGCATGCAGACATATTTCAAGCATAGTTTGTCTCCATTTCAAGCTTGTGTAAAAATGAAACCAACCTCAAGCATATTTTTTCTCATGTTTCAAGCTTGTGAAAAAATGAAACCATCTTCAATTATTCTCAAGCATAGATTCCACATGTTTCAAGATTGTGTGAAAATGAAACAATTTTCATCCTACCTCTTGTGATTTCCATTTTTATCGGCCTTCTTATACTATATTAGCCTTGGTTTTCTCATTCCATCGTCACCAACTACTTGGCCGATCATACACTTTCACTTGGTTATTTACCCTTTCCTGGAGAATCGTTGTGATGAGTGGTATTATTAACCTTCCTCTTGACCTCTACATGTTTTGAGTAGTTCCTTGATGACTGGAACCAGTTGATATCCTTTTATACCACTCATTTCTCTAGGTGGAGTCCTATTTTAGCTCTTTTTAGACTTCCTAAACATGAAAATATTTCCAGGCACTTGTCTTTTCAAACTCGTTCAAAGTAAATGAAACGATGTCTACTAAGTATAAGTTTAACCCTTTTCCAGACGGAGATAGAATATTTAAGAAAAATGAATACCTTAGTCGAGCATGGATAAGAGTTTCTATTGGGTTTTTTTTTTTCGGACCCAAGGGAATATCTACGAAAAAGAACCTTTGGAGTTTTCTTTTTTGCCTCTTTTTCAAACTTTTTAAACATGAAAACGATGTCAAGTTTTCACCTTCGCTGGACTCGTAAAAACATAAAAGAACAATGGAATATTTGATCATGATGGGAATGAACCACTCCTTCTCAGGGTTCATTAAACATAATTGGAGGGATTCATCTGAAGGATGAACTTACAGATCAATCAAATGTTATCCTCCACAAGCTTATTAAAAATAACAAGGTACTAAATAGAAATGCTTGGGGAAATTGGGAAAATAGGGTACTCTACTTGTTAATGGCAGCGAGTCGCTCTTGAACCTAACACTCTTCCACTTCATTTCCGTGGATTTTTTCTTAGGAAATCTTCTTGTCTTTTGGTTCATAACACAATTTCCAATCCTTCGCTTTTGGTTTTGAGTTAATGTTGGAAACTCTATTCAGTGTCGCTTATGTGTTCAAGAGAATTCATTCAGTTGATATCTGCTATGATTCTTTTAAGCCTTCATTCCATGTATGTCGTTCCTCATCCAGTTCCGTATCGCCATCATTTTATCTCAAATCATGTTACTCGTTTCGTGTCGTCGATGGGGGATACATCAAGGCCCTCCCATGACAGGTCACTTCCTTTTGACATTAGCTCATTATCCAGAAAGTTGAATTAGAAAAATCCCTTCGATACCTTGGTGCCTGCATACATCAATGGAATTTTTTCTTGCTCTAAGCAACAAGTTTTCATCATTGGCGTTTGACCAATAGATTCTGCGTGGTGTTAGACTTCAACTCATTCATTCACACCATTCAGATTGTACTGTGGTACCTTGAGAGCCATTAACATCATTGGTGGTTTCTCTCACATTTGTTAATGGATTACATCATTGGTCGGTAATCATTTGGCATCTACCATGTTAGACCTTATCTCATTGATTCACAGGGTTAGACTCGTACTTTGGACAATCGTGTGAACGAGATAGAAGATCCTGAATCTAGTTTGATCCATCCAGGCTGTGAACTCATGATTAATATATAATTACAAAGTATGATCACTACGATCATAAAAACAATCATCCAATGAAGGGTCAACCTTTTTTTATCAGTGGACATGTATTTTGATCATTGTAAATGTAATATTAACTTATGTGCTAAGCATGGGTATGCCTCCCTCAGTAAAGATATAAATATGTAAATTTTGAGTAACAGATGATGATCTTGACCGATTGTTCTTGATTCGAAATTTTCACAAGGTAAGTCACTTTAGTCATCACCCACTGTTTCTGAATTTGTGGTTTAGGTGGAAATTTGTTATAGGCCATTTTGTTACATCTAGTCAATAGGCCTGTAAAATGGATCAATAAACATGCATAAACACCTTGTCATCATACCTACACAAATACCTAAGCATGAATCTCCCTAATACCTGGGTTTCTAGGCTTAAGTTCTTCATTTCCATGCTTTTAAGGCCCAACACACCCTGTTCCATTAGGAGACTGTGTTCAGTGCAGGTTTCTCCACTCTGCACCTACATTGATCATTAGTAAGTTGTCCCTTGTTGGGCATGCATTGATTCTAGAGATTTGGGAAAAATAAAAAGAATCCCGAAGCTTCCTCTTCCATAATTTTCTAGGAGTTATTTCAACCATTTACCTTGCATAAGAACTTTGAATCCTATATCATCCTACCTTGGATATTTCACCTCTTATCCTTTGAGCTCATCCTCCCATAAAGAGTGGATCTCAAGCCTAGATTGGTAAATGGATAATAATTCCTAAAATACCATCCTATCCTATATATTTACAGCCATCCAAAAGCTAGGGGTTGGCTTTTGAAGATTTATTACCCTCATGTTGCTGCCTTGGATATAAGAGAGTCATCATTCCATGAATTAAGGTGATATAGAGGTTGCTTTGTGGCAAGGAAGGACAAGTCAACTTGGATAGTTCTTTACATGATCATCTCCTATATTTGGTTGTAACTCTCCCCATTTATATTAATACAAAGAGTACATTGTTTTCTTATATATGATGTTTATGTTCATATTTTTCAATGCTTTGCTGATCCATTGAGTGAAGCGATTGGATAATACTACATACGTATCGTAGATCTTTAGCTTGTTGTGTTTGTATGTGCAGGTTATAATTATAGAAATTAGAGCTAGGATTGGAGCGTACAAGCCAAGACGAGAGTGAATCTTGCAAAAAATTCCAAGTAAGCCTCATCTCGTTATTTTATTACTTTAAGGGATACATTATATTCTTTTCTTTTTGTTGTTCCAGACCAGGCCACTAGGTCTAGGGAAGATATTTATGTATGTGGCTTTGGTTTTCGCATAACACGAAGGGCTCATATCTAAAAATTTGTAACAACCCTGGTAAAAATCCATGTAATCAAATTCAATAAAGGAAAAGTAATAACCCAAATCATGGGAAACATATTCCAAGATAAATGTTGGAAAAAAATCCTAGTGTGGGTGTTTATTTGGTTTATTATGGCTAAGGAAATTGGAAAAGGAAATGGCAAAGGCTCTGGAAAGTAAAATTGGTATTTTTGGCATTTTATATATGAAAATAATGGAAATTAGGAGAAAGGGAAGGTGAAAGGTCACACGTTGCATGTGAGGAGTAAAATGAAGAAAAATAATGGAAAATAAAGAAAATAGAGGCCTCATTAATAAAAAGGCTTATGAGGATCAATTGGTATGTTTTGTGAGTTTAGTTTTGGATCTCTCTCTCTATTCTTTCTCCCTCTCACTCTTAGAAACTTAGAGTTTTCTTGGAGCACTCTAGCATTGGATCAAGAAAGGAAAAGGAAGAAAAACGAAGGAAAAGGGATGAAAAGATAAAGAAAGGAAGAGAAAAATAAAGCAACTAAAGTCGGAATACTTGTAGGTATCGATTTTCATGTGTTATTTCCTTTTTATATTTGGCATGCATGGTACATGCATGTGTGTATTTGGTTCTCTTGTTGTCATTGGCATGGGATTTTATAGCCATGATAGTGTTCTTTAGCCATTCCTTGCCATTTTCGGATGCTCATGGAGTGGTGGGTTCTCTTATATTTTGTTGAGATGCCAGATGGAATCGAAGTTGAGTGGGATTGTCTCAATATTATTCACAAGGCCTAAGAATCCTAGGATAGGATACATGGCAAATACTATTTGTGAACACCTTGATAGATGTTAGGAATTATCGATTGGTGAATGTCGGGATACACGGTAAAGATTGATGGTGATTACCCTTGATTGGGCCTAGGAATCCCTTGATCGGTAATGGTGGGATACACAGTAAATCCCAGAGGGTGGAGACCTCAAAGGCATATGAATACCTTGACCGCTAACATCGGGATACATGGTAAAGCTAAGAGGTTGAGATAGATAAAATCCTCATGGTTTAGGTGGGGAGATCCAAAGGCATCCATTCTTGTTTAGGGCCTATTGATCCAGTGGGGATTGCGTTAAAGCCTAGTTGTATTAATGAGGGTTCGGGCCTAGTGATCTAGTGAGGATTGTGGTAAAGCCTAAAGAAGCCCTAGTTGGTTTTTTTGTGAGTCCCACATTCATGCTTGGAATATGGCACAGGGGTAATTGGATGAAATAAATACTTGGTCCAACAAATATATGGTCAGGTGGTTTGTGGAATTCCCAAAATTTCTTGGATTTTGCATTCATTAATAAGAGATTATTCTCCTTGGTATTTCATGTGTAAACATATTGTCTTATATGTGGATTTTGTGGCTATTATATCATTATTTTTTATGTTGGTTATATGTTAGTTATGAGTATGTTTTATGATAGACTTGATGTATGGATTTCATCATGTTTTGATAAGTAAGTGAATGTGAAATGAATATATCATACCTAATAGATGATAATGCAACTATGTTGATAAGGAAAGAATGCTTCTTTATGAATCTCAGATAAGTATGAGACCCCTATCCTCAAATCTGTTGCTATGACTTGTAGATTGCATATTTGTGACATGTTTTACGGAATGCTCATCATGGATAGTAGGCTCATATCAAGTAATTTCACAAGTGATTGCATTATTGTCTTTGTTTCATTTTTATTATTCATTTCTAGAATTTTCATGGAGTTTTGGGCAGTGGCCTGAGACCTCGCCCTGAAAAAGTGGCCTAGAATTTGGGGTCGTTCACACAAAAATACCTGGAAAATTCCATATTCGTTGGCATGCCCTAATTTATGAGATATTGGAAGGCCTAATCCACATACATGGCTTGTCATGGGAGTGACTAAGGGTCTAGATCAGTCAAATGTCAAGTTTCCTCAGGGGTTGGTCATCTGGAAGGCTTGGTTGGCTCCTTAAGGTTTTGTAGCATGTGTGAAAGGTCAGATTAGTTTGGTTTTGTCTGTTCCACTTCCTTAATTGTAGATGGGGATTTGAATCACATCATAGTAGCCTCTCATCACATTTTTACGCCAAAAAATTGGTTAAATTGAGTAAATGTGGGAGGAGGGTGTTACAGAGTGGTAACATAGCATAGTTCACCCCTTGTACTAGATGGGTAGTGTGTTGGTCATGCATACATGTGGGTTGCATATGTGCTCTATATGCTTGTAAGGTATGAGCTTGTTGTGTATGCATGATGGAGGTCATGGTTGTGATTGTGTCGCCATGTGAAAGTTGATGGTGTCGATGTTGGATGTGTTTATCATGAGTGTATTTTTGTTATGCATTGGTTATGCATGTTCTTGTTTATATGTTGTTGTGCATACATTAACATGGAAATAGTTTTCGTGCATGAGGTCATGCATTGATAGATGGATAATGGTTGAAATGATGTTTGTACATTGTTATGATTATTATTTTACATGTATCATGCTAATCTAGTTGATATTGTAGACGAGATATCCTCCCCTGAACAATTCTAAGGTATGTTTATTATGTTATGTTTTGATTTAGCTTTCATGGTATAATTATAGGAAATAGATCAAAGATCACTGACAAGATGGGAGACTGTATTTCACGAGAATATCCTAATGGATCATATGAGTAGTGTGGTGATCGACATTATTCTTACTTAGCAGTTAAATTGATAAGCTTGAAGGTAGAAATATGAAGTTCCAAAACAGATAATGACAGGATCATTCGAGCATAAGAGAGAGAAGAATAATTTAATGCAAAAATCCTTAATATTTTGTCAGAATTGTAGAGACAGGTACCACTTTGGATCAGCCATGGGTAGGAGGATATGACTAATGGGGCATATGGATGTAGATCTCCTGGTGGGCATAGGTCAGATATGGATGACACGATCATAGATGAAAGGATCTTAGATAATCCATATAGGATAAGTGATGGACACAAGTTCTATTCTAGTTCTAGTTTTGACAAGAACTATGATTATCATCGTTATCATCCTTCTAGGAGGAGTGACAGGGGATATTTTCCAGGTGAGTACAAGAAAGACAAGCCACCTACATTTGATGGAGACTTGAAGAGGTTGGAGGATGCAGGGGAATTTTTACTTGGAATGAAGAAGTTCTTTTAGTTTCATGAGTACACAGAGAACATGAAGGTCAGAATAACTATCTTCAGCCTCAAAGGGAAACTAGAAATATGATGGGAAGATGTGAAGCAGGGTAGAGACATTAGAGCAGAAAATTTGAGTTGGCATGAATTCAAGAAACTCTTCAAGAAAAAATACTTTTCATAGAGGTACTATGACAACAAATCTAAGGAATTATATGAGCTAAGGATGGGATCGATGACGAATTAGGAGTGTATGGCCAAGTTCCTAGAACTATTCAGGTATGTGTTGTTGTTAGGTCCATATATTAGTAGTATAGTCCCTTATTGTTATTATTTTACCCCTGTAACCCCCATATTGTTATTATTGTGCCCTTAAATTATTATTGTTAGGTCGGATAGGATTACATTGTGGCCCCACTAGGATTCCATTATGGCCCCACTAGGATAACATTGTGGCCCCATGGAATCCTATATATATAAAGGAGGTTTTGTAATTTGTATCATCCAAGAATTGTTCATTCATGTAATGTATTGGAGGTTTCCCCCTTGAAGTGGCTTATTTCTAAGGCGTTGATATCTCTTTTCTCCTATTTTTGGAGTTGGTTTCACAACATTTGGTATCAGAGCTTTGGATTCTAGGGTTTCGCTGCTCCAAACAAGTCATCATGGAATTTTCGCTATAACGTTTTTTCTACAAAGGCTTAGAAGATGAAATTTTTAGAGCGCGAAGCCGAAATCTTGAGGAACATTTTCGAAAAATTTCAGAGCTTGGTTTGCAATATTTTTGGATATATGATCTGTGGACATTAGGGCTTTTCGCAGGCTCCTGAATTTAACCTAAACAGGTCATTGTGGGAGTTTCACTATAGCTTTGTTTCTACGAAGGTTCAGAAGTGGAAATTTTTATAGAAAAAAGCTAAAATCCTGAGGAATATTGTCGCAAAATTTCAGAGCTTGGTTTGCAACAGTTTCGGAGATATGGTCTGTGCAAATTAGATATTTTTTAGGCTCCCGATTTCATCTCAAAGAGGTGATCGTGGAAAAATCATCATATTTCTCTCTCTAAGCATCAGATTGGAATTATGTAAGAAGTGGCGGTAAGTACACGAAATGTAGTTTCATTTTTATCAAATTCAGAGCCGAAGGAGGAAACAGTGACACGTGGCATTCTGTACAAGTTCAGTCTACTGAACCAGTCCATAATTAGGACATTGTGGGAGATTGGGCATAACTTTGTCTTGAAGAATCCAAATCAGGTCAGACCTGTGGCATTTGAAAGAAGATTCAAAGGACTACTACAAGGCCAAATTTCATATATTTAGGATCTGAAAGTATAAAGATAAGTCAATTTCAATATCGATCTCCTCAAAAGCAAGTAAAACGTGTGTATTTTTTTTTCTGAATTGCATAAGTCTTGTTTGAAGAATCAAGTTGAATTGATTCCAAGGGCATATTGTAGAATAGATATCAGTATTGGATTCTAAAATGGCCCCTAAAAAGAATTCAACACCCATTAAGCCTTTAGAAGGCTCTACTATGAATCATGAAGACAAATAATGGCAACATGACATATCAAAATTACAAGAGAAAGTGCAACAAATTTCACTCTCGCAAAGAGAAACAAAAAATGACATGGAAGTTTTGAAGAAAGGTGTGGACACTAAGATGGATGGTTTGAAGAAAGGCGTGGAATCTAAGATGGATGGTTTAAAGAATGACATGGAAGCTAAGATGGATGGCACAGAAGCTAGCATGGAATCTAAGATGGATGACATGGAAGCTAAGATGGAAAACATGAAGAATAATCTAAAAGCAGACATGGAAGGTTTGACAAAGTTGATACAATAAATGTTTCCTAATGGTGAAAATATAGTAGAGGAAACTCATGATGAGAACAAAATAAATGTTAATCGTGATTTCATAAACTCTAATGTTGGAGGGAAGAACCACCATATTCCAAAAATGGATGTGAGGAAGTTTGATGGAAAGGATCCTGTAACATGGATACTACATATGGAGCAATATTTTGATCTCAATAATGTGCAAAACACACAAAAGGTACGCATTGCAACTTTACATTTAGAACAAAATACATTTGTATGGTATCGATGGCTTTTCTCCCGTAAAAAAATTGTCACTTGGTCAATTTTTACGGAGAAAATGATAGCACATTATGAGGATACAAAGAGCAACACCTTCTTTAGCCAATTGATAAATCTCAAACAAAAGGGTTTAGTGGGGCAACACATTGAGGACTTCCAAAATTGAATATAAGGGTAACTGATATTCCAGAGGAACACAGGATTGATCTCTTCATAGGTACTCTAAAGGATAACATCCAACATGAAGTTCGTGTTTTGGAACCTAATTCATTGGAGAAGGCATTCAGGTTGGCAAGAAAAATTGAATGTAAAATTATGGCAACAAGGAATCCTACCACTCACTTCTATAAAGAGGGAAGTGTTGCTACTCCTAGATTTCCACAACCTACAAGGTTGACACCACAACAATTGGAAGAAAAAAGAGCAAAAGGGCTTTGCTACAGTTGTGATAGCAAATACACTAAAGGTCATAAGTGTGCTGAGAAGAAATTATTTTAAATAGATTGTGAAGAGGAAGAAGAAAATGAACAAGAAGAGGATATACACCAAGAACCAGCCCTAGAAGAGGAAGAAATGAGTCCGACCATATCGTGTAATGCATTGGCAGGAATTACCACTCCTCAAACTCTCAAGATAGAAGGACATATCAAGAAGAAAAAAGTAATAGTGTTGATTGATTCAGGTAGCACCCATAATTTTATTCATTGTAAGGTAGCCAAGGAATTAAATTGTTTCCTATACCCAGCACCAGAATGTCAAGTGATGGTTGAAAATGGAGGAACTATAAATTGCTCTGGAAAATGCAATAATATCAAGCTAACCATGGGGGAATATGTATTGACTAGTCCAATGCTTTCCATTCCTATGGGAGGTGCTGATGTTGTACTAGGAGTACAATGGTTACAATCTTTGGGGACGGTAGCTTTTAATTTTCAAGAACATTTCTTGAAATTTTTTTCAGAAGGAAAGGAAGTCAAATTATGGGGTATTGCGGGGAAGCCAGGAAGGATAATAAGCTCTAATGTCATGACAAAGCTTCTAAAGAAAGAACAGCGAGGCGTAATTGCACAATTATGCTCACTAGAAGTTCCAACATCAAAATCATCTATTTCTGCAGATCTCCAACAAGTCTTGGACAATCATTCCAAGGTGTTTGAAACTCCCAAAGGACTCCAACCTATTCGTGATCATGATCATGCTATTCATTTGATTCCAGGAAGTGTTCCTCCAAACATCAGGCCTTATATATATCCTTATGTCCAAAAGAGCGAAATTGAATGTATGATTGCAGAAATGTTAGAGGTGGGTATAATTCAACCTAGTCAAAGTTATTTCTCTGCTCCTATAGTATTAGTACACAAGAAGGATGAATCACGGTGCATGTGTCCGGATTATAGGGAGCTCAGTAAGCTCACCATTAAAGATAAATTTCCCATTCCTATGATTGATGAAATATTGTATGAATTACATGGAGCAATTTATTTTACCAAGTTGGATCTTCATTCATGATATATCGTTAATCACATCATCTTTAAGAGAGAAAATTTGAAGGTTGGCTTGAGTGGAAGATCACATCAAGCATCAACAAGAAGTTCTCCAACTCTTAAAGGATAACCTGAATTTGGCACAAAATCGAATGAAACAACAGGCAGATCAACATCACAGTGAGAGAAGTTTTGATGTAGGAGACTGGGTATTTTTACGGCTACAACCATACAAACAAATTTCCGTCAAGCAATCTAAGAAGGATAATAAATTATCAACAAAGTAATATGGTCCTTACAAGGTGTTGAAAAATATTATTACTATTGCATACAAATTGGAGCTTCCTACTTCTTCACGAGTGCATCCAATTTTCCATGTTTCATGCTTAAAGAAGGTTATAGGTGAAAATATTCCAGTTCAAACAATATTTCCAGAACTTGATGAGGAAGGAAAAATAATATTGGAACCTGAAGTGGTCACGGAAACAAGAACTTGATAGCTACGAAATCGATCAATTTCAGAGTATCTCATCAAGTGGAAGAACTTACCCACTGAAGATTCTACATGGGAGGATGAGAATTTTATACAGAAGCACCCAGAGCCAATCAAGTGTTGAGGACACCACTTTTTTTAAGGAGATGGGCATTGAAGGAGGGGATGAAACATGGAAAATTGGATCTAAGGATCAAAAAATAAAAAAAGTGTTGTCCTCAAGGCTTAAAAATAAATTAAAAAATCAAATAGAGGGTGAAAAGTCCTAAAAGAAAAATCAAAGGACTTAGAAAAGATAAGAAACCCCAAAAGAAAAAGATGAATAAAACATGAAAGTGTGCAAGTCTAAATGCCACTACTTTTTACCTTTTGCAGCTGATTATGGCAGAGTGTCAATAAATGCCATAATCCATGATGAGTTAAACAATTTAATCTTAACTTGTTATTTTTCAATTTTCCTTGTTATAGATAGAGAATAATGAGTTGTTAGACAGTTTAATCCTAACAATTCAGTATTTAGGTAGATAAATAAAGTGAATCGAACAGTATAATCTGGATTCATGGATGAAATAAGTGTATAATTAGATAGTTTTACTTGCTTTCAGAAAGAATAAATGCTGTGAAGGTTGCTAGCTTAAATGCACCTACTACAAAGGAAGAAAAAATGTTAGCATGGTAAGATGGGTAGGTAGAAGAAGGTGAAAAGTCTCAATGTAAATATCATTCATCATGGGCTGCAAAATAACTAACTTCCCCTTTCCATAGTCATGAAAAATTCTAGACTATCAGTCAGAAAGGCTCAAGGCATTTCCTTGACTTTTGTTGGGACTGGACCCAAGGCTCTATGACTGATTAGTTGAAAGTGTGAAATGTCTATATTAGTCCCTTAATCACATCATTTACCATTCATGCACTCATTCCCTTGAATAATCCTAAGTAAAACTCCATTTTTACTTAAAGGCATTTGTAATTCCTATTTAGCTAACTTCCTACATCATTTAAACGCATTAAGCCCTCAAAATAACATTACATCATAAGTTAAGTGATAAGATCAATGCAAATTATCTTTAAAACCTCACTTTACTTGTTATAAATATGTGTTTTGAGTATACCATGCCCTATTTTCATATTAACTTTAACTTATATATTAACTCCCTATACAAATAACCTTTTCCTATTTTATAACTCATTTTTATATAATAAACCTAAAAACCCACTTAATATAACTTAAGCCAAAGTTATTTATTCCCACATGTTTAAATAAAAACCCCCCTTATAACCCCTTTGGCTAAGTATTCTATATATATAAATATCTTGCCCCCTATGGTAGTTAAGTCATCTCGATTTAATTAACCATATAATAAAAAAGAGATGAAAAACATTTAAAAATATGTTCTATATGTTTTAAACAAAAAATATCGAAGTTTAATTTAAAATAAACTTTTAAACCCATTCCCTTGTATATTTCCCTTCCCCGACCCCCTAACCTTGGTTAAAATCTTGATTAACCTTCCCGATCACCCTTTCCATTGGAAAAAGCCACTTTTATATATAAATCCCATCAAAAGGCCTGTTCCCATCGGAATTCAATCTATACCCTTCGATCCCCAAATCCCTTTTGATCCAACGAATGAAAATCAAAGCGACTGATCAATACATTTTTACTCCTCCCCATCGTGCTATTTTTAACCGTTAGATTTTCTTTTACTCCCAATATCTACGGCCTATATTGAACCCGATAATTGACTTTTCCCCGCACTTTCCCTTTTAATCCCGATCGTTCGCTCCCCAAAGCCAGATCCGACGGCGATAACGCATTTTCGCGCTCACAAAGTAATCGATGGATGTTTTGTAAAAGTTGTGCGAAAGGGGCAGTTTATCCAAACCACCCTGCGTCGACGTGTCACGATTCTATTGCATCGCGTTCGAAAAGTGTATTACCACTTACCACCATTGAGCCACGCAAATACCACCGTCGGTATTCCAAAACCACTCCCACTTAACCTTTGTTTAATGTAACTTAACTATGGTTTATACTATGTTTTAATACGTTAAAGTCTAATGTTTTCATAATTTTTCACCTATTCGCGCTTTAAACTTGTGAAACCTTCACAGAGCCTATTTTCGTCTAATTTTCACCATTGTGCGCCATTACACCTTGAGAGCCTGTGCAGAGCCCTTTTCACCATTTTCAAAGCTAACAACGCCATTTTCGAGCTAGTTTCCATTTTAAGAGCCATTTCCTCTGAAATTCCTCCTCAGAGAATCTCCACGACTTTTTCCAACTAAATACAAGTGAATTGAAGACTGTTACGGACCAAAAAGCCCTGTCTTCGACTGTGAAGTGTGAACCTTTTTAAGGCCAAATTCCTCAATTTTCACAATTTAGAGATTAAAATCAAGGATCTGAACAACTAAAACTTCTGAATTACTTTGATATTCCCTGTTTTCAATCAAACCAATTCAGAAAACCTGATTGAGCAAAAAATTCCAAAATAAAAGCCATCCTTTGCCTACATTACTCAGTTTCATCTCTGTTAAATTGAATAACTCCTGCAAACAATCTAATCTTGCAGTAGTTCCCCAAAATGCCTAAAAAATAGAGTTAAACCTTCACAGACTGATATAATTCCACAGGTATTTCAAAAAGCCTACAATCACCCCCCTGAAGACCTGGATTTCATTAGCAAATTGTTTGATTTTTCAGGTCACTATCAGAATATGGATTTGGACCAACAATTTCAATACTAGTTGACAAAATTGTTTGCTCCAAATTCTCAGATTTTAACTCAATATCTTCATTCAACAAACAGTTTGTATACAAAGTCAAAGAGAGATTAGAATGATGAAATGTGCACAGTGAATGTTAAAAGTGAAATGAGAATTTACAGGGATAGTAAAAGCATAACAGTTAAAGAGTATCAGTGGTTAAAGTGTATCAGGTAAAAGTCAGAGTGAAAGTTAAAATGAAGTTACAGAGCAGTCAAAGGTAAACAGTAAAAGTAAATATAGAGGCAGTAAAATGGTAAAAATAAATTAAAATACTTTCACCAATAATGAATTTTGTCTAAAGTGAAAGTAAAACAGTCAAAAGAACAAAAAAGTGAAAAGATGAAAAACACAACAAGAAGGAACATTTTTTGCAGAAATTTCATGTTTTAGTCATTGTTTTGCAGAAACTATTGTGATCAATCCAAGATAAATTTTGAAAAAATGAAGGAGGTTTATGTTATTAATAGGACCATCTAAAAAACCTCTCTCACTTTTCTAACAACTATTATGGTTTTAGAAATATTAAACAATGTTGGAAAGCACTTTTTGCAGAAAATTCCAGTTAAGTCATCATTTTGCAGAGAATATTGTGGCCAATCCGAAATAAATCATACAAAACTGAAGGAATTTTTTTTTCCTAAGAGACCTATACAAAAAAACCTATCTCACTTTTTTCACAGTGATTTCAGAATCAGAGATACATGCACATCTTTACAGGCTATGTTTCAGACTCTGTAAAACTATGTTTTACACATATTTTTGCGGAGCCTATTGTGCACAGCTGGAGAGAAATTTTAGGAAACTGAAAGAGATTTATCTCACCAACATATTAATCCACAATAACCTATTTCACTTTTTACATATCTATTACGTATTGAGAAATAAAAAGATATCATTGGACCCCAAGTTTGAAGAATTGTTGGAGCAGAATGCACAAAGAAAGGAAGCAGTTAGTGACTTGGATGCGTTATCATCAACTAAGAGTTGGATCAAATTATAATTCTCCTCTTTTTCATCACCTATCCATAAAAAATAGTGCCAAATATATGCATTAGTTTGAGTGTCCTTTACTTAAGTTCTATTTATGTAAAACAGTTGGAGAGATTTGTGAACCAATATTGATATTTTTTCAAGATATTTTAGTTTAGAATTTGTATAAATACTTCACTCTTGGAAGTATTTTTGTGTGGAATAAAATAATCAAGATTACTATAGACATTTTGTTGAAACATTGGGATTTTATGTGAGTTAATTTGAAGCAGCAAGCTGGAAACTAAAGCGAATAGACATCATAGCTAAGGATTCTTGTGGTGACAAGATAAGTCTCGTCTTTTTCTTGTTTTCAGTGTTTTCCTTTAAAAAATTTACATTCATTCATATATTGTGTTTCTATTCTGTAATGATCAACTAAGGAGAAATTAAACAGGATTAGTGATAATAAGCTCCCTGTTTTAAACTAGTTGGCATTTTAATGTTTTCTACTTAATAACTGGACCATAGAATTCTTAATTGCTCTAGGTCCCAGTTTGATCCCCTCCTTAAATATTCTTATCTGTGATCTAAGGATTCTTAATTTCCCTTAGTCCAGACTTCACCCAGTTCATAAAAATATCCTTTTAAAACCATTGGAAGGTCATATATCTTGCCCTTAGCATATTTGCATGTTTTGGCCTAGGTTTTCTAGTCTTGTTTTCTATAATTTGACTCCATTTCCCAATGGTTAGGTAGATCTTTATATGGTTTCCCTTGTAGTCCTTTATTCCCACCAACCTTTTCAAAAAATCAAACCCAACTGCACAATCATAGCTAGCCTAATATCTATTACCTAAAAAAATCTAAATCATATGGAGAGATCCCTCTCTGGAACTCAGGAAAGCTACATCCTGAATTCTAAAAGTGGTTCTTGGTTACCTCTAGTAAGTTACAAAGTTTTAAATATTTTTTATAGAAAATTTACTAGACTAATAACACATTAGGCCAAGTGTGTTAGCGTGGAGGGCAAAAATTTTGTTTGTGAAGAAGGAGAATGGTAATCTTAGGTTATGCATTGATTACAAGCAATTGTCAAGGTGACCATCAAGAACGTGTATGCACTATTGAGGATTGATGACTTGTTTGATCATTTGAAGGGAGAAACAATGTTCTCGAAGATTGATTTGAGATCATGATACCATCAGGTATGCATTAATGAAGAGGACATCTACAACACAAGTTTCTAGATCAGGTATGTGAATTATGAGTTTGTTGTAGTTCAATTTGGTTTGAATAATGCTCCAGCTACCTTTATGTGGTTGATGAATAATATGTTGCACCCTTATCTAGACAACATTTTTCTTGTGTTGAGTCCTTACCTACAACAATATTGAGATTTATTAGAGAGGATCCATTTTATGCAAAGATAAATAAATGCAATTTCTTCCAGACAGAGGTACATTACTTTAGACATGTGGTTTCCAAGGAAGGCATAGAAGTGGATCCAGAAAAGATAAGGGCTATCATGGAGTGGGCATCTCCTAGAAATGTTGATGAGGTAAGATAATTTATGGGGCTAGAAGCTTACTATAGGTGGTTCATGAGGAAATTATCTCAGATTTCATCTCCTATTATGTCACTACATAGGCAAGGTAATAAATTTGAATGAACAGAGGAATGTGTAGCAAGTTTTGAACAATTGAATCGTTTTTTGATAAGCGCTCCAGTGTTAAAGATTGTAGATCTAGAAAAAGAGTTGTGGTGTGTACAAATGCTCTTAAGAGATGAATTCGCAGAGTCCTTATGCAGGAAGGACATGTATTACACTATGAGTCATGAAAAATAAATGAACAAGAGTATAATTATTCGACAAATGATCTTGAGTTGGTAGCAATAATTCATGCATTGGAGATGTGTAGGAAATATCTTCTTTGTAGGAGGTTTGTAATGATGAGCAATAATAGTGGATTGAGATACTTGTTTGACCAACCAAATATGAATGTCAGGAAAGTTAGGTGGTTGGCCAAAATTAGTGAGGTTGACTTTGAGATCAGCTACATCTAGGGTAGAGAGAAAAAGGTTGCAAATGCTCTTAGCAGGAGGATACATGTGAATCATATAGTAGCTGTGATTTTTTATGGGATAGACTTAAAAGATAAAATATTACAAGAAGGACAACAGGATGGTAGGTACATGGAGCTTAGGCACAAGTTACAACAGATGGTCTGGTCAGATTTAGGGACAAGATATATGTGTCAGAAAATAGTTAGCTCAAGAAGCCTTAACTACCATATTGATGAGCATAATAAAATTGACTGTAATATAAGAAAATTTACCCCAAACCTTGAGATCAAGCAAGCTAAAGAACAATCTATGGTATGGCAATAGAAAAAGGACAAAAATATTGAAAACTGTGGCATTGTGTAGATAGTGGTTGTTCAAAGAATATGACAAGTGATAAAAATAAATTTATATCACTAAAAGACAATTACAAAGGAAGTGTCGTGTTCAAAAATGATGCTCCATGTAAAATAATGGGAAAATGCATTGTGAGTCTAGTAAATGGAAGAGGTAAAGAGAAAAACATTTTATTTATTGAAGGTATGAAACACAATTTGTTGAACATTTCTTAGATGTGAAATCAAGGATATATTGTTATTTTTCGATCAAAATATTTTCAAATTAAGGCTTGAGACATAAGAGAATTTGTTATTGAAGTTTTTAGAATAGAAAACAATGTTTATGTTTTAAATCAAAATACTAAAAAGTGGTGTTCAAGTAAAGTCGACGAGAGCTTGTTATGCCATAGATGATTAGGTCATTTGAATTTTGATCAAATTATTAAAGCTAAGAGAAAATAATGCTTTTAGGGATCTTCCTATTAGTGTCCTATGTCTAGGGATCTTGGTAATGTAAGTCTTGCTATGTATTTAAAGTCAAATGTAAATAGTAGTCATGATCACCTAACTATTATTGTTCAAATAGGTCTAGGATTAGATTGGGTGTCGTGTAAAGGTGTCTATTTTTGATAAGAGACCAATATCTAAAGTCATGTGTTTTTCTTATAAAGGGTAATCATGGGAAGCGTTTGGTCACTTTGGAAAAAGTACAAAAATCATGTTTTAAAAATCCTTGGTTACTATGAGTTGGTAACCATTCTAAGTCATTGTAGGTTACCTAAGTTGTTAGGTCCCTATAATACTAGTGTAGCCCCTTATTGTTATTTTTATTGTTATGGTATCCCCCTTATTGTTAGTTTTGTGCCCATGTAGCAGTCCCTATATTTTTATTATTGTGCCCCATAGAATCCCACGATTGTTATTGTTGTGCCTTTACATTATTATTGCTATGTAGGCTTTGATTATATTGTGACCCCTTAGACTCCTATATATAGAAATTAGGTTTTTTCATTTGAATCATCCAAGAATTGTTCATTTATGTATTGTAAAGGAGGTTTCCCCCTCGAAGTGGATAATATTTAACTCATTGATGTATATTTTATTCTATTTTGTGAGTTGGTTGTATTAAATTTGGTATTTGAGCTTTGGATTCTATGGCTTCGCTTCTTAAAAAATGACATCTTGGAATTTTCACTATAAATTTGTTTCTACGAATATTTAGAAGATGAAATTGAAACTAGATGGATTGAAAATCTTGGTGAAATTTTTTCCAGAATTGCAGAGCTTGGTTGCTATAGTTTTAGACATGATATGATGGACTTAGGGTTTTTGTAGGCTACAAAATTAAGTTGCAAATAGGTGAGGGAGGGAAAAGCGCCATAACTTTCGTTTCAAGCATCAAATTAGAATTATGTAAAAAGTGGCTAAAATTTTAGAGACTGTAGTTTCTTGTGTACCAATTTTAGGGCTGAAGATCGAAACAGTGACATGTGGAATGTCGCACAATTTTGGTCTATTAAGCTAATCCATAATTAGGGCATTTTGGGAGATTGGGCATAAATTTATCTTGAAGAATAGAAATTAATTATGACCTATGGAATTGGAAAGAAGAATCAAAGGGATACTACAGGGCCAAATTTCAAATCTTGGGGATCCAAAATCACAGAGATACATCAGTTTCAATATCGATCTCCTCAAAAGTAAGAAAAAACTGTGTATTGTTTTTAAAATTGCATAAATTTCTTTTGAAAAATTAGTTTTAAGTGTTTCCAAGGGAATATTGAAGCATTGATATCAGTATTGGGTTCTAAAATGCATACAAAAATGAGTTTCACACCCATTAATGCCTCATAAATCTCTACTATGACACATAAAGAGGAAGAAATGCAACATGATATATCAGAATTACAAGACAAAATGAAACAAATTTTGCTCTCAGAAAGAGTAATAAAAAATGAAATGGAAAATAAGATAGATGGTATGGAAGCTAAGATGGAAGAAAAAATGGAAGGTCTAAAGGATTATTTAAAAGCAGACATGGAAGGTTTGAAGTCTAGGTCTGACAAAGTTGCTACAAGAAATGATTCCTAATGGCGAAAAGGAATTAGATGAAACTCATGATGAGAAAAAAAATGTTAATCATGATTACACAACCTCTAAGGTTGGATTTAACACCAGCCATATTTAAAAGATTCATATGAGGAAGTTTGATGGTAAGGATCTGCTCACATGGATACTACAAATGGATCAATACTTTGATCTCCATAATGTGCAACACACACAAAAAGTACACATTGAAAATTTATATTTAGAACCCAATCAATTTATATGGAATCGATGGCTTTGTTATAATAAAACACTTGTCACTTGGTCAATTTTTACAGAGGAAATGATAGCACATTATGAGGATACAAAGAGAAGCACCTTCTTTAGCCAATTGATAAATCTCAAATAAAATGATTCAATGGTGGAGCACAGTGGGGACTTTAAAAATTTGAATATAATGGTAAATGATATTCCAGAGGAACATATGATTTATGTCTTCATAGGGACTTTAAAGGATGATATCAAACATGAGGTTTTCCTTTGGGATCTTGATTCATTAGAGAAGGCATTCAGGTTGGCAAGAAAAATTGAAAGAAAAATTATGGCAACAAGGAAGCCTACCACTCACAACTATAATGATGGAAGTGTTGCTACTCCTAGCCTTCCACAACCTACAATGTTGACACCACAATAGTTGGAAGAAAAAAGAGAAAAATTGTTTTTTTACAGTTGTGATAGCAAATACACTAAAGGTCATAAGTGTGATGAGAATAAATTATTTTACATAGTTTTTGAAGAGGAGGAAGAAAAATAACAAGACACTTCAAAAGAAGAGGATATACACTAGGAAACGACCTTAGAGAAAGAAGAAATGAATCCAAACATATCTTGTAATGCATTGGTAGGAATTACCACTCCTCAAACTCTCAATATAGAAGGACACATCAAGAAGAAAAGGTAATAATGTTGATTGATTCACGTAGTACCCATAATTTTATTGATTGTAAGATAGCCAAGGAATTGAATTGCTTCCTATATTCAGCACCAGAGTGTCAAGTGATGGTTACAAATGGAGGAAATATTCATTTCTCTAGAAAGTGATATAATATCAAGCTAACCATGGGGGAATATGTATTGAATATCCCAATCATTTCCATTCCAACGGGAGGTGCTGATGTTGTACTAGGAGTTCAATGGTTACAATATTTGGGTATGATAACTTTTAATTTTCAAGAACTTTTCTTGAATTTTTTTGGGGAAGGAAAGGAAGTTGAATTAAGGGGTATCGTAGGGAAACCCAGAAAAATAATCAACTCTAATGGCATAACAATGCTTCCAAAGAAATAACAACGAGGCATAATTGCACAACTATGCTCACTAGAGTTTCAAACATTGAAATGATCTATTTATTGAGATCTCCAAAAAGTCTTGGACAATCATTCCAAGGTATTTGACACTCCCAAGTGCCTCCCACCTATTCGTGATCATGATCATGCTATTAATTTGATTCCAAGAAGTGTTACTCCAAACATCATGCCTTACAGATACCGCTATGCCAAAAAAATTGAAATTGAATGTATGATTGCATAAATGCTAAAGGTTGGTATAATTCAACCTAGTCAAAGTTGTTTCTCTGATCTAGTAGTATTGGTGCACAAGAAGTATGGATCATGGTGCATGTGTCTGGATTATATGGAGCTCAACATGATCACTATTAAAGGTAAATTTCCAATTCCTGTCACTGATGAATTATTGGATGAATTACATGGAGCAATTTAGTTCACCAAGTTGGATCTCCATTCAGGATATCATCAAATTAGAATGAAGACTGAAGACATTCCCAAAAAAAGATTTAGAACTCATGAGGGTCATTATGAATTTTTGGTCATTCCTTTTGGCCTTACCAATGCACCTTATACATTTCAAGGGTTGATAAATTCCATTTTCAAACCCTTTCTTAGAAATTTTTTGTTAGTATTGTTTGATGATATACTAATCTACAACAAGTCTTGGAAGGATCATTTTCAGCATGTTGAAAGGTTGCTCAAATTATTGGAGGAGAAACGATTATATGAAAAAACGCCCAAATGTTTCTTTGGAGTACCAGAGGTGGAATATTTGGGTCATATTGTATCCCATGAGAGTGTTAAGGTAGACCCTAACAAAATTAAATCCATTAAGCAATGGAAAATCCCCACAATCATAAATCATATGCGAGGATTTCTCCAATTAACATGGTATTAACACAATTTTGTTAAGAATTATGGGAGAATAACAACACCTCTAACAACATTACTGAAGAAATATGCCTTTTCTTGGACTCCAGAAACAATTAAGGCGTTTCAACATCTTAAAGAGACAATGTGCCAAGTGTCGGTCTTAGCTATGCAAAACTTTAGAAAAAACCTTATTTTAGAATATGATGCCTCATGAAATGGAATTAGTGTTGTTTTAATGCAAGAAGGAAGACCCATTTCTTTTGAAAGTCATCCAATCAAAGGAAAGTATTTACATAAACCTATTTATGAGAAGGAAATTTTGGAAATAATACATGCACTAAATAAATGGAGACCTTACCTAATGGGAAGACACTTCAAGGTAAAAATATATCATGATAGTCTTAAATAATTTTTAGAACAAACGTTATCTTCAAAAGAGCAGAAAAAATGGGTCACAAAGATGTTGGGTTATGACTTTGAAATCATCTACAAAAAAGGGAAGCTAAATGTTGTTGCAGATGCACTCTCAAGAAAGGATGAGGATGTGGAAGAATTGCTTTGTGCCATTTCTATTATCCAAACAGATTGGATAACCGAAGTAAGGGAGGAATGGAATAATGATGAAGAAGTGGACACCCATTCAAAAGTTGCAGCAAGGTCCTAGTACATGTGATATATTTAGTTGTAAAAATGATTCAATATGGTACAAATATCACCTATATCTTTGTAAGAGTTCCCAACTAAAATAAAACATTCTTTTGGAATTTCACATCTCTCCCTTAGGAGGACAGTCAATATTTTTAAAAACTTACCACAGGGTCAAGAAAGATTTTTTTTTGGAATGGCCTTAAATATGATATTAAAAAGGTTTTGGCAGAATGTTTTTTCTACCAATAAAATAAAGTTGAGACAATTAAGACCCTAGGTCTGCTACAACCTGTATCCATTCGAATTCAACATTGGGAAGAGGTTTCAATGAATTTTATCACAGGTTTTCCCAAGTCCGAAGGAAAGAGTGTGATCATGGTGGTATTTGATAGACTTACGAAGTATGAACACTTTTGTGCATTATCTCATCCATTTAAATCCAGTACAACTGCTACTGCATTTATGGAAACAATTAAAAAGCTACATGGAAACCCAAAGATTATTGTAAGGGACAGAGATCCCATTTTCACTAAAAATTTTTGCACGAAATTATTTTCTTGTCTGGATACTCAAATAGCTCATAACTCATCATATCATCCTCAATCTGATGGGAAAACTAAGATAGTGAAAAAATGTTTGGAAGGATATCTTTTTTGTCTTGCATATGATAAAAAAACACAATGGGTCAAATGGTTACCTCTTGCTGAATGGTGGTATAACATTTCCTTCCATATTGAAGCAAAAAAGACCCCATTTATGGCACTTTATGGACATCATCCACCATCCATCCCATAATATTTAAGAGAAAATTCTAAGGTTCAATCAATGGCAGATCACATCGAGCATCAACAACAAGTTCTGCAACTCTTAAAGGATCACTCACTTTGGTGCATAATAAAATGAAACAAAATGCAGATAAGCATCGCATCAAAATATGTTTTGATTTAGGTGACTAGATATTTTTACGGCTACAACCATACAAAAAAATACCCCTCAAGAAAGCTAAGAAGGATAAAAATTTATTGCCAAAGTACTATGGCATATAGATTGGAGCTTCCTGCATCTTCCCGTGTGCACCCAGTTTTCCATGTTTCATGCTTAAAGAAGGTTATAGGTGACAAGCTCCCAGTTCAAACAATATTTCCAGAACTTGACGAGGAAGGAAAAATCATATTGGAACCTAAAGTAGCCTTGGAAACAAGAACTCGACAACTAAAAAATTGATCGATTTTAGAGTATCTCATCAAGTGGAAGAACTTACCCACTGAAGATTCCACATGGGAGGATGAGAATTTTATATGGAAGCATCCAAAACTACTCAAGCGTTGAGGACAACATGTTTTTTAAGGAGAGGGGAATGTTAGGTCTATATAATACTAGGGTATCCCCTTATTGTTATTTTTAGTGTAGCCCCAATATTTTTATTGTTGTGCCCATGTAGTCCCCATATTTTTATTATTGTTCCCCATAGAAGCCCATTATTATTATTGTTGTGCCCTTACATTATTATTGTTATGTAGGCTCTGATTATATTGTGACCCCTTAGACTCTTATATATAGAAAGTAGGTTTTTTCATTTGAATCATCCAGTAATTTTTCATTTATGTATTCTAAAGGAGGTTTCCCCCTTGAAGTGGATAATTTTTAAGTCATTGATCTATATTTTCTTCTATTTTGTGAGCTGGTTTCATGACATAAGTCTAGAGGCTATGTCTACATCAAAATAAATCATGAAATGATCTTGGCACATATTTGGAAGCTCTTTGGTATCATTTTGAATATAATTCAAAAATGACAACTCATGATATCAACAAGGAGGTAATGGTCTAAAGGAAGGTCCTTCCCATTTCCCATGCATTGCGAATTTGGAAATTCCTTGCACATTCATGATTACCCATCCAAATCATGATTAAAATGATTCATTCCGACTATAGAACATGCCAAGTGATTATTTGAACCTTCCTCTTTATCCATGATCACTCATCCTTTCACCATTTTCATCAGATAGCTCAAGAGGTTTGTTTCATTTGCTATGAAAAGGAGGCATCGTAGCTTCAAGTCCACACAATGCTCAAATTCTTTCATGTCGATGGTTAAAACTTCCTCACAAGTGAAAATATAGATCAATATTTATCCTTCAGTCTTGAATGAACTCTAAAATTGCATAAATAAGCCAACAGAAACCATTAAAAGCAAGCAAAAAGGATGAATTTTCCATCACTTCTCTTCTGAAATTCGTTGCGCTTTCATATATAAATTTGATAATTGTGGGATATTGAAGTTGGAATTTTTGTTGTCATGAGGGAGTTCTCTAAAGGTTTCAGCATCCTTTTTGAGGTTTCCAAAATTTCACATTAAGGAAAAGTCACCACGTGTTTAGTTTTTGAAGGCGCTGCAAAAGTTGACAGTTTCCTACTTTTTTACTATTTTGGTTATAATTTTCAAAAGAATTTTCTCACCAAATGGAATCAGATTTTGAAAAACTAAAAGAGGTTTTTTCTAGGAACAGGAAAAATAACAAAAAACACTTTCATTTTCTTCACAAATGCTATATATTGGAACATTCCAAAGCATGTTTAGAGCCTATGTTTTAAGTTTTGTCATTTCCTGTTTTGGTTATGATATTTAGGTTCGGATTGTGAAGAGTTGGAGAAGAACTTTTGGATACTAAAAGCGGTTTCTCTCCAGGACAGTCTCATATACAAAAAATTCCTTCAGCTTCTGCATAGCTATTAGGATTCAGGATATATGATCTAGCCTTTGACCCCTATTTTTCCAGAAATTTAGTCTTTGTTTCACTGCAAAACTAGCTAATGCATTGCGAAAGTGAGGAACAAGTCAATAGGAGGCCTGAAATCACTTTAAATATTATCTAAAAGGTCCAACACCATCAAAGGAGTATTTTAAGCATACCCATTTTATTCTTTTGGCCAGAAAGGTGTTGCAACCATACTAAACATAAATTCCACTTCAATGTGTTGCGAGTTTGGAAAATGCATTGCGAGTCTGGACATTCAACTCAATTTAACTTCAAAATTAAAATTTTGGACTTCTAGAAGTGGTTTAAATCATGTAGATATGTGGAAAATTATCTAAGGAGATGTATTTAATGCATATTTTTCAATATTATAAGTTGATGATTTATTAGGAAAGTTATAATAAATAGTTCAAAGGTAGTTTCCTAATACCTAGGAGAGTGGTTTTTGTTTCCCATTTTCGTGTAATTAGCTTTATATATTAGGGGAATAGGTGTATTTAGACCCCCTTAGAATTAGGTAGAGAATATTTCATATAATTAATGAATTTGAATGTAGAGAGAGTTGGTTGTTGGTTGAGTTTAGACAAGAATACCTTTGTGCACTATATGTTTGAGGAATTTTTGCGAGTGAATGAATGGAATAGAAGGTGATTTGTAGGGATTCTTGTGTCATAATTTTGGTGGTTTTTTATCCTTTGATTTATAATTTATCTTATGCGCTTACATTTTTGAACACTTAGTTAAACTGAGAGGGGGGTTGAATCAGTTTAACACATTCCTGGACTTTTAAAACTTTTTCACTAAAAATTATTTACACCTTCATTTCATGTTCAACTTAATATGTGAGTAATCTTAGAATGTGAGCAGCAAGTATTAACATAATGTAACAACAGACTTAATATGAGAGCATCAAGTATTAAGCAGATGATATAAACCATATCAGCACATAAAAATCATGCACAGAGACACCAGATATAAGTGGAAACCCATAAAGGGTGAAAACCACATCTTATTATTTTTGTGATGCAAAGGAAAGCTCCAACTCCCTCTCACCACTAATTTTTTGTAGGCTCCAACCCACAGGAGGCTCGTACCTCAATTCTGCAAGCTACAACTTGCAAGGAAGCTCCAACTCCCATCAATTTTTTGCAGGCACCAACCTACAGGAGGCTCCTACCTCAGTCAGCTACAACTAACATTTTATGAAGCTACAACTTGATGTGGAAGCACAAACTCCCATATATTTTTTGCAGGCACCAACCTACAAGAGGCTTCAACCTCAGTCAGCTACAACTGACATCTATTAAGCTACAACTTGATATGGAAGCTCCAACTTCCTTACTCTTCCAAAAGAAAACATTTGCTGATTTACCTTGGATATCAGCTCCGTTCTGTTCCTTCTTTTCTGCTGTCCATCAGTCCTCATATATGCCCTGTATCATCTCTGCATCTTCTCTGATTTTCTATCAGCTCCTCCTTCTTCTTTGCTCAGCTCCTCCTTCTTCTTTGCCTCACTGCTTCATTTCTGCATTCTCTAAACTCTCTGCATCATTTCTGCAATCTCTAACCTCTCTTTATCATTTCTGCAATCTTTGACATCTTGCAGCTTTCTTATATTCTTCTACTTTCTTCCATTCTATAGCTTTCTCACAATCTTCAACTCTCTTCAATTCTGCTGCACCCTCTCTTCTTCTCTTTCTCTATTTTCGTAACCACCTACACATGGACATTACCTATTTTATATAAAATAACTTCATGGATGTTTGCATTCTATAGGAATTCGAAGTGAATATCCCTGACTCTTTTCCTTCTACCTTCTCATTTCTTTTTCCATCTTATTCAGAGGAATACAAAAATTTATACAAATTTCAGTTTTACAGTGGATTTTTGTTTTCCTACCGAGACTTGCCAATGCATCACAAACAATATAAAATCAATTAAAACATTTACATTCACATTTTCAGTTACATATATCAATTTCACTCAGTCTTCTTTTCAGCACTTGGCTTGTTGGTTTTGTCTTTTCTGCTGCTGTCAAGTAACTGTTCTGCATACTCTGTTCACTGTCTTTTTCAGTTCTGCATATTCTCCTTCTTTCTGTGCTTGTACACCTGTCAAACCCACATTTTCACTTTCCTGTGCATATAAATGCATCCCACATTTTCTCTCAAATAATTCTCAAACAATCTTGGAAAACTCAAGGTATTTATCAACTTGGTAATTTCAAACATATATCTAGAATCTTTGATATCTCTTACATAAAACATCTATGCTCAATCCAAATTCCAACCTGGGAAATTTTAATGACATGTGGAAACTTTACCTATTTCAAATCTATGGTTAAAACATAGTCCAACCCACTTCATAAGCCATCAAATGAATATTTCAACTGTGGAATACAACTCAATATATCATAAGCTCAAAGCTTATCTTTTGCATATAACAATAATCCGCTCAGTAGACAGTTTCATTTTACAAGGTTCGGCTTGCATTTAGAACTTGCAGTATAACTCGTTTTTACTGTTCAAAGGTAAGGTCCTGCCATTTATTTCCGATACACATTGGCCTGTAACCTTTTCACATTTCAGCATCAAATATCATAAGGCCTTCAACCTTGGTTTAAATCATAACTCAGACTCAAACCCCAAGAGATAACTTATATATATAACCTCGAGCTTTGGTTAAAACATAACACCGGCGTGAAATAACCTTTGGGCCCACATATTCAATGGTTATTTCAATTGAATATTTCAATATCCTTCGCACATTATTTAACGCCACCATATCCTTTGTAAACTCTATTTCATTAATCAATTCGAGGAATTGATTAAATGAAATACTATAGTCCTTTGTTATTTAACTCTCGAATAATATTACCTTTGGTAAATTAAATGAACCACCGAAACTATATCTCCCTTTTATATACGCCTTGGCCTTTATAATAAAGAGCTTTAATAATGTTAACCTTGCAACAGTATTCAACCTTTTGACTCGAAACATAAATCAACGCCTTTTATTTGATTTATTTAAAAACCCGACCTTAGCACTTTATACAATGGTTCGACCCTCAGCTTATAATAAAATCTTAATACAGTTCACAACCTTTGGACTTGTGTTATGAACCTAATTACACTACCAACACAAAATTTTAACATATATTTCGCCCATGGGACCCACACCTCAACATGTAAATGAACGGTTTTCAACATAAAACAACCGGGCCATACCTTAACTTATCTCTTGTGCAACTTATGGCGCGACCATCGTTTGATCCACCGGCCTCCAGATCGGACGAACCAAGTTGATATCGCATTTTTTCCCCGACAGAAGATTAGCGTTCCAAAGAAACGCGATATGGGCAGTTTTGGACTGCTAACGTGGCACAAATGTATTGGATCGCGTTGTTTTGTGAGTTTTTGCTCCTGGCCCAAAATCAGCACGATGAAGGTGGTATGGGTTTCACAAAACCACTCCAGGTAATTGCACAGTACTTAACTCGGTTTCTTACTATGGTTAACATAGTTCTTCGACTTAATTCCTCACTCTAACTCAATGGTTAAGTCCCACAGATATTACTCTGCCAGAAATAAAACAATGTTCTTTTACTCCACCGAACAGAGATTCTAGTGAATCTTCGCGTTCTATACAACAAGGTTTATCACTTAGACAGAGGTTCACGCCTTCCACGGAGATTCACGACTCTTCTAACAGAACCCTACTTCACATTTTTATGGAATTGAATTCCATTTCACTGCTGGTTTATTTTAACAATCGGAACAGGTTAAACAAACTAATTTTGATAACCAACCTATGATGATTTCTACCTCTACTCCTTCGGTTCCTCTTGAACGCTGCAGACTGTCTTCCTTTCACAATACTCACTTCTAACCTTTGCTATGGCACCTCTGAAATTAAGTCGTCGCTTGATGCATTTCAGTATCTCACATACGCTTCACCAATTTTAATCACTGTTGCATCTCGTTCAATGTGTCATTACCAATTCACTACCACTCAATCCAAACTACTAAAATCACCTTTCTCTTTAAATGACAGAGGTTTACTTTGCTATGCCACATGAACAGAGTCGGCCTCTTGAGTTTCTATATAGAAACAGTTCAATTTTTTTCTACACAGCATGTACAAATCAATACACCGTGAGGTAGGACCCTCAGGGGATTGTCAACAAAACAACGAACTCTGAAACACTACAATTTCTATTCACATAGTCAATAATAGGTTTCCATCACACAAGTTTTGACTAAGGGATACATATATGGCCCATACATGTTTCTCATTATATATATGAAATCAAATACCTCTGCTCCTTGACTGATGCTGCTCCTTGCTTCTCTTTTTGCTGCCTCTGATGCATCTCCTGGCCAATACATGTTTCTCATTTAGAACTAGTTTCTCATTATATATATGAAATCAAATACCTCTGCTCCTTGACTGATGCTGATCCTTGATTGATGTTGCTCCTTGCTTCTCTTTTTGTTGCCTCTGCTGCCTCTCCAAATCTCCAATCACATGACCCTTCTACAACTACCTCTGCTACATCTCTCATGCTCTCTTTTCCTTGTTGCTATTTCAGGTGCTCCTCCTTTGTCATCTCCATTTCCATCAATGACAACATTTCCAACAGTCTCCCCCTTTAGCATTGATGGCAACCCATCCACCAATAATCCAATGATTCCTCCAAGTTTTCCTCTACCTGGCTTCTTTTAGAAGACCCTATCTTTTGTTACTTGCTTTTCCTCCCCCTTTGACATCAATGGCAAAGGGTTGCACATTCCATAGTGTGATTTATATCTCTTCATTTCCTCTCTCTGAGATGTGTTTAGGCCTTCTTCTTCTGACTTTGTACCCTGCTGCTCCAAACTAGTGTACAAGAGTTGTTGAGAGAACACTTTGAGGATTATTAAACTTGACTATACACTATAAATTGATACAATCCCAAAGAACAGATTCCTTGCACTTGTGTAGAGTGTGGGTGATGATAGAAAAACCATATATCATCAGACTCATATAATCAGAGATGCTTCATTTGACCAAAGCTAACATGTTGAGAATGCTTCAAATACACTTCTGTCTAGTATGATTTTCATCAGAAATCTATATCTGTTGAGGAAGTTGCAGGCCCATAACCCTTGTAGTTGAAATATGTCTTCTTCTGCAATACTTATCTGCAATACCACACCTACTCAATTATGATTATGATGCCAATATATATTTTTATAGTTGAGGTTCACCTTTCCTGCCTGTTGGTGATGATATGAGCTAGGAAGCTGATAATGATATTACCCATAATAGCTGAAGGTTCTTGTTACAGATGTGATCAATGAATCAACTAGAATTTGATCTAAGAGATCAAATGCCTTTACTGCTTGCATAATGTACTTTCAAAAAAAACATTTGAGGCTAGATATCTTCAATGTATTGGTCAGTCTCACTTATCAACCATGCAATTTTCTTTATGACATAAGGAGGTATGTATGTCAATGATCACTCTTTCTTTAAATGGTGAAATACTAGCAATTATTTTCCGCTGAAGTATGCTTGTGATAAATCAATAACAGACTTTTGAGCTTCCAATTGTGAAGTTACCATAGTTTTTCCTTCATACTTCAGATGCTTTAACTGTTCTATCATGTTGTTCTTCCACAAAAACATATTCAAGATGTTTAAATGATATCACAACAAACAGACTTCACATGGTGTATGGATAATATTAAGAAAGAGGCCTTGAAGATATACATGTACTAACTTCAGAAAGGCATGCAATTAAATATAGAAATAGATACTGCTTCAATGTTTAATATAATGTTTCAAGTGTAAATAGAGTACAGATCCTTTTGCTCTGTTATTGACCTTTTCAAGCTTGAATAATGTAAATAGCGCTGGGATACTGACTTGGTGTACTTTTTCCATAATACTTTGATCCTGAGGACCTGTACCATACTGCTGCTCCACTGATAACTCCTGGTATTCAATTGATAGGCATGCTACTTGTACCTAAATACCAATTGATACTACTTTAATAAACCATGTAAAGATTTCACTTTAGCTTGCACATTAGCCCATAATCAAGACATCCTTCATAAATTCTACTCTTGAGCTTTCCACTGTTCAAACCAACAGCCATCAATATCCTGAATTTGATCTTAAAATCATTAACCATTTGCTTATTCTGTCATTTTGATTAAAAAGAAAGTCACTGCATTTCCTTTCTAAGACTACTCCAGAATCATTGTTGCTTTAAAAAACAATTCAACAGTTCTAATATAAAGATCTTTGGGAAGGCATCTTCAATTTATTTTCTATGAATCTTCATGGGATGATTACTCAAATATTTATCACTTATTTAACTTCATTCCTTCAAGGGGAATTTTCAGTTCTGTAGCTTGAATCATAATTTTTGTGATTTAACCATTCATCACTAGTGTGTTGTTGTCTCCTTAGCTTACATGATCTTGGCTGATCTTCTCTCTACTATCATGGCTGCTTGAAGCCTTCTCTTTTTCCATCACTCTGTCAACTATTTAATACTTCGGATAATCTTCTTCCTCTTTAGTTCTCTGTTAGAGGAATTTCCTTTCCCTTCCTGATCTCATAGCTATTTTCATTCCAAGGAGCTCTTCTTAGACTACTTTCATGGGGACTGTTTATGGGCTGCTCTCCCCCTGGGATGTTGCTTCATATCTATCACTGGATGGATTTTTGCTTTGCTTCCTAGAGTAGCTCCCCCTGAGACTATGATATATTCATTATGTTACAGAGGTAATAGGCTCCCCCTTTCTCTTTTCCTTCCATACTTTATTGGGGTTCTTCATAATGTCTGCACTTCTTTTTGGTTCAAAGTTTTGTTTGATTTGTTTTGATTCCATCCTCTGTCTAGAGTTCTTGAATGTATATGGCAGATTACAGTCTTTTGCTTTGTGACCAAGCTTGAGGCATACATAACATCTTATTTGACCAATGTACATTTGAGCTGATGTATAATATTTTGTTCCCCTTTTTTAATACAATTTACATTCAACATATTTATGTCCAAAATTATTGCATGCATAACAGTGGCCATGGAAATAATTTTTGTACTTGGTGGAAGATTGTTTTTTCCATTTTCTTTCTTGAGGGGTTCTTCTCTTTTGCTGCATCCTTTGCTGGTTGGACTGGGTTTGCTTTGTCTTACAATACGTTGCAGTATGTCCTTGTTTGTGGCAGGAAAAACAAGTGATAATTCCCATAGGAGGAAAGAACCTTCTTTGACATCTTCCAAATTTATTCAATTCATAATCAAGAGTGTATGAGCATTTTTCAGCTTACTGTCTCATCCTTTCATTTTCTGTCCTTTCATGTTGCTACTTGTTTTTGTTTGTTTCTTTGCACATCAAGTTATTGTTGGCTTCTACTTTTGTAGGGATCTTATGAGTTGCTTCATTATCCTTTACAACTTTTACAAAGATGATATACCTGTTATCTTCTGCCTTGGACTTACTGGTTTCTCCTTCATATCCTATCCCAGCCTTTATGAGAGGAGGCCTTTGTGCATTTAGAATCTTGTCCAACTGTTCAGAGCTTTTCATTTGAGGAGTATTCATTAATAATTCTCTTTGGGATTTTCTAATTTCTTCCTTAGGCTCACTACTTCTTCTTCCAATCTCTCACATTCTAGACTTTTATCTCTCATTTGTTCCAGCAGTGTGTCTTCCACTTTCTTTGCTTCTTCAAGCTGTGTCTTCAGGCCAATAATTTCTTTCTTATCTTCATATTCTTTCTCATCACATATTTTCACCAATGTCTTCAGGTCTTTTTTTTCATTCTTCAATATTTCTATTTCAGCCAGAGCAGTGTCAAGTTTTTCTTTTTCTTCAGCTGTAATTTCTTCATGATTCTTATCTCCATTCACATTAACAGGTACCTCATTTGATTGAACATTTTATTGTTGACATGATTTTTTATTTTTCTTAATTATCTTCTCCTTCTTGACAATGCAGTCCTTAGTGTCTACTCCATGCATGAAATGCAATCTATCCTATATTTCTTTTACAAAGGTTAAATCCATTATTAACTCAAGATCCTTGTTATGAAGATTGTTGAATATCACACATTTTGCCTTGGAATTCCTATGTTGTTCTTGCACCGAGGGAGAGTCTGTGCAATAACCATCACATAAAAGTTTCCATACCTCAGGTTCATAAGCCAATAATCATGTTTTAACCTTATCTCTCCATTCAGGAAACTTTGTTGTATTTAACACAAGTACATTTTGATAGTTCATGACTCAACCAGATCTCCTTCAAGCTATTAGGCTTGCACCAAAGAAACTTGGCTTTGATACCAATTGTTGAACCCTTAGTTAAACTAAGAGGGGGTGGGGTGAATTAGTTTAACACATTCATGGACTCTTAAAACTTTTTCATTCAAACTTATTTACACCTTCGTTTCATGTTCAACTTAATATGTGAGTAATCTTAGAAAGTGAGCAGCAAGTATTAATATAATGTAACAGCAAACTTAATATGAGAGCGGAAAGTATTAAGAAGATGATATAAACCATATCAACACATAAACATCATGCACAGAGACACTAGATATAAGTGGAAACTCATAAAGGGAGAAAACCACATCTTATTATTGTTGTGATGAAAAGGCAAGCTCCAACTCCCTCTCACCACTGATTTTCTGTAGGCTCCAACCCACAAGAGGCTCCTACCTCAATTATGCAAGCTACAACTTGCAAGGAAGCTCCAAATCCCATCAATTTTATGCAGGCACCAACCTGCAGGAGGCTCCTACCTCAGTCAACTACAACTGAAATTTTATCAAGCCACAACTTGATGTGGAAACACAAACTCCCATCCATTTTCTGCAGGCACCAACCTATAGGAGGCTCCAATCTCAGTTAGCTACAACTGAAATCTATCAAGCTACAACTTGATATGGAAGCTCCAACTTCCTTACTCTTTCAAAAGAAAACATTTGCTGATTTACCTTGGATATTAGCTTTGTTCTGTTCCTTCTTTTCTGTTGTCCATCAGTCCTCATATCTGCCGTGTATCATCTCTGCATCTTCTCTGATTTTCTATAAACTCCTCCTTCTTCTCTGCTCAGCTCCTCCTTCTTCTCTACCTCACTACTTCATTTCTGCATTCTCTAACCTCTCTGCATCATTTCTGCAATCTCTAACCTCTCTGCATCATTTCTGCAATCTTTGACCTCTTGCAGCTTTCTTATATTCTTATGCTTTCTTCCATTCTACAGCTTTCTCACAATCTTCAACTCTCTTCAATTCTGCTACACCCTCTCTTCTTCTCTTTCTCTATTTTCGTAACCACCTACACATGGACATTACCTATTTTATATAAAATAACTTCATGATTGTTTGCATTTTGTAGGAATTCAAAGTGAATAGCCCTAACTCTTTGCCTTCTACCTTCTCATTTCTTTTTCCAACTCATTCATAGGAATACAACAATTTATACAAATTTCAGTTTTACAGTGGAGTTTTGTTTTCCTACCGAAGACTTGCCAATGCATCACAAACAATATAAAATCAATTAAAACATTTACATTCACATTTTCAGTTACATATATCAATTTCACTCAGTCTTCTTTCCAACACTTGGCTTGTTGGTTTTGTCTTTTCTGCTGCTGTCAGCTAACTGTTCTGCATACTCTGTTCATTGTATTTTTCAGTTCTGCATATTCTCCTGCTTTCTGTGCTTGTACACCTGTCAAACCCACATTTTCACTTTCCTGTGCATATAAATTCATCCCACATTTTCACTCAAATAATTTTCCAACAATCTGGAAAACTCAAGGTATTTATCAACTTGGTAATTTCAAACATATATCTGGAATCTTTGATATATCTTACATAAAACATCTGCGCTCAATCCAAATTCCAAACTGGGCAATTTTAATGACATGCGGAAACTTTACCTGTTTCAAATCTATGGTTAAACCATAGTCCAACCCACTTCATAAGCCATCAAATGAATATTTCAACTGTGGAATACAACTCAATATATCATAAGCTCAAAGCTTATCTTTTTCATATAACAATAATCTACTCAGCAAACAGTTTCATTTTACAAGGTTCGGTTTGCATTTAGAACTTGCAGTATAACTCGTTTTTACTGTTCAAAGGTAAGGTCCCACCATTTATTTCCAATACACATTGGCTCGTAACCTTTTCATGTTTCAACATCAAATATCATAAGGTCTTCGACCTTGGTTTAAACCATAACTTGGACTCAAACCCCAAGAGATAACTTATATATACATAACCTCAAGCTTTGGTTAAAACATAATACTGGCGTGAAATAACCTTTGGGCCCACATATTCAATAGTTATTTCAATTGAATCTTTCTGTATCCTTCGCGCATTATTTAACGCCACCATATCCTTTGTAAACTCTATTTCATTAATCAATTCGAGGAATTTATTAAATGAAATACTATAGTCCTTTGTTATTTAACTCTCGAATAATATTACCTTTGGTAAATTAAATGAACCACCCGAACTATATCTCCATTTTATATATGCCTTGGCCTTTATAACAAAGAGCTTTAATAATGTTAACCTTGCAACAGTATTCAACCTTTCAACTCGAACCATAAATCAATGCCTTTTATTTGATTTATTTAAAAACCCGACCTTAGCACTTTATACAATGGTTCGACCCTCAACTTATAATAAAATGTTAATACAGGGCACAACCTTTGGACTTGTGTTATGAACCCGATTACACTACCAACACAACATTTTAACATATATTTCACCCACGGGGCCCACACCTCAACATGTAAATGAACGGTTTTCAACATAAAACAACCGGGCCATATATTAACTTATCTCCCGTGCAACTTATGGTGCGACCATCGTTTGATCCACCGGCCTCCAGATCAGACGAACCAAGTTGATATTGCGTTTTTTCCCCAACATAAGATTAGCGTTCCAAAGAAACGTGATATGGGCGGTTTTGGACTGGTAACATGGCACAAATGTATTGGATCCCATTGTTTTGCGAGTTTTTCCTCCTGGTCCAAAATCGGCGCGATGAAGGTGGTATTGGTTTCAAAAAACCACTCCAGGTAATTGCACAGTACTTAACTCGGTTTCTTAATATGGTTAGCACAGTTCTTCGACTTAATTCCTCGCTCTAACTCAATGGTTAAGTCCCACAGATATTACTCTGCCAATAATAAAACAATGTTCTTTTACTCCAACGAACAAATATTCTAGCGAATCTTCGCATTCTATACAATAGGGTTTATCACTTAGATAGAGGTTCACACCTTCCACAGAGATTCACGACTCTTCTAACAAAACCATACTTCACAGTTTTATGGAATTGAATTCCATTTCGCTGCTGGTTTATTTTAACAATCGGAACAAGTTAAACAAACCAAGTCCGATAACCAAGCTATGATGATTTCTGCCTCTACACCTTCGGTTCCACTGCAGACTGTCTTCCTTTCACAATACTCACTTCAAACCTTCGTTATGGAACTTATGCAATTAAGTCATCGCTTGATGCATTTCAGTATCTCACATACGCTTCACCAATTTTAATCACTGTTTCATCCCATTCAATGTGTCATTACCAATTCAATGTCGCTCAATCCAAACTACTAAAATCGCCTTTCTCTTTAAATGACAGAGGTTTACTCTGCTATGCCACATGAACAGAGTCGGCCTCTTGAGTTTCTATACAGAAACAGTTCAATTTTTTGTTGTAGGACCCTTAGGGGATTGTCAACATAACAACGAACTCTGAAACACTGCAATTTCTATTCATACAGTCAATCATAGGGTTCCATCACACAGGTTTTGACTAAGGGATACATATATGGCCCATACATATTTCTCATTCAGAACCAATTTCTCATGATATATATGAAATCAAATACCTCTGCTCCTTAACTGATGTTGCTCCTTGATTGATGCTACTCCTTGCTTCTATTTTTTTTGCCTCTGCTACCTCTCCAAGCCCATACATTTTTATCATTCAGAACTAGTTTCTCATTATATATATGAAATCAAATACCTCTGCTCCTTGACTGATGTTGCTCCTTGCTTCTCTTTTTGCTGCCTCTGCTGCCTCTCCAGATCTCCAATCACATTATCCTTCTACAACTGCCTCTGCTTCATGTCTCATGCTCTCTTTTCCTTGTTGCTGTTTCAGGTGCTCCTCCTTTGTCATCTCCTTTGCCATCAATGACAACATTTCCAACATACATCCCTTTAATTTTCATCTTTCTTTCTTAGAGGAAACCAGATTATTGATTCATGTAAAGCTGTCTATTTGGATAAGATTCCAATATATAAAGTCATGTGTTTTCCTTACAAAGGGTAATCATGCCTTTGGTCACTTTGGAAAAAGTAAAAAAATAACGTTTTACCAATCCTTGGTTACTATGAGTTGGTCACCATTCTATTTCATTGTAGGTCACCTAAGTCTAGAGGCTATATGTACATAAAAAGAAAACATGAAATGATCTTGGCACAAATTTGGAAGTTCTTTGTTATCATTTTTAATTTCATTCAAAAAGGACAACTCATGATCTTGTTAGGCCTCCGTAGTTTGCAATATTGGCAAGAACAAACGCTGCAGAGCCTACATCAAAACCACTTTGGAATCCTAGGATCTAGCCCTCCTAGATTCAGAGAGGGATCTCTCTATATAATTTTTTTCAAAGATATTTATTTAAGGTTTATGATATGATATTAGGCTAGTTATGAAGTACAAGGGTTTTGTTTGTTTTGGTTGGGATGGATATCATCAAAATGAAAGAAGTCTTTTGAGGGGTAAAGTTATGAGTAGGTTGAAAGAATGGTTCAGCTGATAGCATAGGTAATAAACAGTATCAATCCATTGGGCTATGGAGTCACAAGAGGATTTAATTGCACAACAAGTTTCAAGTGTGATCTATGGGGCAAGTCATCTATATCAAAGGATCTCTTTAAGTTGATTTATGGTATGGAACATTAAAAGTGTTGTGAAAGAAGAAAAGCTAATAACCATTTAAGAATCTATTAATTTTACTAAACAAGAAAAGCCTTTCAAATTAACTGTTTGAAGCAAGCCAAAGGATAGGGAAAACCATAAAATTCTTTGGGAAAACTTTTAATAAAGCACACCTTTCAGAAAAAAATCCAGCAATCTAAAACATTACCTTCAAAAAGTAGAAAAAATATAAGAGAACAAAGGGCAGCCTAAGATCAGGTAAGGACTTTGAACCTATCCTGATTTTGGCATACTCTTAGAGATATTTTCAAAGCAACTATTGGAGATAAACTAGAGGACAGGGCTAACCATAGACTTCCCTAGTTCAAATTTACTTAGCAAACTTTTCAAGAACTTTCAAAGACAATATCTCAAGTTGTACTTAGGAAACATGGGCTCACCCAAATCTTCACTGGTTATACTCTATTGAATTATCCTCAAAGCAACAATTAGAAGAAAACATACAGATAAAGTTTTATCAGTGAGAAATAGGGTACTTTACAGTAAATCCTAATCTATATTTGTTGTTATTTATCAGAGAAAATGGACAGTATGGAAAACATGAGAAAAATGATAATTACAGTAAGAAAAACATCACCATTGACATAGACCAGGATCCCATAAATCAGCTTTTGTATTTGATGTTCAAACTAGTTACAATCTTCAAGTCCAATAGGTCTTTAGAACTTCAAACTTCTCATCTTAGCCTATCTTTCTTCAATTACAAAACAGAGCTTCAGTAGCCTCAAAAACTATTTACATTCAATGAATATGCAACCAACATTTACAATGGAATCCTCTTATGGTATTTATAGATTAATTGAGAAGGTGGAGTGAAAGAAAGGGTTATTTGTTCAATTAATATAGAGTAAATGCTTCTCGGCCTTTGGGAAGCCTTATGGAGAAGATTTCAAATGTTCAACTCTGTTTTAATTAATTTTACATTAACTTTTATCTACTTCATTCACTTTTGTTGACTTTGGAGGCTTTTGGTAGGCTGGAAATTACTTCTGAGCATTATTTGGAAAATATCTTTGACTATGCATTAACTGTGTATTCTTTTTAGGTGAAATCAACTGGCAGGTGGCTTTTCTGTCTTCTTGAGGATTTATTGCCTCACTGATGTGGCATTTGGAGGCTTCCTTTACTGATCTGTCTGTCTTAATACTTTAACACTGATTTAACTCTGAATTTGTGCTTTAAGGCTGATCATGCCTTCTTTATTCTTCTTCAGTCTTCAATTGTCCTTTTTTTGACTGTTTAACTGATTTGGCTTTGTTCATCTGTCTTTTGGCTTTTTAAACTAAATTAGGCTTTGGTTTCATGCTTTAGGCCTATTCTTTTAATCATATTTAATTGTGCTTTATCCTTAACTATTAGGTTAAGCCCTTTGATCTTCAATCTTTATGTATTAACCCTTTAACTTTAATTTTTCTCTAATACTCTTTAATTCTTCACCAATGTGTTTGATGGTGTACAGGTGGCTGTATTAAAGGGTTTGATTGAAATTCCAAATGGCCATGATCCATTACTTGTGACGTGGAATTCATCCCTTTGGCCCCCTTTTATTTTGTTTTGGGCCACGAGGATCGTCACCCTCGACCCTGTCCCTTTACTAGACTATGGGATGGCTTTAAGCCATAGAACCACCATGAGACCTGCACATAACAACAAATTATCAAGAAATCCTGCAATTTTGGGTTTAAATTGCTTCAGGGGGCTCTGTGAGGGCGGAGGAGCATATGAAGAGGAGCAGGATATGCAGGCGAAGGAGGAAAAAGCATGCAAAGGACGTTTTATGGATAAAACCTACGAAAACCGGGTTTAAAAGTGAATTTGGGTGCAAAATATGGATTGGTGGTTTTGCGAAAATCGTCGGCGGTTTTTGTGCGGCATCCAAGCGGTAAGTGGTTTTAACGTGATCGAACGCGATACCATACGCTGATTGCCACGTGTCCCTTATGAAACCACCGATTTTGCATAGATCTGGGTCGTTAAACCCTGACATGAAAATCCACGCGAAACATGATGTGAACCATTGGATGATGAGGTGTAGATCCAACGGTGGGGGAGGAGCGCAGTGGGAAAAGGTGCATGGGAGAGGATTGTAATGGGAGCCAGGTGTCAAGAGGGGATTGGGGGATAGTTTCATGGGTGGAAGGTAGGTTCTAGAGTATGATGTAGGTATTACATCAGCTAACTCGCCGGGTAGTGGAAGGTTTGATTGGTGATTGGAACGACTTCGGTGAATGCGAGCCGTCGGATGAAAACGGTCGACGACTGAGAGGGATTTGCGAGGATGAATGGATAGAGACGGTCGGATGATCAAAGGATGGGGGAAGGTGCAATTACCGTTGATATTTATAGATCTACAGTGGGGATCATTGGATGGAGTGGTAAGGTGGGGAAGAAAAAAGGAATAAAGGAATGCGGCTAAGGGAGAAAAGGGAAGGTGGGGTTTTTCGCGCCGTCAGATCATATAGATCTACGACCAGATTAACGCGGGGTTTGAAAAAGGTAGTGGGGAAAATACAAAGAAAAAGGAATTTTATAAGGAGAGCGAGGGTAAAAAGGTAAGGGAGGGGGACTTAATAAAGCAGAGAAGGTGTGGTTCTGTGGAGGAGTAAGGGACCGAGAGCAGAGAGATAAGGAGCTAAGCCAAAGGGGAATCGCATTGGTGGGGAAGAGGGAGCGATGTGATGAAGTGTGATAGTGTTGATGCGATAGGGGCTAAAAAATTGGTGTGGGCGCAGAGTTATATGGAAAGCAGGGGTGGAGCGGCTTAAGCCCTCAGGGGCTTAAAGCCTATACATAAAACAGGTCAGAAAATAAGCTTAAAGGAAGGTTTTTAGGCCCTTTTAAGAGTTTCCGATAGGGATAAAAGTGGGTTTTAACCAAATAAAAGGGGTTTTTGTGGGTTTAAATGATTTTTAGGTGAAATGAGGGGGAAAAGAAAGGGAAAAGGGGTTTTCCAGAGGAAAATTGAGGATAAAATAAAAGGGAAAAATGAATGTTAGGAAATGATGGAAAATAGCCTAAAAAACAGTCTCTTTTGATATCAGCAGGGTTACTTGGTGGATTTTTTGAATGGAACAGCAGTGAAGATTACTCTTAAGTTGGAAAGCACTAGAAGGCTTCAAGAATGAGAAATTTTCTATGAAAACAATCTCTTGAAGGCTCAAGACCTGTTTTAGCCATCATTTTCTATGAGAAAAATTTATTGATGGCTAACAGTGGCTCCACTTGGGGATGGCAGCTCCTTGGAGGTGTCAAGTAATTCAGAAATTAATCTCTGGAATGTAGACCTATGCCTTTATCCATTGACAACCTTTTATTCCTTGATCATGCTGCTTAAAAAGATGATCAGTACTTTGTATCAACAAACAAATTTCTCTCAAACATTTTACCTACACAGCCTACTTTTCCTAACATTTTTTCTTCATAAGGTGCACTTGGACTTGCAAACCTTTAACATCAACATTTTATTCTTTTATTGAAAGCAAGAAACTAATCTAACTCTACCCTTATTTCTTCCATGAGTTCATATTAAACAGTTGAACTCATAAATTTTCTACCTAAGCTACTATCTGCCAGGATTAAATTGTCTGGCATATTTTATTCTCTATATTCTATAACAAAAATTTAAATACAAACAAACCAGGATTAAGCTGTCTGATTTGCTATGGTGTCTATGGTTGTATGTACAAGCTTCACATAGACTTTATTTGTAGAAATTTTAAAACAAAATTGTGAAGGCTTAAGATCTGAAAATTTAAAACATCCTTCATTCTTCACATGACTCGGATTTTAATCTGTTTTGAGTCATTCCTTTGATTTTCTCTTGGTTCATATTTTGAGCATGTTAGAACCAATTATTTTCTATCTCTTAGGCTCAGGTTTTGATCTAATTAGAGCCACTTCTTTCTATCCTAATCTAATCTACTGATAAGCCAAGATTAAACAATTTGGAAAATCTAATTCACTAACCTATTGGCAGTAAATTGAAATCTATCTAGTCATGATTAGGCTGTATGACTAAATAGCAGTGCTTTCTTTTTGGTAGTGGCATTTAAGCCTGCACACTTTCAGGTTTTTCCTTTTTTGGTATGGGGTTGTACCTTTATTCTTTTATATCTGCCCTCTTTTTCTCTTTTTCTATTGGTTTTGTATTTTTATATTTTTATTTCAAAGCAAAAAACAACAAAAAACTAACTAAATGCTCATAGGCTGAGCTTTATTGGCCTTCCTATCTAACCTATTATAACTCTGAAATATTTACATGTTTAGCTGAAAATTTATCTTTTCCAATACATCCAGTCAATCAGATGGTTCCATGATTTTTCTTTGCTCATCTCTTTGAGCATATTGGATAAACAAAAGGGCCACTCCCATCACACTTGTTTGTTAGTAGTGGTGCTAAATTTTTTTTTGAGTTTTGGTAATATACTGCTCCTAACAATTTTTATTCCCTCTTCAAATGTCTTCAAAAAATTAGCATAGGGATCCTGAAATAATACCTGGTTGTGAGTATTTGAAATATATTTTTCAACCAGGATTACCTTTTTCTCCACTGGATCAAGATCAAGATTCTTTTGAGAAAGAAAATCTTCCTCATATTCATTATTATCTGAACTAGAGGACTCATCATATTTGGCAATGTTGTCCTCTTATAGTCCTGGTATGTTCTGATTTAGTGGACTGAAATCTGTGAGGAGGTCATTATATTCTTGAGTAGGGATCTCTTTCATTACCTCAACCCTTTCAGGAGAAGGTTCTTTATTTTCATCCTGCTCAAGAAATTCCTCTTTCTTTTCAATCTCAACATTACAACTGATAGATTGCTAATTCTCAATTATGTGAAAATTGTTTTTGATGGATTGGATTGGCTGATTTCTACTTTCAAGCTAATGATAGTGAGTTTCATGACACCAATCAACTTCTCGTTGCATGCATGATTAGTTTCTATTTGAATCTCATCATCATCATTAGACTGATCAAAAATTGAACAATCATTAGTATAAACAATCTCACCAATCAAGCATATTGTGTTATTAGCTTGTTTTTCTTTAAGCTGATCTATAAGTTTATTTTATGGTTCAAGACAATAAGGTTTAGTAGGTAGATGAGCATAAGTGTTTGTTTTATAAAAATATTTCAGAGGTTGGCTGTTTATTGATAATCTGATCAATTTCTTCTTCAGTCAAAGGGGAAGATGTTTTTGTTTTTCTTTGAGCAGAAGTACAACAGTTCTCTATTTCTTGTGAAGACTGAATTTGAGGCTGGATGTCTTCTTGAGCTTCTTCTAGTGGTGCTTTTAGGGAAACCTTGAGGATTTTCTATTGTTTCCTGGCCTTCTTCTGTTTCAAACAAATCCTCATGATTATTGTGATATTCAGTTTGAATACAAAGTTCATGAGTTTTTTCTTCTACATTTTCAGGATGCCACTCTCCTCTTAAAATCTAAAATGAGTTATAACATAGAGGGAGAGTCCCTATATGTGTTGATTTTTCTTCTATTTGAGGTTTTGTGTTTTCTAAGTGGCTAATTTTTTCCTCAAAGCACTTCTCACTATTAGTATTTTCATTTTGGTCGTGAAGTTCTCTTAACAGTGCAATACAATATAGAGGTATGCAATTAGGAATTTCTTGACAACCTTCTTCATTGTTTTCTCTATAACCTTGATCCTCATCTTCTATAAAGTCTTGATCATCATACATGTCTTTCTCATTGTATAGGTCTTGTAGGGGTTGAGTTTGTTCTTAATCTGGAAAAAGCATGGGCTGCTCTAGATCATCAATATTTAAATTAGCCTCATACCTATCCATTATCTTTCCAAACATGTACAACATTTTTTCCATTTGGTTCGATAATAGGTTTAATTTAGTTTCTTTGTCTATACTTGGATCCATGTTTGTAAAAAATAGGTCAATGTATTTTTTCAACCAGTTCAGAGTCTTCTTCTAGTGGATTCATTTGGTCTTTTGGGAGTTGTGGAGTCGCCAGGTGGAAATTTTTAGCTTTTTGAAGGTAAAATGTTTTATGGTCCACCACCATTGATTTATCTAAATACCGATCTGAAATGTTATGGGTTTTTTGAGGTCTTAAGGATGTACAAAATGTAATTCACTCAGAATGTCCCAGTGGAATCTTAGGAAAAAACCAGTGGGGTCAGTAGGCCTACTGAATACTAATGGAGTCGCCAGGTGAGGGATTTTTACTTGTTTTCAAGATTTGGTTGCGGTTCACCATCAACAATAAATAATAACTAATCTTGGTGACACTTGATTAATTTTGGAAATAGGGGTTCGTTGAGTTGTGAAGTTATCTATTACTCAATATGTCCCAGTATGGTCGCCAGTATGTTAGGCCTCCATAGTTTGCAAGATTGGCAAGAACAAACGCTGCAGAGCCTACATCAAAACCACTTTGGAATCCTGGGATCTAGCCCTCCTGGATTCAGAGAGGGATCTCTCTATATAAGTGTTTTCAAAGATATTTACTTAAGTCTTATGATATGATATTAGGCTAGTTATGAAGTACAAGGGTTTTGTTTGTTTTGGTTGGGATGGATATCATCAAAATGAAAGGAGTATTTTGAGGGGTAAAGGTATGATTAGGTTGAAAGAATGGTTCAGTTGATAGCATAGGTAATAAACAGTATCAATCCATTGGGTTATGGAGTCACAAGAGGATTTAATTGCACAACAAGTTTCAAGTGTGATCTATGGGGCAAGTCATCTATATCAAAGGATCTATTTAAGTTGATTTATGGTATGGAACATTAAAAGTGTTGTGAAAGAAGAAAAGCTAATAACCATTTAAGAATCTATTAACTTTACTAAAAAAGAAAAGCCTTTCAAAGTAAATGTTTGAAGCAAGCCAAAGGATGGGGCAAACCATAGACTTCTTTGGGCAAAATTTTAATAAAGCACACTTTTCAGACAACAATCCAACAATCTAACAAATTACCTTCAGAAAGTAGAAAACATATAAGAGAACAAAGGGTAGCCTAAGATCAGGTAAGGACTTTGAACCTATCCTGCTTTTGGCATACTCTTAGAGATCTTTTCAAAGCAACTGTTGGAGATAAACTAGAGGATAGGGCTGACCATAGACTTCCCTAGTTCAAATTTAATTAGCAAACTTTTCAAGAACTTTAAAAAAAAATATCTGAAGTTGTACTCAGGAAACATGGGCTCACCCAAATATTCACTGGTTATACTCTATTGAATTATCCTCAAAGCAACAATTAGAAGAAAACATAAAGATAAATATTTATCAGTGAGAAATAGGGTACTTTATAGTAAATCCTAATCTATATTTTCTGTTCTTTATTAGAGAAAATGGACAGTATGGAAAACATGAGAAAAATTACAATTACAGTAAGAAAAACATCACCATTGACATAGACCAGGATCCCATAAATCAGATTTTGTATTTGATGTTCAAACCAGTTACAATCTTCAAGTCCAATAAGTCTTTACAACTTCAAACTTCTCATCTCAGCCTATATTTCTTCAATTATGAAACAGAGCTTCAGCAGCCTCAAAAATTATTTACATTCAATGAGTATGCAGCCAACATTTACAATGGACTCCTCTTATGGTATTTATAGATGAATTGAGGAGGTGGAGTGAAAGTGTAATATTCCCAATTTTTGCAGCTCATGGGAATATTGCATTTTATTATCAGTTTGCTTTATTCATGAATAAAAGTATGTGAAGGAGGTTTATTAAACTCCTAAGTTGAGAATAAATACATGCCCAATGTGAAAGGGGACAAATCTGGGCTATTATATTAAACACCCCTAAGTGTGAAAGGGGGAAATTCATTTGAATGGGTCAAACTTGGCCCCACCTATAGCGCAATTTGGAGGGAAGCTTATCCTTCAAGCACAATGTACTTCTAGAAGAGGATCTCTTATGTGAAAGAGGATAAGTTGAAGAAGGTGGTTTAGGGTTTTGGCAAGCCCTCATGTTATAAAAATGAGAGGCAACAAGCAAAGGTTGTTGAAGAATTTGAGAAGTTGCTGCAGCAACTCTAGTCTCTTGGCTGTTTAGCCTAAGGGAAGAGGATTTCCTGTTTAGGAATCCTCTCTCCTTCCATGGAGTATCTCTTTCGAGGAGATTGTGATGCATCTCTCCACTATCCGGAATTATGGCCAAGGTTCATCTCTATAGCAGCATTGGTCTTGTTGAGGTTTTTGTAGCTGCTTGTGAGTTGCAGCAAGTGGGTGAACTAGATCTGCAAGATCTAGTTGTTTAGAGGAGATTTCTCTCAGGGAGGGTGTCTTGTGACCACCCGGAAGAGGATCTCACTCTCATTTCACTTTCAGATCTGTAATTTTATCTGTTGTATCATCTCTTTCAAGCTACTGCGCAGTCCCTTCCATGAACTGCATTATTTTCATGTACATGTTTCACTATTGTCTAGATTTCTCATTGTACTAGATTTCTGGTGATTGAGGCTTGCCTCTCACTTTGAAGATTTTTAAAGTAGCTTGCTGATCTATTCATGTTCAGATCTGATATGTAATGTAATGAAAGCCATCTTCAGAAATCTCTGAATTTTTCTGCAGTTCAATGTATTAAAAGCTAGATCTACACTCTATTATGCATTATTTTGATAAAACCCCAAGGGGATCTTGTTAATAAGGTTGAGTAGTTTCCAGATCTGGTATGGATCTGATGTTTCAGTCATTTATCAATTGTAAATCTGAGATTTAAATCTACAGCAGCTGAAGCTCCTCATATAGGATGCTATCAAGTCTTTCTGCAGCTTTTCCATGTGTTACTGCTATAATTTCTCAAGGATTCTTGCTCTTGCTTCATGTAAATTCAATTCTTCTACAAAAGAAATTCATTATGGATCTGATTTCTTTCTTCCATACTTTAATATGAGTTTAATTTCTGATTTCCACTAACTTCCAGTAGAAAATGCACAATTCCTGAAGGAGGGTTTCTCTATCAACCCAGCCCTCTCCCTTAGCTGATTTTCAACTAGTGTTGTTTGTGGGAGATCTGTTTAATCCCTCTAAACCTATGTTTTCTTGATGAACCTCTGCATGGAGGTCCCACATAGCCTAAAATAAGGGAACCTAGCCCTTTTTTGTGCTATTTTAACATTTTCTTGATTATGCAGCATCCTCCTTGAGCCTATTGCAGATTTTCCTGAGAGTGGAATTTCCCGCTTCTTCCTTGTTTCGTTTTTGCTTCTCTTTTGGATCCATTATTTAGATCTGTAGATCTAAGGTTCGTAAGGGTGGAAAACTCTAAGAGGAGTGTGACATTCTGACACTTTCTATGTTTCACCAATCTTCTATAGACAGAGTCTGGAATGGGCCAGGAAGCCTTTGGTTTTCACCCTCTCTTTAGAGGTGATATAACTAGTAAATTCCATACCAGTCTACCTCTAGTTTAGAGCTATTGGTGTGATTCCATAGTGGAATATGTTAAGATATTCCCTAATGAGCCTATTTTTCCCCATTTGGAATATTACAGTGGTATCAGAGCATGATCTCTGGCACAACCTGTGAGATCAAGCTACTAGTGAATCAAAGAGTAGAAGCAGACACCAGATTGATGGAGTAGATGAGATTATTCTCATAATTTTTCAGATCTAATAAGGGCCTCTCCCAAGAGGTAAATCAGAAGAGAGAGAGAAGAAGCAAGTTGCGGTAAGAGCTGCATGATATTTCAAGAAGAAGAAGGAAGCCCTAGCACTTCCTATCAGCAAAGTAGAAGACCGGAGAATCTTAGATCTCCTCATAGATCCACTATGCCCACTTTCTTTAAATACAATGAAGAAAAGAGATGCAAATAAACTCCTAAATGGTTTCAAGATGAAGAGGAAGAACTATACACTTCCTGTCATCACAGGGCACGAAGAATGAATGAAGAAGAGATCTCATTGCTTCTTTTTCAAACAATGAAGAGTATTGAAGAAAATCTCAACGAGTTTTAGGAGGAAAGGAAGAAGATGAGCTACAAAGAGACATCTCCCAAGGAAACAAAGGAGAGTGTCAACCTTGTCACTTTGGGGAAGAGATCTTCATTTTCACTACCTGCTGCTAAGGAGCCTGCATCTAGAGAAGAGGCACTTGCATCTTTGCAAGGTAGTCTTGAGTCCTTATCATATGGGGTCCCATGCATGAATCAGAAAATGCATGAGGAGGAGGAGAAAGATTCCAACGCTGGTGTACTTGAAGAAAGGAGGCCATCATTCTTACCAGCAGTTGGAGGCATCATTTATCCGGATGGAGGAACTCTTGTGTTTTGTCAAGAGGTTCCCACATATCAGTTGATCCAAGGTATGCATAAGATTTCAGCACATATTACTTCAAAATCTATGCATAGCCAAGGGTTAGATCGAAGTTCTGATTTGAAGAAAAAGTATATCACAGTGTTGTCACATAATGGCTGTGACAACAAACCTCCATCATTCTTGGAGCATGTTGGAGGTATTGCTACAGATCCAAAGCTTCACTGGTTTTGGAAGACCATACATGAGAAGAAGGTCTCATGAAGAGATCACAACAAAGATGCATTTCAGTATTCCATGAGATGCAAAGTTCTTCAGTGGGTTCAAGGAGATGGTATTCTACAAATGGCGAATGCCATGATTTTGCATCACATCACTCAACTTCCATATTTGAGTGAGTGGATGAGGATGGTGAGCAAGGGGTCACATGATCACTTTCCAACATATATGGACCCGAAATCTTGGTTATGCTGGTTGCCCTTCGGAGACTCCTATCACTCTCCAAAGGCACCTATTTTTCTGATCTATGCCTTGAAGAGTAGTTATGGAATGTATAAGGAGGCATGGCAGTGTTGGTTGCCTTGGGGTAAGCATGATCTCTACCCAAGGATTCTCATTCTCTTATCTCATGCTTGGTACATCATTAGTAGATTATATGAAGATGAAGCATGGATGATGTGGTTGTTAGAAGGAGAGTTGGACACCACATGCTAAATATTATGTCCATGTATTCACCTATGCTTGAAGTATGTCTCATATGCCCACATGCATTTCTGTTGGAGGTATATTTCATGCATGAACTTTGGCTTGGGAGGAAGGGTGACTCCCACATGATGTGGTATGAGGGAGCTTGCTTGTACTATGTTGATGAGGCATTCTACATGTTCATCATTGTGTTGTTTCTCCAAGATCCACATGTTGATGAGGCAAGAAGGCTGCAAAGTCCTTGTTGCTATGGATGCTTTTGGGTGAGTATGGTTACTACCCAATAGCTCATTATTTTCTGAATCATGCCTTGGATTTCAATGTTATGTTGCAGCAAAAGAAGGCATGTACAATTTTGTTTCACTTGAGAAGGTATGGCCACCACATGACATCTCCTATGTCTATGTGTTTTTCATGGTGAGAAATTTGGCATGATCATCTCAAGATGTGCATTGATGATGGTACTTTGTATTGGGCTGATGTGACATATCATATGTCCATTAGCATGGTTTGGTTTCATGATGCACATGAGGGGGAAAGAGGGCAGCAAGATCCCTTGTTGCTTTGAAGCTTTTGAATGAGTATGGTGACCACCCCATGACTCATAATTTTATGGTTCATGCCTTATGTATCAAAGATAACTTGCAGCAAAGAAAGGCATGCACATCACCTTTGGGGAAGCATTGCTTGTCCACCTTACATGGAGGAGATGGAGGATAGCAGAAAAGGGCCTTGCTTTGGTGTTTGAATTTGGGAGAGTATGATTTGACATATTTTGTTTACCCATATTACTCCTTTCCTTCTTCTTTGCATAACGATGAAATGATGGAGTTTGGATCCTACAAGGCCAACTGAGCTAAGAATGGAGGGATATAAATTCTTATTCAAGTTCACAAACATGGGTTGGAGAAATGTTCTACATGATGAATATTTTCCTTTATGGGAGGAGCTACCTTACTTTATGTCTCACATGTGTTTGTGATGATGTTGGACATCATGTATTTGTCACCTTGTAGTTCATGGTAAGAAGAGGACATCTAACCTCACAGTTGGAAGTCATCTCATGCATTGGTAGGAGACAAATTTGGAACCAAACATACCTAACTTGTTGCAGCAAATGGAGGAAGCCTTCCTTATGTGGATGCCATTTGGAGGGCATATATGGCTTGCATCTACAATAAGAGTTGCTTGATGGCAAGAAACATTTTGCTGGGGGAGACTATAATATTCCCAATTTTTGCAGCTCATGGGAATATTGCATTTTATTATCAGTTTGCTTTATTCATGAATAAAAGTATGTGAAGGAGGTTTATTAAACTCCTAAGTTGAGAATAAATACATGCCCAATGTGAAAGGGGACAAATCTGGGCTATAATATTAAACACCCCTAAGTGTGAAAGGGGGAAATTAATTTGAATGGGTCAAACTTGGCCCCACCTATAGCACAGTTTGGAGGGAAGCTTATCCTTCAAGCACAACATACTTCTAGAAGAGGATATCTTGTGTGAAAGAGGATAAGTTGAAGAAGGTGGTTTAGGGTTTTGGCAAGCCCTCATGTTATAAAAATAAGGAGAGGCAACAAGCAAAGGTTGTTGAAGAATTTGAGAAGTTTCTGCAGCAACTCTAGTCTCTTGGCTGTTTAGCCTAAGGAAAGAGGATTTCTTGTTTAGGAATCCTCTTTCCTTCCATGGAGTAGCTCTTTGGAGGAGATTGTGATGCATCTCTCCAATATCCGGCATTATGGCCAAGCTTCATCTCTATAGCAACGCTGGTCCTGTTGAGGGTTTTGCAGCTGCTTGTGAGTTGCAGCAAGTGGGTGAACTAGATCTGCAAGATCTAGTTGTTTAGAGGAGATTTCTCTCAGGGAGGGTGTCTTGTGACCACCCGGAAGAGGATCTCACTCTCATTTCACTTTCAGATATGTAATTTTATCTGTTGTATCATTTCTTTCAAGCTACTGCGCAGTCCCTTCCATGAATTGCGTTATTTTCATGAACATGTTTCACTATTGTCTAGATTTCTCATTGTACTAGCTTTCTGGTGATTGAGGCTTGCCTCTCACTTTGAATATTTGTAAAGTATCTTGCTGATCTATTCATGTTCATATATGATATGTAATTTAGTGAAATACATCTTCAGAAACCTCTGAAGTTTTCTACAGTTCAGTGTATTAAAAGCTAGATCTACACTCTATTATGCATTATTTTGATAAAACCCCAAGGGGATCTTGTTAAGAAGGCTGAGTAGTTTCTAGATCTGGTATGGATTTGATGTTTCAGTCATTTATCAGTTTTGAATCTAAGATTTAAACCTACACCAGCCAAATCTCCTCATATAGGACGCTGTCAAGTCTTTCTGCATCTTTTCCATGTGTTACTGCTATAATTTCTCAAGGATTCTTGCGCTTGCTTCATGTAAATTCAATTCTTCTACAAAATAAATTCATTATGGATCTGATTTCTTTCTTCCATACTTTAATATGAGTTTAATTTATGATTTCCACTGACTTCCAGTAGAAAATGCACAATTCCTGAAGGAGGGTTTCTCTATCAACCCAGCCCTCTCCCTTAGCTGATTTTCAACTAGTGTTGTTTGTGGGAGATCTGTTTAAGCCCTCTAAACCTATGTTTTTTTTATGAACCTCTGCATGGAGGTCCCACATAGCCTAAAATAAGGGACCTATCCCTGTTCTACATTATTTTAACACTGGCTTGATTATACAACGTCCTCCTTGAGCCTATTGCAGATTTTCCTGAGAGTGGAATTTCCCGCTTCTTCCTTGTTTGGTTTTTGCTTCTCTTTTGGATCCATTATTTAGATCTGTAGATCTAAGGTTATTAAGGGCAGAAAAATATAAGAGGAGTGTGACATTCCCACACTTTCTGTGTTTCACCAATATTCTATAGACAAAGTCTGGAACAGACCAGGAAGCCTCTGGTTTTCACCCTCTCTTTAGAGGTGATATAACCAGTAAATGCCCTACCAGTCTATCTCTAGTTTAGAGCTGTTGGTGTGATTTCATATTTTTTTGATTCCATAGTGGAATATCTTAAGATATTCCCTACTGAGCCTATTTTTCCCCATTTGGAATATTACAGAAAGAAAGGTTTATTTGTTCAATTAATACAGAGTAAATGCTTCTCGGCCTTTGGGAAGCCTTATGGAGAAGATTTCAAATGTTCAACTCTATTTTAATTAATTTTACATTAAATTTTATCTACTGCAGTCACTTTTGTTGAATTTGGAGGCTTTTGGTAGGCTGGCAATTACTTCTGAGCTGTATTTGGCAAATATCTCTGACTGTGCATTAACTGTGTATTCTTTTTAGGTGAAATTAGCTGGTAGGTTGCTTTTCTGTCTTCTTGAGGATTTATTGTCTCACTGATGTGGCATTTGGAGGCTTCCTTTACTGATATGTTTGTCTTAATACTTTAAAACACTGATTTAACTCTGATTTTGTGCTTTAAGGTTGATCATGCCTTCTTTATTCTTCTTCGGTCTTCAATTGTCCTTTTGCTGACTGTTTAATTGATTTGGCTTTAGACATCTTTATTTTGTCTTTCTAAACTGAATTAGGCTTTGGTTTCGTGCTTTAGGCCTGTTCCTTTAATCATATTTAATTGTGCTTTATCCTTAACTATCGGTTTAAGCTCTTTGATCTTTAATCTTTATGATAAACCCTTTAACTTTAATTTTTCTTTGATACTCTTTAATTATTCACCAATGTGTTTACTAGTGTATAGGTAGCTGTATTAAAGGGTTTGATTGAAATGCAAAATGTCCATGATCCATTACTTGTGACGTGGAATTCATCCCTTTGGCTCCCTTTGCTTTTGTTTTGGGCCACAAGGATCGTCACCCTCGGCCTTGTCCCTTTACTAGATTGTGGGATGGCTTTAAGCCATAGAATCGGCATGAGACCTGCACATAACAACAAACTATCAAGAAATCCTACAATTTTTGGTTTAAACTGTTTTGGGGGGCTCTATGAGGGCGGAGGAGCGAGATATGCAGGAAGAGGAGGAAAAAGCATGCGGAGGAGGTTTTATGGAGAAAACTGTGAAAACTGGATTTAAAAGTGAATTTGGGCGCAAAATATGGATTGGTGGTTTTGCAAAAACCGTCGATGGTTTTCATGCATCATCCAAGCGGTAAGTGGTTTTAATGCGATCGAACGCAATACCATACGCTAATCGCCACGTGTCCCTTATGAAACCACTGATTTAGCGTAGATCTGAGTCATCAAACCCTGACACGAAAATCCGCACGAAATGTGATGTGAACTGTTGGATGATGAGGTGTAGATCCAATGGTGGGGGAGGAGCGCGATGGGGAAAGGTGCATGGGCGAGGATTGTAATGGGAGCCAGGTGTCAAGAGGGGATTGGGGGATACTTTCATGGGTGGAAGGTAGGGCCCAGAGTATGATGTGGGTATTATGTCAGCTAACTCGTCAGGTAGTGGAAGGTTTGGTTAGTGATTGGAACGACTTGGGTGAATGCAGGCCGTCGGATGAAAGCGATCGACGGCTAAGAGGGATTTGCAAGGATGAATGGATAGAGATGGTCAGATGATCAAAGGATGGGGGAAGGTGCGATGATCGTTGATCTTTATATATCTATGGTGGGGATTGCTAGATGGAGTGGTAAGGTGGGGAAGAAAAAAGGAATAAAGGAATGCGGCTAAGGGAGAAAAGGGAAGGAGGGGGTTTTCACGCCGTCAGATCGTATAGATCTATGGCTAGATTAACGCAGGGTTTGACAAAGGTAGCGGGGAAAATACAAAGAAAAAGGCATTTTATAAGGAGAGCGAGGGTAAAAAGGTAAGGGAGGGGGGCTTAATAAAGCGGAGAAGGTGCAATTCTATGGAGGAGTAGGGGACTGAGAGTGGAGAGATAAGGGGCTAAGCCAAAGGGGAATTGCATCGGCGGGGAAGAGGGATCGATGCGATGAAATGTGATAGCGTGAATACGATAAGGGCTAAAAACTTGGTGTGGGCGCAGAGTTATATGGAAAGCAGGGGCGGAGAGGCTTAAGCCCTTAGGGGCTTAAATCCTATACATAAAACAGGTCGGAAAATAAGCTTAAAGGAAGGTTTTTAGGCCCTTTTAAGATTTTCTGATAGGGATAAAAGTGGGTTTTTAGCCAAATAAAAATGGGTTTTATAGGTTTAAAGGATTTTTAGGTGAAATGAGGGGGAAAAGAAAGGGAAAAGGGGTTTTTCAGAGGAAAATGAAGGATAAAATAAAAGGTAAAAATGAATGAAATAGACTTAGGAAATGATGGAAAATAGCCTAAAAAACAGTCTCTTTTGATATCAGCAGGGTTACTTGGTTGATTTTTTGAGTGGAACATCATTGAATATTACTCTTAAGTTGGAAAGCACCAGAAGGCTTCAAGAATGAGAAATTTTCTATGAAAATAATCTCTTGAAGGCTCAATACCTGTTTTAGCCATCATTTGCTATGACAAAAATTTACTGATGGCTAACAGATCTCACGAAGGAGAAAATAGTAAGAAGGATAATCCTTCCCCTTTCCCATGCGCTGCAAATTCAGATATGCCCTACGCATTCATGATTGTACATCAAAATAGTTATCAACACTATTAATTCCCATTCCATACCATGTCAGGTGCTTATTTAAACCCACCTCTTTATCCCTGATCACTCAAACTTTCACCATTTGCATCAGACAACTCAAGAGGTTTGTTTCATTCGCTACGAAAAGGATGCAGGGGCGTTTCAAATCCACACAGTGCTCAAATTCTCGAATGTCGAGGGTCAAAACTTCCTCACAAGTGAAAATATAGATCTTTATTTATCCTTAAGTCTTGAATGAACTATAAAATTTCATAAATAAGCTAGCATAAACCATTAAAAGGAAACAAAAAGGATAAATTTTCCATCACTTCTCTCCTAGAATTCGCTGCTCTTTCATATATCAATTTGATAATTGTGGGATAGTGAATTTGGAAGTTTTACTGTCATGAGGGAGTTCTATGAAGGTTCCAACATCCATTTTGATGTTTCCAAAATTTCACATTAAGTAAAATTCACCATGTCTTTAGTTTTTGAAGGCGTTGTGAAAGTTAATAGGTGCTGCGAAAGTTGACAGTTTGCTACATTTTGACTATTTTGGTCATAATTTGCAAAATATTTTTATGACCAAATGGATACAAGTTTCAAAAAAATGAAAGAGGTTTTTTCTAAAAATGGGAAAAGAAAAAAATATTCTTCATTTTCTACACATATGCTATAGATTGGAAAATTCAAATGCATCTTTAAAGCTTATGTTTCAGTTTTGTCATTTCCTGTTTGGTTATGATATTTAGGTCCAGATTGTGAAGATATGGAGAATAATTTTTGGAAACTAAGAGAGGTGTATCTCAAGGACAATATAATATACAAAAACCTTCTTCAGTTTCTTCACATCTACCAAGATTATAAATATATGAGATAGCCTTTGACACCTATTTTTCCAGAAATTCTGCAAACACTTTGAATCCTATAATAAAGATTGAGCACCATAACAAGAGTATTTTAAGCATACCCATTTTCTTATTTTGGAAAGAAATTCACTTCAACCATACAAAACATAAAGGCCACTTCAATGCATTGCGATTCTGGCAAATGTGATGCGAGTCTGGACAGTCAGCTTCATTTTTCTTCAAAATTCGAATTTTGGAATTATATAAGTGGTTTAAATCATGTATATAGGTGGAAAATTATCCAAGGATCTGTATTTAATGCTTATTTTTCAATATTAAAAGTTGATGATGTATTAGGAAAGTTATAATAAATAGGTCAAAGGTAGTTTCTTAGTACATAGGAAAGTGGTTTTTGTTTTGTATTTTCATGTAATTAGTTTTATATATTAGGGGAATAGTTGGATTTATATACTGTTAGAATTAAGGAGAGAATATTGTATATAATTCATGAATTTGAATGTAGAAAGGGTTGGCTATTGGTTGATTTTAGAGAAGAATACCTTTGTGCACTGTATTTTTGAAGACTTTTTTCTAGTGAATGAATGTAATAACAAGTGATTTGTAGGGATTCTTGTGTCAGAATTTTGGTGGTTTGTGATCCTCCGATTTGTAATTTATATTATGTCTTTACATACCTTTAATGTACATATTTATTTCTTGGATAAAACGAGATGATTGATTCAGAATTCATCTTTAATGATGCTCTAATTAGTTTGCCAAGTTATTAATGTTTTCATATTTAAAACGACACTTTAGAATTCATCCATGGCTTGATGATCTAATTTTTTTGTTTTTCACATTTTATTCCTTCACCTCATACAAAAGTTTGGTTTAAATCCACCACCAAAGCTACATAGCTTGCCCCTATGGAGAAACCCTCTATTTTCTCATAATCTCGCTGGACAAAAAATATATTTTTAACATGATTCCATGGCCAATTATTTTTATCCTTTTCTCATGAATATACCTCTAAAATCAAAAACTTTTTTGAGCTTACTACCTACCACAATATTCTATTTGTGAAGCAACCCTAGTTGGAGAGCCCTCTCTTGTCTATAAGGGCTAGAGTTTGTCCTAAAGTGATTTGTGGTTACCTTTGGAATTCCTTTTTCATCCTAGGGAAATCGCAAAGTGTTAACATTATGGCGACCATACTGGGGAGCGAAAGGTTGCATCTTCACCGGGAAAGAACCATCAAGTTTCACATCTGATTAGTAATGTGAACAATGATTAGAAATAAGAAGGTTGTGAATTATTCAGTGGGAAACTCCATTGTCAACAAGATTCAGAATTCAAAGTACCACTGGCAACTCCATAGTTCAAAGATGGATTCTCAATCCAGAAGGTGTGATCCTTTAAAACGAGATCACATTCCAGGTTTTCCAAATTCCATGCCTCATATAGATTGGAAATAATATTTTCCAAATTTCAAATATGAAAAAGGAGATGACGGTATTTGGTCAAATTTCATACGCACATACATAGGTTAGGTGTTGATTTTCATGAGAAATATTTAATGAGGATGTTTATTGGAACTTTATGAGAAAAAACACGTTCTTGGAATGAATAATTGTCTCTTCCTAGCATTTATTCCCTTAAATATTTCTTACTAGGTCGCTATAATACTAGTGTATCCCCCTTATTTTTATTGTTGAGCCCATGTAGTCCCCATATTGTTATTATTGTGTCCCATATAATCCCACTATTTTTATTTTTGTGCCCTTACATTATTATTGTTATGTCAACTAGGATTATATTGTGACCCCTAGGACTCCTATATATAGAAAGGAGGTTTTGTCCTTTGTATCATCCAAGAATTGTTCATTTATGTAATGTAAATGAGGTTTCCCCATCGAAGAGGCTGATTTTTAAATCATTGATCTATATTTTCTTCTATTTTGTGAGCTAATTTCATAACATTTCATAACATAGCTTTGGATTCTAGGATTTCGCTGCTACAAACAGGTCATATTGGAATTATCGCTATAAATGTTTTTATATGAATTGTAAGAAGCTAAAAAAAAACCCATTTGAGCCTAAATATGGAGGAACATCATGTAAAAATTTCAGATCTTGTTTCACTATATTTTTGGAGATATGATCTGAGGAAGTTAGGGTTTTTACATGATCCATAATTTCATCTCAAATAGGTGGCCAAGGGAAAATTGTCATAAATTTCGTTTCATACATCAGATTGGAATTATGTAAAAAATGGGAGAAAGTGCACAGACTCGGGTTTCTTTTGTATTAATTTCAGAGTCGAAGGTTGAAACATTGACAGATGGCATGTCGTAAAGTTTTACTCTACTGAACTAGTTCATAATTAGGTCATTATGGGAGATCAGACATAACGTTATCTTGAAGAATCCAAATTAGGTTTGACCTATGGAATTGGATAGAAGACGTAGAGGGCTACTACAAGACTGAATATCAAATCTACGAGATCCAAAGTTATAGATATACATCATTTTCAATATATAACTCCTCAAAAATTAAGAAAAAGGCATGTATTTTGTTTTTAAATTGCATAAGTCTTGTTTGAAAAATCAGTTTGAAGTGATTCCAAGGGCATATTGAAGCATAGATATTGTTATTGGGTTATAAAATTCCCCCAAAAAATAATTCCACACCTATTAAGTGCTCATAAGGCTCTACTATGACTCATGAAGAGGAAGAATTGCAACATGATATATCAAAAGTACGAGATGAAGTGCAACAAATTTCACTTTCGCAAAGAGTAACAAAAAATGAAATGGAAGCTAATATGGATGGTTTGAAGAAAGGAATGGATGGATTGAAGAAAGGTGTGGAAGCTAAGATGGATGGTTTGAAGAATGGAATTGAACCTAAGATCGATGTATAGAAGAAAAAGTTGAAAGGCAACATGGAATACATGAAGAATGACATGGAATGTTTGAAGGATGGTTTGACAAAGATGCTACAAGAAATGATTCCTAATGGTGAAACAATAGTAGATGAAACTCATGATGAGAAAAAAATAAATTTTAATCATGATTTCATCATGCCTTACAAATAGCCTTATGCTCAAAAGAGTGAGATTGAACGTATGGTTGCAAAAATGCTAGAGGCTGGTATAATTCAACCTAGTCAAAGTTCTTTCTCTGCTCCAACAGTATTGGTGCACAAGAAGGATGGATCATGGCGTATGTGTTAGGATTATAGGGAGATAAAAAATCTTACTATTAAATATAAATTTCCCATCCCCATCATTGCTGAATTATTGGATGAATTACATGGAGAAATTCACTACACCGAGCTAGATATTCGTTCTGGATATCATCAAATTAGAATGAAGACTAAATACATTTCGAAAAAAACATTCATAACTCATGATGGTCATTATGAATTTTTAGTCATGTCTTTTGGCCTTACTAATGCACCTTCCACATTTCAAGGTTTGATGAATTCCATTTTCAAACCCTTCCTTAGAAAATTTGTGTTAGTATTTTTTGATGATATACTAATCTACTGCGAGTCTTGGAAGGATCATGTTCAACATGTTAACATGGTGCTCAAACTATTGGAGGAGAAAACATTATATGCAAAAACCTCCAAATGTTTCTTTGGAGTACAGGTGGAATATTTGGGTCATATTGTATCTCATGAGGGTGATAAGGTAGACCCTAGCAAAATTAAATCCATTAAGGAAAGGAAAATCCCTACAACCATAAAGAATCTTCAAGGATTTCTCAGGTTAATAGGGTATTATTGCAAGTTTGTTAGGAATTATGGGAGAATATCGGCACCTTTGACATAATTATTGAAGAAAGATGCATTTTCTTGGACTCCCAAAGCACCTAAGGCCTTTGAACAACTTAAAGAGGAAATGTGCCAAGCATCAGCCTTAGCTACGCTAGACTTCACAAAAACCTTTATTGTGGAATGTGATGCCTCCGGAAATGGAATTGGTGCAGTTTTAATGCAAGAAGGAAGACCCATTTCTTTTGAAAGTCGTCCAATCAAAGGATTTTTTTTACTAAAACATATTTATGAGAAGGAAATGTTGGAAATACTACATGAACTAAAGTAATGGTGACCTTACCTAATGGGAAGGCACTTCAAGGTAAAAACATATCATGATAGTCTTAAATAATTTTTGGAACAAAGATTATCTTCAGAAGAGCAACAAAAATGGGTCACAAATATGTTGGGTTATGACTTTGAAATCATCTACAAAAAAAGGAAGAAAAATGATGTTGCAGATGCACTCTCAAGAAAGGATGAGGATGTTGAAGCATTGGTTTGTGCCATTTCTATTATTGAACCTAAGTGGATAACTGAAGCAAGGGATGAATGGAGGAATGATGAAGAGGTGTGGACACTCTTGATAAGTTGTAGCAAGATCCAAATACATAGGAAACATTTAGCTGGAAAATTGATTCATTGTGGTACAAAGATCACTTATATCTTTGTAAGAGTTCTCAACTCAAAAAAAAAATTCTTTTGGAATTGCACACCTCTCCCTTAGGAGGGCACTCAGGAATTTTAAAAACTTACCACAGGGTCAAGAAGGTATTTTTTTGGGATGGCCTTAAATCTGATATTCAAATGTTTGTGGTAGACTTTTTGATTCTCTAGCAAAATAAAGTTGAGACAATTAAGACCCCAAGTCTCTTACAAACTTTATCCATTCCAAGTCAATGTTGGGAGGAGGTTTCAATGGATTTTATCACAGGTTTACCCAAGTTTGAAGGAAAGACTATCATCATGGTGGTAGTTTCTAGAATTACCAAGTATGCATACTTTTGTGCATTATATCATCCATTTAAAGAAAGTACAATTTCTACTGCATTTATGGAAACAATTCAAAATCTACATGGAAACCCAAAGATTATTGTAAGCGACAAAGATCCCATTTTTAAGGATATTTTTGGACGGAATTTTCTTCTTTTTTGGGTACTCAATTAGCTCATAGCTCATCATGTCATCCTCAATCTGAAGGGAAAACTGTGATAATGAAAAAATGTTTGGAAGGATATCTTTGTTGCTTTGTATCTAATAAACAAACACAATGGGTCAAGTGGTTGCCTCTGGCTGAATGGTGGTATGGCACTTCCTTCCATACTGCAACAAAAATGGCCCCATTTATGACACTTTATGGGTATCATCCACCCTCCATCACATCATCTTTAAGAGAAAATTCTAAGGTTTAAGAAGTGGTAGATCACATCGAGCATCAACAACAATCTCTCCAGCTCTTAAAGGATAACCTAACCTTGGCATATCGAATGAAACAACAGGAAGATCAACATCGCACTTAAAGAAGTTTTGATGTAGGCAGCTGGGTATTTTTATGGCTACAACCATACAAACAAATGCCCCTCAAGCAAGCTAAGAAGGATAATAAATTACCACCAAAGTATTATGGCCCTTACAAAGTGTTGCAAAACATTGGTACTATGGCATATAAATTGGAGTTCATGCATCTTCCTGAGTGCAACTATTTTTCCATGTTTAATGCTTAAAGAAGGTTATAGGTGACAAGTTCCAAGTTCAAGCAATATTTCCAGAAATTGACGAAGAAGGAAAAATCATATTGGAACCTGAACCAATCACGGAAACAAGAAATCGTTAGCTACAGAATCGATCAATTTCGGAGTATCTCATCAAGTCGAAGAACTCACCTATTGATAATTTGACATGGGAGGATGAGAATTTATACATAAGCATCCAGAACTACTCAAGTGTTGAGTACAACACTTTTTGAAGGAGAGGGGCATGCTAGGTCGCTATAATACTAGTGTATCCCCTTATTGTTGTTGTTAGTGTATCCCCCTTATTGTTATTTTTGTGCCCATGTAGTCCCCATATTGCTATTATTGTGCCCCATAGAATCACACTATTGTTATTGTTGTGCCCTTTAATATTCCAAAATGGAAAAGACAGGAATATAGACCATATGCACAATTCCAACTACAGTAAAATAAGAATTAAACATGTAGAACCAGAAAAATGCTGGAATACATCAAAACATCATACATATGGGAAGAAAATAGCTGAACCATATCATTAAGGATCCACAGCAAAGTAAGTACACATTGCTCCAAAAGTAAGGCACTCAAGCCACAAGATGGATGAAATACACTAAAGGAAACTAGCACTGGAAATGTTGTGTTGCTACTGTTGCTGCTCCTGGAAACTACTACCACTGTGAAGAAGAACCATGTGCGGGAGGTTTCTGGACTACTCAGAAAGATCTGGTATTTTAACCATGAACTCTACTACCAAAACCCAGGAAAACCCAGAAATAGTTTGGCCAAATTTTAACTTTGGATTTTCAACCCTTTTTGGGTGGCACACTACACCCCTGCTGACTGAGTTACGCACTCCCCAGAGAAAAATACTGATATGGGGATTAAATAATGATATATCAAATTAAATAACACCCATTCATCTCACTAAATAAAGGGCTGACCCCTTCTCCTGATCTCCAAGCTAGAAGCTTGAGATCTAACTCCTCCCTTCTCTGCTCAAGTTGCAGTTGAAAACTACATAACTGTTGGACTAGACTACGTAGTCAAGGAGGTTGGATTTGTAGCCTACTACTGGATGATGAAATAATGTTAAAAATTCATGTAAATGATCTCTCCAAAGTGAGGGAAAGGCCCCTCACAAGATTCCAAGCTAAAATACTTGGAACTCCCTTCCTCCCCTAGATATGCCTGGCTGGACTGCGCAATTCCTGAAGGAAATGCTATTGCATGGAGGTGTAATATGATGGCCTAATGCCAGATATCACAATGCTACTCCTAGAAGACTGAAATGGAAGTTCAAGGTGAAAGGATAAATCCTCCACCAATTTCCTAGCTGAAATGCTATAAATTACCTTCCTCCTCTCAAACCCTAAGACTTGAATGCATAATTCATGAAGCTGTATATGCATAAGAGAGGGGATGAATGTGGCACCAATGTTGGATGATGAATAGCTGCTCAAAATAACCTTCCCAGTGTAGGCGCTTGAAGTCCCCCATGGGTAAGGGTGGGATTCCCGCTCAGGAACACCTGTGTGCTAAAACACAATAGACTTAGCTAAACAATTGAAGCGTGTAAGGAATGTCAAACGGCAATACAATATCAAATTCCAGACTGATTTGATTTTTTTCCCTCATATTCCTGATATGGTTGTGAGCCTTCCCTAGCCTTGGCCAACCTCATAACTACGCTGCACATGTGGCCACTAGTCTCCATGAAGACTATGTTGTCTCTCCATGATATCCATGATCTCTGCATTTAATTTCCACTCCTCCATCATGTGTATATTTAATGCACCAATTCGTCCATCACTACATCATTAATGCTCTATGATCTTACTTTTATTCCTCCAATCACCATCATCTTCCTCATTATTCTCGATAATCTCCACTCTTGATTCATTAATGAGCTGCTCCACTACTCCATGATGCCAATCTACTATCTACTAACCCACATTCACACAAAAAAAGTGGATTTTATTCATATATGGGGTTTATGGGTCTACCCACCCTTTTATTTACTTAACGAAGTAAGAAAAGTAAGAACTCTAATATTCCAATTAACTGATGGAAAATTGGGAATATTACAATCCTCTATGCCAAAATGTTGCTTATCCTCAAGCAACTGCAAAACTGAATGCTACATCAATCCCTCTCCATCAAAATGGAAACCTCATATGTAAGGTCTCCCCATCTGCTCCAATGTGTAATGAATGCCCAACTCCATAGCTTCCTCTCTAGAATGTCTAGAATGACTTACTATTGTATTGTTAGATGCCTCTCCTCATAATTGAACCTCCAAGTGGAAACCATATATTGTTCCAGAGCCTGTCCTCTGCATGAGTCATATGAAGTTAAGTGTTTCTTCCCCCCAAAGGAAAGTCCCAAATCATGAACTATCTTTCCAATTGTAATATTCCTAAATTAGCCTAAAACTAATTGGAATATTAAAGTTTTGTTTTGTCACTTAAATAGGTGAATAAGTGGGTAGGGAGACCCAAAAATCTCTTTATTGTGAATAAAACCACTTCTCATGTGAAAGTGGATCATCTTTCAGCTTAATAAAGCACCCTAAGGTGTGAACAGGGGCTAAAACATGTGGACTGGGTCAACTTTGACCAAATCAACAACGTTGTCATGGAGGAGTGGACATTAATGAAGGATCATCACCATTTTAGATGGAGACACATTGCAAGGAAGTAGTGTCAATAATGAATGGGGCTTAGGGTTTGGAAGCTAATATCTTATAAAAGGAAGAGGATGGAAGCCATATTATTCATCTTGAGGTATTTTATATTTTGATATATGGTATGTTTAGACATATAGCTTTCTTCAGCTGTTTAGCTAAGATTGCATGTGTTGTTTAGCACAGGGTGTTCTTGATCAGGAATCCCACCTCTTCCATTGATAAGCTCTTAGAGGAGTTTTCACTATACTTCCACAATCAGGAATTTTGCCAAGCTTCAGTCTCATGTACAACGTAGTTCTGTTTAGAGTTGGGTTGTGTTGCAGGGGAGTAGCAGTGGAGGAGAGAAAAGTCCAATTTCTAAACTTATTTTCCAGTGAGGGGACCAACCCTTCACTTATTGAGTTGATTAGGTGTTTTTGCAGTTGATAGATCATTCCTTCAGCCCCCTTTTAATAATCATTCCCAGGTAGTGCGTAAGTCAGGCAGCTAAAATGCAGTGGGTAACTCAAAAAAGGCCGAAAATCCAAACTTAAAATCCATCCAAACCATTTCTGGGGTTTTATGGGTTTTGTGAGTAGAATCCATGGTTAAAGGAGCAGATTATTCTGAGAATTATAACAACCTTCCACACATGTTTCTTCTCTTTAGTGGCAGGAGTTTCCAGCAGCAGTAGCAGTAGCAACACAACATTTCCAATGCTTGGTTTCTTTAGTGTATTTCAGCCATCTTATGGCTTGAGTGCATTCATTTTGGAGCACTGTGTAATTTGATTTACTGTTATATATAATGATATGGCTCCATTTTTTTATGCTCATATATTATGATGTCTTAATGTAATTTCCAGTTGCAATATATTTCCGACATTTTCCATATTTAGTGCTATGTTCTTATTTTGGTTCATTTGGAATGCTGCATATGTTCTATATTCCCGTATTTTCCATTTTGGAATATTGCAGTGGTATCAGAGCATAATATTGGCTCAGCCTATGTACTTCAGCCATTATGTCATCTAAGGAGTTTTCTCATAGGAAGGAGAAGATTTGCAGAAGAGATGAAGGAAAAACCTCATTTTCAGGAGGGAAGGAGTTCTCAAAACTTCTTCTTCAAACTATGTTGTGCATTAGCAGAGACATCAAAGAGATGATAAGGGAGAGATGGAAAGATTCTCCAAGAGGGCTTGTACATGAAGAAAGCTCCATAATTTTACATTATGGGTGTGAGCATTCTGCTGCACCATCAGATCTACAACGTGGTACTATGCCTAGGGTCATAGCTAGAGAGATGGAGGAGGGAGATGTACCAAAGGAGGAGACTCTTGGTGACTATCTTCAAGAGTATGAATCTCAAACTCAGAGATTTAGATATCATCTAAACTTCCAATGGTTTTGCAAGATCAAGGAGGATAGAAGACCTAGCGACCATGATAGAAGCACAAGGTGCAAGCAACATGATGTGGGTAGATTATTTCTATATACTTTTGATGGGTCACCTAAATGTTCAGCTAGGGCTTGGGTGGAGGAGCTAGACACCTATTTTCAGCAACAACAAGTTTCAGAAGATGATGCCATTAGAGTAGCACCACTGCATCTTGAAGGTAAGGCTTATGCCTCATGGTTTTATGAATCTTCTTCATTAAAATATGCAAATATATCTACTTATGCAAGGTTCACTAGGAAGTTAGTAAAGAGATTTAATGAAAAAAATTCTGAAACTTCCTTGGTTAAGCTAGCCAAGCATACACAAACAAAGCCTTTGCATGGGTTGGAAGGATCTATAAATCCAACTCCATTTTAAAAAACTATTGAGGGGACTAAAAACTTGCAGAATACCTTGCTAGAGGCAATATCCCAACTTCAGAAAGAACTCTCTTCTCAAAGGGAAGACATGGAGGAACTAAACAAAGAACCTCTTAATGAAGATGAGGCAACCTCCATTCATAACGAAGGGGAATGGAATAAAAGAAGTAACAGCACTGTCACAATAGTAGCAGATCTAGTACCTCATGAAGAGGAAGATGGAGCATTTTCTCCAAAGAGAGAAACTCTTGCACTCTTGCAAGGAGTTCCCAATAATCTCACATATGGAGATCAGGGCACAATCCATGTGCAGCATGTGTCATCATTGACATATTGTGGGATCTTGAAGATAGAAGGAGATAAAGGGGAGGACAAGCATTATATGATGAGGCGCACACACCCCTCTCTATTTCAGAATATTGACGTATAGAAGAGGCAAGAAGATTTGTGGAGTGAGGACAAGGACAAATTAGTCCACTCACATATACAACCTGCTCTAGGCCTTGATGTTTCATTACATGGAGGCATTCCACCAGGGAGACCCCCTAATTGGAAGATGAACAAAGATTTCTCTCAACATGGTGCAACATTTATATATTTAGCTAAGGAAGGAGCCTTGGGAAGAGCTAGCACAGTGCAGAAAAACTTTGATGGGTTCAAAGGAGAGGTGAGCAATTTTCTAATATGGACATTTCCATCTCCCACTCAGCTATTTGCACTAAAACATGATGATTCAGAAATCTATGATGACATGAGCATGGTGTGAAAAGGCTAATCCATAATTTTGGAGTAGCAAATGATACTCCCACACATAAGGAAGATTTCTGAATATAACAAGATGTTATTAACACTCTTGCATGCATTGGAAAAACTATGGAAGTTTTGGATGAGAAATGACTTCCAAGAGGATGTTGACCTCCATGTACTTCAATCTTGTCCTGGGAAAGATCAGCTGCAAAGGAGGTAGCAAAGGTGGGGTAACAATACTCCAACATGTGGCTTTGGCATTGAGCATGTCAAAGAGGAGAGTTGTGATGTGACAGAAGCTTCATTTCAGATTTCTACAACACTGTCATTGTTGGGAATCCTAGATCCATATTGGGAGTTCCAACTATTGGTAGAATATTTCAAGAACCTCTTCACATGCAAGGTTCTTAATGGGTAGGTGGTATATGGGAGGTATAGAGTGGTTGATGGAGTCATTTATTTCCATGATCAGATCTACTTGACTAGAGGCTCCAAGCTCAAGAGGGAGATTCTACATGCAGCATATGAGGCACTCTCTTCAGGACATGTAGATTTCATTGAGTCTTATCACACCATCATGGAGGGATTTTATTGGGATGATCTCAAAGAAGATGTGCACCAACATATCAGGAGATATGTAGCTTTTTTGATGTATGAAGGGGAAAGAAACCACCTTGCAAGTTTGTTTCAATCACTTTTGCTTTTGATGGAGAGATGGGAAGATTTATCTATGGACCTATTCACCAACTTGTCTACAATATATGGTAAATATTATGTTTTGATGCTCATTATCAACTAACAATGTATATGCATTCCTTTACCATGCATTTGCAGCACATTGCTCCACAAGAGAGCAAACCTCTTTGTGGATTTCATGGTCCTTTTGGGACTACACACAGTGATGGGGATGACCACTTTATGGAGGACTTTGGGCAAGATGTGTTTTTCTTGGTTCATATTCAACCAACACCTAATGTCCTCTACTATTTTTAAGCTTTTGAGAAGCTTATGGAAGCAAGAAAGTGGTTGGATGGCCACTCATCACATCATGTTTGGAGACAAGAAGAAGAAGAACACTCACTTGAAGAACTATTGTCACCATCCAATATGTCATATGGCATTTATTCCATGTTTCTTTTGGAGCCCATATGGTGATGACACTCTATTCACTATATGCATGAAGGATTGGGAAGGAAGGATCCCTAGAACCAATGAGTGGAATCATGAGATTCCAAGTATATTTTGGCTTCATGGGGACTATATTATTGCAGCCCAAGATTAGCAGCTCCAAATTTATCATAAATGGAGAGAGAGACAGTGTAAGTTGAACAATATTATCTTTCATTTTCAGCCATGCAACCCCTACATATTGCACAAGCCAAGAATTGGTGATTTTTTCTATGAGCTAACAAGGATGGCTCACTTTGTTTGGATGATAGCATGGATATTGGAGTTTCTCATTGGGGTTGAGGCACCCAAAATTTATCATCTCTCATGCCTTAAGGAGTCCAATGGACAGCATATAACTCTTTTCATATATCTCCCACCTTTTCATGATGAGAGCCATTTGGTTTATCCACCAAAGGCAAACTTGAATTATTTGGAGGAGACATATCCATTGGATATTTTTCAGTATCCTTGCAGTTGCTTGAGGAAAAGAAACATTTTGGAGGGGAGGACTGTAATATTCCTAAATTAGCCTACAGCTAATTGGAATATTAAATTTTTATTTTATCACTTAGATAGGTGAATAAGTGGGTAGGGAGACCCAGAAATCTCTTTATTGTGAATAAAACCACTTCTCATGTGAAAGTGGATCATATTTTAGCTTAATAAAGCACCCTAAGGTGTGAACAGGGGCTAAAACATGTGTACTAGGTCAACTTTTACCAAATTAGCAATGTTGTCATGGAGGAGTGGACATTAATGAAGGATAAATGTAGTTTTAGATGGAGACACATTGCAAGGAAGTAGTGTCATTAATGAATGAGCTTAGGGTTTGGAAGCTCATATCTTATAAAAGGAAGAGGATGGCAGCAATATTATTCATCTTGAGGTATTTGATATTTTGATATATGGTTTGTTTAGACATATAGCTTTCTTCAGATGTTTAGCTAAGATTTCATGTATTGTTTAGCACAGCGTGTTCCCGATCGGGAATCTCACCTCTTCCATTGAGAAGCTCTTGGAGGAGTTTGCACTATACTTCCAAAATCAAGCATTTTTCCAAGCCTCATTCTCATTTACAATGCAGTTCTGTTTAAAGTTGGGTTGTGTTGCAGGGGAGTAGCAGTGGAGGAGAGAAATCTCCAATTTCTGAGCTTATTTTCTAGTGAGGGGACCAGCCCTTCACCTATTGAGTTGATTGGGTGTTTTTGCAGCTGATAGATCATTCCTTCAGCCCCCTTTCAACAGTCATTCCCAGGGAGTACGTAAGCCAGGTAGCATAAATGCAGTGGGTAACTCAAAAAAGGCCGAAAATCCAAAATTAAAATCCAGCCAAACCATTTTTGGGTTTTTTGAGTAGAATCCGTGGTTAAAAGTGCAGATTATTCTAAGCACTCTAATAGCCTTCCACACATTGTTCTTCTCTTCAGTAACAGGAGTTTCCAACAGTAGTAGCAGTAGCAACACAACATTTCCAGTGCTTGGTTTCTTTAGTGTATTTTAGCCATATTATGGCTTGAGTGCATTCCTTTTAGAGCACTATGTAATTTCATTTATTGTTATATATAATGATATGGCTCCATTGTTTTGTGCTCATAGATTATGATGTCTTAATGTAATTTCTAGTTGCAACATATTTCCGGCATTTTCCAGATTTTAGTGCTATGTTCTTGTTTTGATTTAGTTGGAATGTTGCATATGTTCTATATTCCTATCTTTTCCATTTTGGAATATTACACCAACCCATGCTGCATGGAGTATGATTTACCTCTCCATGCTCTCATCATTGGCCCTGTTGGCCCTACTTGCTCCAAGCATCATCTCAACACTATGCAAAATAGGAAACAAAGACATATGGTTTGACATGTGAAATGTTGAACCATACTCTCTCAATAACATCCACTGCAACAATGCCTCTTGCTGCCATACCACGCCATCATTATACCAAGTATGGTGGCCATACTCTCCTAATAGAAGCCAACATACTAAGGCCTCCCGTTGCCATCCCCCTTCCTCATCATGCAAGGTATGGGAGAAATTCAGCCCATACTCTCCCAAGAGTAACCAAAGCAACAATGAATCTTGCTGCCACCTCACATCATCATCATGCAAGCCATGGAGCAACAACATACTAATTGACATGTATAATGTCACATCAACCCAACATAACCAAGCTCCTTGCTACCACATCATGTGAGTGCCATGCAATGTTCCAAACAATAACATACCCATTGATATAGGATATGTCATGTGATGGCCAAACTCTTTCAGAAGTAGCTAGCGAAGCCATGCCTCCTCCTGCTGTATCACCTCAGTACTGTGCAAGGCATGGAACATACCAATCTGAAATGGTGGATGGTAACCATACTCACCCAAGAGATTCAACGCAACCATGCTTATTGATGCCCTGTGTCATAGATATGTAAGTAGCTCACCAACCACTTTCTCATCATCCTCACCCATCCATCCAATAGTGGGTGATGACTCATATCATGCTCCAACTTAGTATCCACCCAATGGAGAATACCATCCTCCCCAATATTATGATCTTTGCACTCCATGATATTGTTAAGTGCATCCCCCTTGAGGTTACTCCATGAGAACCTCTCATCGATGACCTGATAGAATCCATAAGATTCTAAATATGATGTAGGTAGAAACTTCTCTTTGAGTTGTGAGATTCTCATCAAGAAGGCTCCATCTTGAGAATGGAAAATCTCATCCATCATAAGATGTCTACCAACTATTAGTTGTTCATCCAATCATTCATGAGTGAAGCGGTCATTGGAATGCTCCAATAATAGTTTGGCCCCAACTCATCACTAATCCTCAGTGACAACGATGTTGATCTCCATGATGGTGCATCTTCTGTCCCATGGCCATACACAATGTTGAACTCATAGCGTGGCATTATATTGATTAGAACTATGCTCATCCCATCCTCCTAAACTACACACTTCAACATAAAGTGTTGTGTGTAGCTCAATACTGAGCAACTAGGATGGCTATACATCTCCTCCTTGAACAAGTCAAAGGTCCTCTGCACAGTGATAGTTTGCTTCTCCAAATCAACAAGGTGCTCTAACCCTTGGTTATGAAATTGCCCTGATGGCATGATCACACTAATCTCAAACTGAGGTTCTGAAATAACATGGCATGAAAATGTTTGCAAACCTTGGATCAGTTGAAACTTGGGAACATCTTGCAAAGCTACAAGAGTTCCTCAAATCGGTGCAATGGCTTCTACAATTGCTGGTGATGGTGATGGTTGATCCTCTACTGCTGCACCAGCACTGGTATCTTCCTCCTCCTTCTCATGTATCTCCTGAATCATGCATGGGAATCTCAATGTGAAGTGTTCGAGATCACCTTGCAAAGATGAAAGTTCTCCTTCATCTGATGCAAGTACTTCTGTAGATGGTGGTGCTGGAAGTTCCTCCTCTTCTGGAGTGATAGTGCTAACACCCTCCCTTTGCTCTTCGTGTGCTATCTCATAATGTTGGGAAATGTCTCTATGGAAAGTACCTCCTGTTTCCTTCTATCAAACTTATTAATCAACCTTTGAGTGAAGTCTGCATAAGCAGTCACTCTTGCATTTTTTATATGGCTGAACCACCAATCCTTTGCTCCACCCTCAAGGTGCAGTGCTACAATCTTAATGGCCTCTCTTTCCGCTACTTGGTGTATCTAGAAGAAATGATCTAACTCCTTCATCCAAGATTTTACGGTGCTTGTGGATGATCCATCGAATGTAGGCAAGAAGAATCTATTTATATATGCCTTCTTCTTCTATTGCTACCACGGGATCTCCAATTTTCTTTGATTTGGATAAACTATTGGAGAGTTATATTCTCCTTGAATGGTCTTGATTGGGATTTTTACTCTACAAGATAATTACTCAGAGTATCATGCTCTAAGTATCCCCCATCTCCATGCCATTCATCTCCTTCTAGAAGGAAAGTGGACATAGAAAAGTGTTTTGGAACTCTTTGCATTGTCTATTGTTTATGATGTTGATAGGAAGTGCATGGACCTTCCTCATTCTGAAACCTTCTCGAGGTTTCTCTTTACCTTCCCCTTCTCATTTATTTTGTCTCTGTGGAGATATCCTGCATAGATCTAAAGAGAAGTGTGGAAAAACTTAATACTTCTGCCATTGAAGACTTCTTCTTTTTTTGCTTCTTCTTCTTATTCTTCTGATGCCATGAAGTGCCCACAAGCTGAGCCAAATATCATGCTCTGATACCACTATAATATTCCAAAATGGAAAATACAATAATATGGAACATATGCACAATTCCAACTATGGTAAAATAAGAATTAAACATGTAGAACTGGAAAAATGTTGGAATACATCAAGACATCATATATATGGGCAGAAAATAGTTGAACCATATCATTAAGGATCCACAACAAGGTAAGTACAAAGTGCTCCAAAAGGAATGCACTCAAACCACAAGATGGCTGAAATACACTAAAGGAAACTAGCATTGGAAATGTTGTGTTGCTACCGTTGTTGCTATTGGAAATCACTGCTACTGTGAATAAGAACCATTTGCAGGAGGCTATTGGACTACTCAGAAAGATCCGATATTTTAACCACAGACTCTACTATAAAAACCCAGAAAAACCCAGAAATTCTTTAGCCAAATTTTAAATTTGGATTTTCGCCCCTTTTTTTGTGGCACACTGCACCCCTGCTGACTGAGTTACACACTCCCTAGAGATGACTGCTGATATGGGCCTGAAATAATGATATATCAGCTACAATAGCACCCAATCAGCTCACTAACTGAAGGGATGATCCCTTCTCTTGATTTCCAAGGTAGAAGCTTGAGATCTAGCTCCTCCTTTATCTGCTCAACTTGTAGCTGCAAAATGCACAACTGTTGGACTAGACTGTGCTTCCAAGGAGGCTAGAGCTGTAGCCTACTATTGTATCATGAAATAATTCTCACATCTCATGTAAATTGTCTCTCCAAATTGAGGGAATGACCCCTCACAGGATTCCAAGCTTAAATACTTAGAACTTCCTTCCCCCCTTAGATCTGCCTGGCTGGACTGCGCAATTCCTGAAGAAAATATTGCTGCATGGAGGTGTAATATGATGGCATGATGTTGGATATCACAATGCTACTCCTATAATACTAAAATGGAAGCTCAAGGTGAAAGGATGAATTCTCCATGGATTTCTGAGCTGAAATGCTAGAAACTACCTTCCTCCTCTCAAACCTTAAGACATGAATGTGTAATTCTTGAAGCTGTATATGCAGAAGAGAGGGGCTGAATGTGGCACCAATGTCAGATGATGAATAACTGCTCAAAATAACCTTCCTAGAGTAGGCACTCGAAGTCTCCTGTGGGTAAGGGTGGGATTTCCACTCGTGAACACCTGTGTGCTAAACATCACAACAGACTTAGCTAAACAACTGAAGCATGCAAAGAATGTCAAACGACAATACAATATCAAATTATAGATTGATTTTCTTTGCTGCCATCCTCTTCCTTATATGGTTGTGAGCCTTCCCTAGCCTTGGCCCACATCATAAATGTGTTACACATGTGGCAACTAGTCTCCATGAAGACTGCGTTGTCTCTCCATGATATCCATGATCTCTACATTTAATTTCCACTCCTCCATCATGTGTGCATTTAATGCACCACTTCCTCCATCACTGCATCATTAATGCTCTATGATCTTACTTTTATTCCTCCACTATATCCATCATCTTCCTCATTATTCTCCATAATATCCACTCTTCATTCGTTAATGAGATGCTCTACTACTCCATGATGTTGATCTACTATCTACTAACCCACATTCACACAACAAAAGTGGATTTTATTCATCTATGGGGTTTATGGGTCCCTCCACCCTTTTATTTACTTAACTAAGTAAGAAAAGGAAGAACTCTAATATTCCAATTAACTGATGGAAAATTGGGAATATTACATGCCCTTACATTGTTATTGATATGTCATCTAGGATTATATTGTGACCCCTTGGATTCCTATATATAGAAAGGAGGTTTTTTCATTTGTATCATCCAAGAATTGCTCATTTATGTAATGTAAAGGAGGTTTCCCCCTCAAAGAGACTAATTTCTAAGTCATTGATCTATCTTTTCTTCTATTTTTCAGCTAGTTTCATAACATTTCTACACAGTGTTATATAAGAAATATAAATACAATTACTCTTTTATAGTGATGGTTGAAACATTCTGTGGCGATTTTTGGGACCTTGTACAACATTTGGGAATTGATATTGATGATAAGGGTTTGATGGATAATGAAATCAAGGAAACCTTGTATGAACTATCTTCTCATAAGGAAAGCATAATAGTAGGAGATATCTACCATGAAACTCGTGAAAATATTTAGCAGAATACAATTTCTCCTTTGATTATAGATCATAGTTTTTATGTTCAACTTCATACTTTTGTCCTTGATAATGAAGATAAAACTCTATTGTCCTAATAATCTTTAAAGAATCAAAACAATGATTTGGATAAGTCATCATATTTTGGAATTCTCCAATATTTTCCCAAGTCATCTACTCAAATAAATAATAATATTAGATTCAATGAAGAATTCATACCTGCATATGAAAACTATGATTTAGAGCTTAAAAGAAGATATGAAAAATAAAATGTTGTTATATGTCCTTTGGATGTATTTGTTCTTTTTTATTCCTTTGATGATCAAGGTGATACTCTTGTTGAAGTACATGAAAGATTATTTTTAGGTGATCCTCAAACATATGCTATGGATGTTATTCGAGAATGTATAGATCTTCTCCCTGATATGCATGCTAAGAGAGATGAAAAATTGGCTCCTTTCTAATTCAATGTCTAATATTGTTGAATTAGAAATAAAGAGCCTAGTAGCAAATCATGAAATAAAATCCTTACTCGATGTACAACAAATAGATAAGCATTCCCTTCATGTTTCTATGACCCTTTTGGCAGGTTATTCTAGTCATTATAATAAGAGAACATTGTTGTATTTATGGATTATGAATAGGTTTTCAGTGGGAAATTTGAGTTTCCATTTTCTGATTTTATTTTTCTTCCTAGAGAAATTGAATGCAAGCTTAAGTTAAGTAGCCATTTGCTTCAGTGGTTTTATTGGAAAATTGTTATTACTTGCTATTGCAATCATTTCAGAAGGATTGAGAGAGTAGGTGTGATGAATAAGCTTAAAACCTTGAGCATTATTTTTAGTTTCAGTTTGCAGCATATTTTTTACTTTTACGTGTACAATTCAAGTTTTAGTTTTAAGAATGGATTTGGTTCAATTTGAGGATTGGAATATATTACCAGTTTGGTTTCAGTTGCCTTGGTTTCAGGGAAGAGCATGTTGCAGGTTTGGGATCATCCCAATGGATAAGGATATTAGTCTATGGTGCTCTTGGCACCTGACAGGGAGGATTCCATCCCCATTGGAGCCTATGTTAGTGTCCTATGTCTAGGGATCTTGGTCATGTAATTCTTGCTATGTATTTAAAGTCAAATTTGTAAATTTTAGTCATGATCGCCTGGCTATTATTGTTCAAAGAGGTCTAGGTCTAGAATGGGTGTCATGTAAAGGTGTATATTTTTGCTAAGAGTCCAATGTCTAAAGTCATGTGTTTTCCTTACAAAGGGTAATCGTGGGAATCCTTTGGTCACTTTGGAAAAAGTACACAAATAATGTTTTACAAATCCTTGGTTAATATGAGTTGGTCACCATTCTAAGTCATTGTAGGTCACATATGTCCAGATGCTATGTATGCATAAAAAGAAATCATGAAATGATCTTGGAAAAAATTTCGAAGCTCTTTGGTATCACTTTGAATGTCATTCAAAAAGGACAACCCATGATCTCAACAAGGAGGTAACAATGAGAAGGAAAATCATTTCCCTTTCCCTTGCACCGCGAATTCAAAAATATGTTGTGCATTCATGATTATCCATCCAAATCATGATCAACACCATTCATTCCTACTATATAACATTTTAGGTGATTATTTGAACCTTCCTTTTTATCCCTGATCACTCAACCTTTCACCATTTTCATCAGACAACTCATGAGGTTCATTTCATTCACCATGAAAAGGAGGTACGGGTGATGCAAGTCCAAACAGTGCTCAAATTCTCACATGTTGGTGGTCAAAAATTCCTCACAAGTGAAAATATATCTCTATATTTATCCTTCAATTTTCAATGAACTATAAAATTTCATATAGAATCCAACATAAACCATTAAAATTATGCAAAAAGGATAAAATTACCATTGCTTCTCTTCTAGAATTCGATGCAATTTAATATATAAAGTTGATAATTGTGGGATAGTGAAGTTGGAAGTTTTGAAGTCATGAGGGATTTCTATGAAGGTTCTAACATCAATTTTGATGTTTCCAACATTTCACATTAAGAAAAATTCACCATGCGTTTAGTTTTTGAACGTTGTGAAAGTTAATAGGTGTTGCGAAAGTTGAAAATTTTATATGTTTTGACTATTTTGGAAATGTTGAGATTGCAACAAGATGATGAGCTTAATGGAAAGAAGTCGCCTTCACTAAGTGGGCCCGCAGGCTGTTTTTGGCGCAAAGTCTATTTTTAGACTATGTCTATTTTTAGACATATGTATCATGTTCTATAAGTTGTAGGATGCTATTTGTGGATGGTTGGTCAAGTCGGAAAAAATATATGGACTTCTGTTTTTAGACATATAGGGTGGAAACTATTTTTAGATTGCCAGTCTAAAAATAGATATGTCGAATATTATTATCTCTTAATAATATTTGGACTATAAACATTATCTTATTCTCTTAGAGCACTTCAGTTAAGTGCAGAGATGTGGCACAGAGCTGACAGAAGGAATTACGCTATTCCTGAGGGTTAAATGGAGCTATTGCATGGATACTTCAGTTAGAACTCATGTGACAGAGTTTGGTGGAGTTGATTGAGGAGTTAATGGAGTTGTGTTCAGTTTAACTAATCTAAACATAGTTGAACTAGTTGTATTTAGTCTAACTGATTAGTGAAGAGTGGTGTGAATTAATTATTAATTAATTCACTAATTATAAACTCATTAATCAACTAAATAATACATCAGTTAACTTCAGTGCATGGACAGTTTCAGTGGAGACTAGTGATAGGTGTAGGGAAAGAGAAAGTATAATCATCACAGACTATACTATTCGTATATTTGCAAACAGAAACTATGATTGGAGGAGCCCATGCGATTTTGAGTACAAGCCGTGGTTCAAGTTATTACTAATGAGCCATCCCACAATATTGAATATGCAATAGAGGTCGTCACAGGTGGCGTAGATTGGAGCATGTGTTTGGGTTTATCTAGTTTGATTAGTGTGTAGCAATTGGAGGTTGTGGCCTAGAGCTTGTGAGGAGCTTTGTATAATGATTGTTACATGATCTCTATGACATAATATACGAGAAGTTGGGGTTTTCAGTTTTTAAGATTTCCCATGAAATACTGTGGTTTCACATGTAAGACTATTAGTGGTTTTAATGTGTGCATTGCAATTGATTTAATTTCCGCATGTGATGATCAATGGTGGAATAGATTTTGTATTGTGCATGAAGTTAAATAGTGTGTGATCAGGAGAATATTGGATATATAACACATAATTTATATATAATTTATACATGGTATCAGAGCATTTGATCATTGGAGCAGATTGAAATTATTGAAGCAGTTGAGTTTTGTGCTGGTGGAATTTGAATTTGCTGCAGTGTTTTCTTAGTGTCGAAGTTGAGCATTCATTGAAATGTCTTTCAAAGGATTGTGATTGGAGTATGCCCTTGAGGAAATATTGAATTATATTGCATGGAAGGATAGTATGGAGGCGGTGCTAGATGACAATGGGTTGAAGGAGTTCATAGATGCAAATTCCAAAACCTACTTCTAGTGATGCTGCCATACTTGACGCATGGAAAAAGAAGACAACAAAGTGTCGAAGGATTCTGTTGGAAGGTGTGAAGGATCACATAGTGTCCAGCCTTCATGGTAAGGCTTCTCCATTCTTGATGTGGGAATCTTTGATAGATTTATTTCAAAGCAAGTGCGACCAGAGGAAGGTGGCACTCAAGGATAAACTCAGGAACATAAAAATGGAGAAAGGCGATAGTATGCCCAAGTACCTCACGAAGTTCATCCAATGCAGGGATGAGCTGGGAAGTGTGGGGGTGACTATTGATTTCAAGGACTTGGTGAGCTTGGCTCTCCTTGGGCTTCCGAAGAGTTGGCATTACTATCAGGACTCTATCAATGGTCGGGAGAAATTGCCCCGATGATGGGGACGACTTTGGTGGGGATCTTGTGCGAGGAGATAAGGTGGTACGGGAACAGGATCTTCGTAGAGAACTCAGGATGAAGAAAGAGTGCGCTTTGGCTGCCAGAAGCAAGAAAAGGAGAGAGGAAGAGAAGAAGCATGCTTTTGAATCCGGTGTGAAAGAAGAAGAAGGACATGTCTAAGGTGAAGTGCTTTCTTTGTCACCAACACGGACATTACGCCACTAATTGTCCACAAAAGAAGAAAAATAAGCAGGCTGCTGGATCTGCAGCTGGAGAGGCCTTAGCCTCGCAGTTTGAGCTGGATTTTTCACTGATTGCATGCTTGGTCTCAAGTGTGATGGGTTCAGTGTGGTTTCTTGACAGTGGTGCATCTTTTCACATGACAGGAGATCGAGATTTGTTTACTGATCTGGATGAGAAAGATCTTGGAGTGCACATCGAGATGGGCGATGATGGTAGAAATAGTGCAACCGGTATTAGTACCATTTCCTTTAAGAGGGAGTCTGGTAAACCTTTTGTATTGAAGGAAGTGATGCATGTTCCAGGATTGAAGAATCTGATCTCTATGGCGATGTTAGAAGAAAATGGATATGATGTTGTCTTTAGCGAGGGAAAGGCTTTCCTGCATAGTAAGGCAATTGGTGAGACCCGGAGGATAGGGGTTTGAGTTAAAAACCTTTATCAATTGCAGATAGATGTCTGCGCAGCAATGGCAGGCAAGGCAGAAGGAGTGGTGAGCCAGGATGATGGCGAGTTGTGGCACCGGAGATTGGGCCACCTTCACCATGGAGCTTTGAAGATACTGCAGCAGATTTCTACTGGGTTTCCTAAGGGTACTCTTGCGCAATCAGATCAGTGCAAGGGATGTACCTTGCGAAAATTTGTGAAAGCCACCTTTCATGAGAAGGATAGTCATGCCACGACGATCCTTGAGAGAATTCACACAGACGTGTGTGGACCTTTCTCAGTAGCTTCGACAGCAAATCACAGGTACTATGTGATATTAGTTGATGATTTTTCTCGTAAGTGCTGGATATTCTTCATGCAGAAGAACAGCGAGACATACTCAAAGTTATATGAGTTCAAGGCACTGGTTGAGAAAGAATCGGGGAAGAAGGTGAAGGCTCTTAGGAGCGACAAAGGTGGTGAATTCATCTCTGGTGAATTCAAGGAATTTTGCAGTGCAGAAGGAATTCGAAGAGAGCTCATAGCACCTCATAACCCATAGTAGAATGGGGTTGCTGAGCAGAAGAACAGAATCATCGTGGGTGCTGCATGGTGAGAATTGCATGATCGGGAGCTTCCCTTACACTTGTGGGGTGAGGCATGTGCTGCCTTTATGTGAAGAACGTTGTCCTCATAGAATGCACTTGTGATGCAGGGGCATTTACGTGGCGACTGGTATTTCCCATTTGGGGGATTTTTTGGTTTACTTTGTTTACATTCACGTGACGAAGGATGCCAGGAAGATGCTGGAGCTGACCGTAGAGGTTGGGATATTTTTGGGGTACACTGATACACCCCACAACTATCGTGTGTATTTTCCAGATAGTCACAAGACTGTTGTGCGACGGGATATCAAATTTCATGAGGAGAAAGCCATGAAGTGTTCTCTTGAGAGGGAGCCACACTTTTATGCAGATGAGGAGCTATTAGTTCCTAAAGATGAGTCTCTAGATGTGGATTAGCCATAAGAGGAGGTTCATGGAGTGGAAGAGACCACTCATGCAGCGCCAACCATCAGAGGGCGGAAGCGCACTACAGAAGCTGAGTGACTAGCTCAAGATGTAGAGAGGGTTGTAGGAGCACCTACATCACAGCGCAGACAGAGACAGTCACCTGATCCGTATACTGGATACATGGCTCTTATGAGAAAGTGTATCGTGATAGAGCCATCCTCTTTCGAGGAAGCTATGGAGGATCCCGCATGGGTAGATGCCATGGTGGAAGAGTATGATTCGATTGTCAGAAACAGTGCATGGGAGATTGTCCCGAGGCCAGAAGGGAAATCAGTGGTGGGTTTGAGATGGATCTACAAAGTGAAGTAGGCAGCTGATGGGAGTGTGGAGAAGAACAAGGCAAGATTTGTTTCCCGAGGCTTTTCACAGATTGAGGGGATCGATTATGAGGAAACCTTTGCACCTGTCGCAAGGTACTCTTCCACACGGACGATTCTTGCTCTCTCAGCGCAGATGGGGTGGTACATTCATTAGATGGATGTGAATACTGCGTTCCTCAACGGGGTGATTGAGGAGGAGGTGTACATAGAGAAGCACGAAGGTTTCGAGATCTTCAGTAGCGAGTCGCATGTGTGCAGGCTCAAGAGAGCATTGTATGGGTTGAAGCAAGCACCTCGTGCTTGGTACACACGGATAGACAGTTATTTCACCGGACTTGGATTCTCCAAGAGTGAGGTGGATCCGAACCTATACCAGATTGTGGTGGAGGGTAAATTTCTAATCATTGTACTTTATGTAGATGATTTGATGTTGACAGGTGATGAACTGTTGATACACTCATGCAAGGCTGATATTTCAAAGGAGTTTGAGATGAAGGACTTGGGCCTCCTTCATTATTTCCTGGGATTGGAAATTTGGCAGCGCAGTGATGGACTATTTGTTTCTCAAGGAAAGTATGCCCAGGAGATACTAGAGAAGTTCAACATGCATGGTTGCAAGCCTATTGATACTCCTCTTCCTGGTGGATGGAGGAAGGAGGATGCTACTTCGGCAGAGGTAGTGGATGCCACTGTTTATCGATAGTTGGTGGAGTCGCTTATGTATCTGTTCAATACACAACCCGACATATCTTATGATGTTAACCAGCTTTCACAAGCTATGGTTAAGCCTACCAAGCTCTACTGGAAGGCAGGAAAGCATGTATTGAGATATCTCAGAGGCACATCGGGATATGGATCATGGTACAGACAGGAGGATGAGTTGAGGTAGCATGGCTTCACGGACCGGTATCATCATATCAAATATTGTGTGCAGCGGAAGATCATGTTACTTTCATACATTCCCACGGAGGATCAGGATGCTGGTATCTTGACGAAGGCGCTCACCAGGAGCAAATTCGAATACCACAGAGGCAGGATAGGGGTGGCAGATAATCCTTATCTTGTTGAGAGGGAGTGTTGAGATTGCAACAAGATGATGAGCTTAGTGGAAAGAAGTCGCCTTCACTAAGTGGGCCCGCAGGCTATTTTAGGCGCAAAGTCTATTTTTAGACTATGTCTATTTTTAGACATATGGATCATGTTCTATGAGTTGCAGGATGTTATTTGTGGATGGTTGGTCAAGTCGAAAAAAATAGATGGACTTCTATTTTTAGACATATTGGGCGGAATCTATTTTTAGATTGCCAGTCTAAAAATAGATATGTCGAATATTATTAGCTCTTAATAATATTTGGACCATAAACATTATCTTATTCTCTTGGAGCACTTCAGTTAAGTGCACAAATGTGGCACAGGAGCTGACAGAAGGAATTACGCTATTCCTAAGGGTTAAGTGGAGCTATTGCATGGATACTTCAGTTAGAACTCATGTGAGAGAGTTTGGCGGAGTTGATTGAGGGAGTTAATGGAGTTGTGTTCAGTTTAACTAATCTAAACATAGTTTAACTAGTTGTATTTAGTCTAACTAATTAATACACTAGTGAAGAGTGGTGTGAATTAATTATTAATTAATTCACTAATTATAAACTCATTAATCAACTAAAGAATGCATCAGTTAACCGATTGCATGAAGTCAGATGATTCATTAGACAGTGCAGGTGCAGGTGAAGAAACGGGCCAACTTCTCAGAGTTGTGACTTTCTTGTTGCATATTTGCAGCTTAACGATGATTGGAGGAGCCTATGAGGATTGCGCAGTACAAGCCAGGTGGTTCAAGTTATTTAATGAGCCATCCTACAACATTTATTATGCAATAGAGGCTGGCTATCAGGTGGCAGAGATTGGAGCATGTGTTTTGCCAGATCTAGCCTGATTAGTGTGTAGCAATTGGAGGTTGTGCTGAGAGCTTGTGAGGAGCTTTGTACAATGACTGTTACATGATCTCTATGACATGTAATAAACAGATATTTGAGGTCTTCAGCTTTAAGCTTTCCCATGAAATACTGTGTTCATATGTGTGATTGTTTACGGTTTTAATGTGTGCATGTAATTGATTTTATTTCCACATGTGATAATCAATGGTAGAGGAGATTTTTTATTGTGCATGAAGTTAAAATAGTGTGTGATTAGTAGAATATCGGTGAATAATATATCAGTTATTCAAATTTCTACAGGAAATAATTTTCAAAAGAGGTTTATGACCAAATGGAAACTAATTTCGAAAAATTGAAAGAAGTGTTTTCCAAGAATGGGCCAAATAAGCAAATCCTCCTTAATTTTCTGCACATATGTTATATATTGGAAAATTAAAATGCATATTTAGAGCCTATGTTTCAGGTTTTTTCATTTCCTGTTTTGGTTATGATTTTTATGTCAAGGTTGTGAAGAGACAGAGAAGAAGTTTTGGAAACAGAGAGAGGTTTATCTCAAGGACACTATTATATACAAAAACTTCCTTCCGTTTCTGCACACCTATCAATATTCAAGATATATCAGCTATCCTTTGACCCCTATTTTTCCATTAATTCAGTCTCTATTTCATTGCGAAACTGGCTTATGCACCGCAAAAGTGGGGAACAAGCCAAGAGGAGGTATGCAAGCACTTTGAATCTAATATAAAAGGTCCAAAACCATCTTAGGAGTATTTTAAACATACTTATTTTCTTCATTTTGACAAAGAGGTGTTGCAACCACACAAAATGTAAAGGCCACTTCAATGCACTGCGAATCTGGAAAATGTGCTGCGAGTCTGGGCATTCAACTCCATTTTGTTTAAAAATTCGAATTTTGGGCTTCTAGAAGTGGTTTAAATCATGTAGATAGGTGGAATTTTATATAAGGAGCCTTATTTGATGTTTATTTGTTAATATTCCAAGTTGATTATGTATTATGAAAGGTATAATAAATAGGTCAGAGGTAGTTTCCTAGTACCTAGGAAAGTGGTTTTTGTTTTCTATTTTCATGTAAATAGTTTGATATATTATGGGAGTAGGTGGATTTCAACGGCCTTATACTTAAGGAGAGAATATTTTATATAATTCATGAATATAAATGTATAAATGGTTTGCTATTGGTTGAGTTTAGAGAAGAAGAACTTTCTGAAATGTATTTTTGAAGAATTTTTGCGAGTGAATGAATGGAATAACAAGTGATTTGTAGGGATTATTGTGTCTGAAATTTTGGTGGTTTATGCTCCTTTTATTTTTAATTTATATTATGTGTTTAAATATCTTTAATGTGCATATTTCTTGCTTGGATAAAACTAGATTGATTTAGAATTAGTCTTTAATGAGCGGCTCTGATTAGTTTGCCAAGTTATTAATGTTTTCATCTTTAAAGCAACACGTTAGAATTCATCCATGGTTTGATGATATAATGTGTTTGTATTTCACCTTTTCTTCCTTCACCCCCTACAAAAATATGATCTAAATTCACCATCGAAACAACCTACCTTGCCCCTGTGGAGAAACCCTCTATTTTCTCATAATATTACTGGAAAAAAAATCAGATTTTTAACATGACTCTTGTCAGATGAATTTTCCTCTTTCCTCATCAACATGCCTCTAAAATAAAAAACATTTTTGATCTTATTACCTAGCCTAATATCCTATTTTTTTAGCAACCCTAGTGAGAGAGCCCTCTACAATATATAAGGCTAGATTCTGGCCTAAAGTGGTTTGTGGTTACCTCTAGAATTCCTTTTTCATCCTAGGGAAATCACAGACTGCTAACAATTCCAACACTACTACATAGTGCACTAAAATATGATGACCTTTCGTCAATTATTATACATACTTGTGTCTTCACTTATATATATCTTATTACCTAGTTTTGGAAGTGAACCTTCATAAGACAATGTGGTGAAAAAATGTTCAAGAGATATCTGATACACATCCATCATCAGATAAATGATGGAAAGGGGACTAATCAAATGTCGAATCTCTGATGGAATATTCGTAGGAATATACAATGTAATACGATAGAATATTTTCATAAATCCAACAATAGTCTACAATGTAATGCGATGGAGCCACATCAAATACTCAATGTGTCACTTGACAATATCGCGTCACATATTTGTAAAATAATTACAAAATTCAATGAGATATTTTTAACAATACAACATCGTAGATGCAAATGATAAGTGAAAAATTTGACAACTTTTATTAGACAATAGGGCAACGGAGAGTACAAAATATGATGAGAGTTTTTCGATGATATGGAGTTGAAAATTTTATGGATAAGTACAAAATCCAATGGGGGTGTCTAACGATAGATTTTCGAAGAAATGACAATATTCAAAAAATCCAATAAGAGTAGTCTTATGATAGGGCATCAACGAGTGAAAAATAAGATGATATTTTCCTAACGATTTGACAGTAGAAATTCAGGTAATAGGTACAAAATCTAATGGGAGTTATCAAACAATAGGGTTTTGGAGATCCGATGGATATGTAAGAAATACAAAGAGAGTTACCCAAGAATTATGTGTCTGGAACCTGATGGAAGAATACTAGATCTAACAACATTGTTCTACATCCAATGAATATTCGTAAAAAATGATCCAAAAGGATATTGGTGGGCACCTGCCTATTCCACTTGGACCCCCATCATTTTTTCTTTCAGGTTTTAAATTTCCTTAATTGTAGCACAATTTACTATTTTTGCACAGTTTTTCAGGTCCTGAACTTCTGGAATCATTTCGAGGCCCTAAACAACGTTTTTTTCGGAAAACTGGGACCAGCATTGATATCAGAGTAATGTTGGTCACTCAAAATTTGTATTCCTCAGATATATATTTATAACGAGGTATAGTGCGCACCAAACAAAGATCGTATGCCAAAGTTACGTCCCTAGGAAGTTGATGTACCAATTTACCCAAACATTGCCCATAGTTTTTGTGCTTCATCTCCTAGGGTTAGGTTTTTGGATTTTTATGGATTTCAATTATTTCTCAATAATAAACAGGTCTTCGAGCCTCATTTTAACATAATTCAGAGGTATGTAGGTTCCACATCTCTTCTCAGGGATAAGATACCATCGCTTGAGCTATTTTATTTTCCATTATGCTTGTAAGCATTTTTCAGTATTTGATATTAATGAAATGAAGTGTTATTCCAACTGTATCTTTTCTTGATATTTATTTTTGTATTTTATTGCCTTCCTTCATAAGACTGGGTTAGTGTTATTAGAGCAGCCTTCTCTTTCTCCATATTTATTTTCATGTCCCCAACGAGGTCAGGGAATAAGGAGTTAGGGCTCAATCATTTTTAACCTTTGGAAGATCAACCTCGCAAATCCTGATGGCCTCCCATGGTGGAATAAAAGAAAGATGAGGGAGAAGGAGATCTTATCAAAATATTTCTCAAGGAGGCCCTTGAGAAACAAAGGAAGGTGATGATGGATAATTTTTCCTAGATCCTTCAATGACAACCCACCAATGATGCACCTTCATCAAACAACCACTCTGGAGGCGCCACTCCTTTTAAGGAATAAGTAAACTTTGACATTACCAGATTTGAGGGAAAAATAGATGAAAACTTCGTAGATAGATGGTTGAATCTATTAGAATGATATTTATCAGTTCATGACTTTTCTAATTGGGTAATATTAAATTTTCACTCCTCAAAGTCGCCCCCCATGTCAAGGATTAGTGGGAAACCTATTGTGAGCAAAAGGACGAGAGGGAAACCTCCCTATTCTCGTGCACACCCACTTGGAATTATTTCCAAGACATCATCAAGTAACAATATTATCCCATGGGGAGATATGAGGACAAGTACATACAATGGAATATGTTGCGGAAAAAAAGGGATCAAGATGTGCATGAGCTAACGAAACTGTTCCATACACTACACAAAATTTGGGTATAAAATATTTAGAGAAACATTTGGTGATGAAGTGCTGTAGTTTTTTGCACATATAAATTCAGGAGGAAATGGAGTTCCTAGACACCACCTTGCTTGGTGCAACATACTAGTACACTACCAATATTGAGCATAAATTTTAAACAAATAAGTGAGACTTTGGATATGCGAATCAGAAGCAAGGTATAGGTGCCCCCAAACCATAGAACAAAGGAAAAATCCAAGGCAAGGTGACCCAGGAAAATCCACCAAATACAGAAGGAAAGAAAAAAATTGCAAAGCCAAAGAAGGACACAAGAAAGTGGTGTGAGTTCCATAAAAGCTCCACTCATAACACAAGTGAGTGTCAGGCCAAGAAGTCACTGGTGGCTAAGCTTAAGGATTCCAAATCGGGTGCATATTCTGACTTTGAGTCAGAACCTAACAAGGGGAATGAAAAATGGAAGCAGATTAACAATGAAGATCCCAAATCCATTGTTGCCACCACCAAGATCCAGAAGGAGGAACCCGAATATCTAGAGGAGGGGGAGTGCTTCTTCGATTCCCAGATGTGGGTGAAGGGTTCCTCACTGTTGTTCATTTTTTATAGTGGGAGCCAAAAGAACCTCATTTCAGTAGAGGTCGTGAAGACGTTGGGTATGCCAACCAAAACACACCCATAATCGTACACCATCGAATGGTTTCACCAAGGACGAGATTTCCACGTCAACCAACAGTGTCTCCTTCCGTACAATATCAATCCCTTCACGGATGAGGTATTATGTGATATTTATCCTCTTGATGTTTGTGATGTATTATTAGGCCAACCGTACTGGTGGAATTGACATGACGTGAATGATTCTAGGCCTTGCACTTGTATTGTTACTTTGGGATATAAGTTGTACAGGATACCGGAAGTTTCACTTCCTACCATCGTCTCTTTGATCACTACAAAAAAATGTAGTAAGCTCATTTCCAAAATCAAGATTTTTTTTTTCCTGATGATCCTCCCTTGAGGCAAGAAGAATACTATAGCCACAACCTCTAGACAGGGCTCCTTCACATGGAAACAACAAATGGAAAAGGTCGTGGAGGAGTATAGGGACATCTTCACCTCACCCGCAAGGGTACCTCTACATGCATACTTGTCTCCATTTATTTTCTTAAGTATTGAGGATTTAACCATGAAATATAGGTGATTTTAGTGAATTAGGAGCATGAAATAAGAGAAAATAACACTGAAAAGCAGTGTATAATAGAGAAATAAAACCACACATAGAATTTACACAACAACCTTGATGAAGCAGTTCACCCCTCCTGGGCTACATCTGCTGGTCCAGCTCCCAATGGCATGCCCATATTTTCATTAAGCTTAAAGTTTTGCAAATACATGTGTTTACAGGCCTCTAATGGTTGTTTTCTCTGCTCCAATGGCTCCATAATGCTCCAATTAGTCTAGGTAGACTGTTTTTTCACCCAAATTGGTCAAAAATTGACCCTCCTAGCCTTTTTCCCAATATCCCCTAGAAATCCTCCACTAAACTTGGAGAACTGCACTTATCTGCAGTTAAAATTGGCAAAATTTCGAAAATGGGTTGTGCGCTTATTATCCGCCAAGCTAACCGTAAAGCTTAATGGTTAAGGGGAGGGGGTGGCCACATGCCAACTCTCGAACCCCACAACCACATTTAATTGGAGTGCAACTAACACTGATAACTAAGGTTGAGTCAGAGTTAAAACTGGAGTTTCAAAATCGCACGGAGATTCCAAAGTAACTGCCACATGTGAACGGATTGATCTGTGGTGGTTGTGATAGCATTTAAGTTTTTATGTCATGGAGACTTTGGATGGTTAGTCATTGGCATTACATTTGATGTAACGGTAACATGTGACCACCGTTGGGTCGTCGGCGGTCCGCCCCCCCTCCCCCATATGCAATGTTTTAAGACTTTAATTAAATGTGGGGTCATATAGTTGTTAAGACCGATGTAGTAGCGGAGTCGGTGGATTTCTTTCACATGCACACTGGAGGTCGTGGGGTCGAACCCCCTAGAACTAAAATAAAATTTACTACACTATACAGGGGACATGTGCCAGCCTCAGTGCTGGCCACATGTCACCCATTCATTGGCCTAGAAAATTAATGTACAATTCCACCATTGAATCAAAATGTGACAAATGGCAGCTTCTGACTAGCTATGAGAAAAAGGGAATATTCTTTTTTTTGCTGACTGTGCACCCTCCTATTGACTGGGCATCCCAGTCAAACCTGTCGAAAATTTAGCTATTTGGGAAATCGATCAAAACACAATATATCTCTCATATGACATCATTTTTTCGAACCGTTGACGGCACCAAAATCAGGAAGACGAGATCTACCCGGTCACTCAGGTTTGGCATAGATTCGAGCACTTTCAATTTTGAGTAAAATTTATGAACTCCTGATCACACCTCCCCATTGGGAAGCTTTTGGACCCTAAAATACTTGATTACCTATTCATTAGATGAGGGTAAAAATTCCTTAGCTTTACAACCTCCATCCACTTTGCCTTTCTTGGCTTATTACCTTTGAGCCCAACTCAAAGGTAGTCAACACTTCCCCTCTTGGATGCTCTTGTCCTCCTATCAAGAATTGTATCTTCCTTGAGCTCATCCATAAATTCTGGCAAGAAATATTCAATAGAAGGAATTTGAACATCACTTCCTTGATCATCAATCAAAGGTGGCTCATACAAATGTAATTTTTCAACATTAACAACTGAATACATTTTCATATATGAAGGCAAGTCAAGTTGAAATGCATTGTTACCAACTTGCTTTATGATCTTGAATGGACCATAGAGAATGGATTTGAGCTTTTTACCTTCCCCTTGAATACTTTCTTTGCATATGTGCAACCATACCTCATCTCCTTCTTGAAACCTGTGATCAAATCTATGTTTGTCATGCCTCGCCTTGTATTTTCTTTGAATTCTCTCAAGATGTTCTTGAACTTGTTGATGTATAGTCTGAATTTTCTCAATGAACTTTAGAGCCTTGTGAATATAACTATGCCCATCAATTGAAACATCCTTCTCAAAGATGAAGTCTAATGGCGATTTTGGAAAATACCCAAAGAATAATTCAAAAGGTGATGTATTTGTAGAAGAGTGCTTTGCCCAGTTATAAGCATGTTGAATGTAATGCAGTTGTTCATCCCACAACTTAGGATGTTTGTTGCAATATTCTCTGAATAGAAGCACAATGGTTCTATTCACCACCTCAGTTTGGCCATTAGTTTGAGGATGAAAAGCAGTACTATTTTTTAACTTTGTGTCCATCATACACCAAATATTGGACCAAAAATTCCTAATGAACCTGGAATCCCTGTCATTAACAATAGAAGTAGGAAATCCATAATGAACCCATAGATGTTGAAAATAAAGTTCAACAGTTTTTCAACAGCAATGGTTTTCTTACATGGCATAAGTATACACATTTTACTGAATCTATCCACAACTACATATAAATAATCATGATGTTTTCTTGACATAATTAGAACTCCAAAAAAGTCCATGGAGACTCTCTCCCAAGGCCTTGATGGTACCGGTAGTGGCGTGTACAACCCAAGCTTCCTATTTCTAGGCTTGCTTGTTGCACACATAGAACAACCTCTTATAAAATGTGACACACTATCTATCATGCGAGGTCAATAGCAATACCTTTGTAGGTGCGCCACTTTTTTTCTTACCCCAAAGTGTCCAAAAATAAGAGATGAATGAGCTTCTCTCATGACACTTAGCCTCTCTCCTTGTGGTATACACAGTTTGCCAAATGAAAAAACAATTTTTTATGCATGTGATAATCATTTTCCTCAACTTGATTCCCTTCACTCAAACTAGCATACACATCTTGAAAATCAACATCATGGGCATATTGTTCTATGTAACTCTCATGTACAATAGAATCATTTTTAAGTAAATTAGAAGCACTTATAATCGGTCTTGAAAGAATATCATCAACTTTATTGAAAATGGCTTTCTTGTACCTTATAACAAAGTGAAACTGTTGAAGAAATCCCATCCACCTGAAATGTTGTGATTGCTTCAATTTTGTTTGCGACTGCAAGTACTGAAATGGTTGGTGATCTATATGTATAATCGTCTCTTTACCCATCAAGTAGTGTTTCCACTTCTTGACGCTTTGTACCAATGCATAAAACTCTTTGACATATGAAGGATAATTAGTTACAACACCATTGAATGTTTTGGAATGAAAATTGATAGGTTTACCATGATGCAAAATAACTGCGCCCATGACATAATCACTAGCATCAATTTGTATCTCGAATAGCTGTCTCAAATTCGGTAATGCAAAGACTAGAGCTGAACTGATCTTGTATTTTAAAGCTTCGAAAGCTTGTTGTTGTTTGACTCCCCATCAGAAGTCTTTCTTCACACTTGTCACTGCATGCATAGGAGCTACGATGGCAGAAAAGTTAGCAATAAACTTTCTCCAATACTGAGTTGCACCTAAGAAACTTCTTACCTTGGTTACTGTTTTGGGAGTGGGCCAATTCACAATGGCTTCCACTTTAGAAGGATCAATTCTCAACTCGCCTCCTCCTACAATGTGTCCCAAATAAACCAAAGAAGTCTTTCCAAACTCACACTTTGACATCTTAAGAAATAATTTCCCTTTCTTCAAAACATCAAGCACCCTATTCACATGCAAGACATGTTATTCTCTTGTTTTTCTAAAAATCAGTATGTCATATAAATACACAATCACAAAGTCATCAAGAAATGGACACAAAACATTATCCATAACAGACATGAAATTTTATGGTGCATTACACAAACCAAATGGCATAACCAACCACTCAAAGATTCCTTGTTTGGTTTTGAATGCAATCTTCCATATATCACTTTCTGCAATTCTTACTTGATGATATCCACTTCGTAAATCTAACTTAGTGAAAAACTTTGCTTCTTTCAGCTGATCAAGAAAATCATCTATCCTTGGGAGTGGGTATCAATTATTTATCGTTATCTTGTTCAAAGCTCTAAAGTCTACACACATGCGGAAAGTCCCATATTTCTTTGGAATCAAGACTATGGGTGAACCACATGGCAAATTTCTTGGCCTTATGAGTCCCTTGTTGAACATTTCCTTGATTTTCCTCTTTATTTCATCATTCTCCATCATCGACATGCGATACATGCCAATGTTTGGAAGAGGACAATCTTGCTGCAACTGAATCTCATGTTGAATCTCCCTTTTTGGAGGCAATCATGTTGGCTCCTGAAACATCTCATGATGTGAATCGACTACATCATATAAATTTGATTTCATCTTAGGATCACAATCCTCAAATGATTCATGATTAACATCAGCTTTAGGCTTACTCATTAGAAGAACAAAATTCTGACTTGAATTTACCAACCTCTTTACCTGTCCAACATTTACCATAGCAATATTTGTCTTCTTGCGATGTGCTCTAACAATCTAATCCTTACCATATTTGAATAAATGGTATTTGTTCTCATGGCGATGGAAGATTGTTTTCCTATCATACAAGTAAGGACTGCCCAACACAATACCTGTTATGTCAAGTGGAACCACATCTAATTCATTTGTGTCAACAAAATGTGCAGTTATTGCAAACTGCAATATACACTTCTTTGAAACCCATAAATTTGCATCCTTAAAAATCCAACAAAGTGGGCATGGTTTTGGATGTGGTATGGTCTCAAGATTAAGTTTCTTGGCCAAGTATCCAGAGATTATTTTTTCTTGTGACCCATTGTCAAACAATGTGTCAATCTTGGTATGTTTGGATATGACCCTCACATGAAACAATTCAAGTATTTCTTCTTCATTTGGAGCTTGTATGTGACAGTTTGATGTACTAGTATTAGTTTTAGCTTCAATTTATTTCCCCTCCATGTTCTTCAATCCCATGGTTGTATTTTTAGATTCATCACCTGAATCCTCTCCTAAATCATGTTGAGTTGTAGCTACATTTTTCTATTACCCTTTGTTGTTGAGATGTTTGGGCCTCCTTTTAGGATGTAATTTCCAACAATAATTTTCATCGTGGGATTCTTTTGAAAAATGTTTACAAACCACTTTTTCTCCCCCTTTCTTAATAGATGCATTATTTTTTCCTTTATCTTTTGAGGTCTTCTCTTTGTTTTTTCCCTTAAAAGGTTTGTTTCTACCCTCATCAGAAATGTTTTTCCCTCTAGCTTCTAGATGTGTGGCCTGAACACATACCTCATGATCTATACTTGTGGGGTTAAACATGAGAATAGTATGTATTGTGTAGTTATGTAAGCCTCTTATGTACTAGAGAAAAGTATCTTGGCTCTACAAATCTACCCCTAATAAGAGAGCTCTTCTCCTAAATTATTGGGTGTAAACTTGCACATTCTTTCCTTTCAATTGTCTAAATTTTTTCCAGTTCATTATGGCTTTCTACATATGAGATAACGGATAAAACTATTTTTTTATTGCAGTAATGAAATCATTCCATGATAGAATAATCTTACCATGCTTCTTGATCTCCTCCTTTGTCTTGGCTTCCCACCAAACAAGTGTTGCACCTTCCATTCTCAATGAATCTAATTGGATTTTTGTATCATCATCTTGAAGGTTATGGATTATCAAATAGACCTCCAATTGTCTAATCTAATTATCAAGATTTTCTAGATTGACTTCACCATTAAACATTGGAAATTCAAACTTAACATCAATTTTTAGAAAAGGAATTTTACCAGTGTACTTTGACTTGTGTGGTTGATGTACTGAAGATGAAGTGGAGTATGATGATAATGAGTGTGAGGATGGTGACTTTCCATTGCCTCCATTTCCTCCATTTCCCTTCTTTGAATTATCTTCATGATTGTGACCTCTTGATGATCCCTGTCCTTCCTTGTGAAGTTTGGATCCTTCTCCTTATAGTTTCTCATTCCTTTCTTGATAAAGGATTCTAACCATCTCAGTCATGTAAAGGAATGCTTTCCTGAACAATCTTTCTTCCTCTTTGGGATCCACTACTTCATGAATTTCTCCTTCCTCTGGAGGCATGCTTAATGCTGGTTCTGCTTCTTTAAGAGGTGAACTAGGTGGTGGAGAATATGGAAATCTTTCCCTCCTTTGTTGTGGCTCACTTTGAGACCCTCATACTTCCACCAATTTTCCTTCTCCTCTATTGAGCTTGAGCCTAGTAAGCATGTGAAAACTTTCAAACATTTAAACATATCATTTCACACAACAACACTAGAGAATAAAATCTAGCTCTGATACCAACCTGATATGAAAGGATTGCATTATTTTTGTTGTGCTAAGTGTCTTTTCAGTTAATAAACATGTGCATACTTGTCTCCATTTGTTTGCTTAAGTATTGAGGATTTAACCATGAAATATAAGTGATTTTAGTGAATTATAAGCATGAAATAAGAGCAAATAAAACTGAACAACAATGTATAATAGATAAATAAAACCACACATAACATTTACATAGTAGGCTTGATGAAGCAGTTCACCCCTCCTGGGCTACATCTGTTGGTCCAGCTCCCAATGACATGTCCATCTTTTCATTAAGCTCAAAATTTTGCAAATACATTTTTTTATAGGCCTCTAATGGCTTTTCTCTCTGCTCCAATGACTCCATAATGCTCCTATTAGTCTAGGTAAACTCTTTTTTCACCCAAATTTGTCAAAAATTGACCCTCCTAGCCTTTTTCCCAATATCCCCTAGAAATCCTCCACTAAAATTGGAGAATTGCACTTATCTGAAGTTAAAATTGGAAAAATTCTGAAAATTAGTGGTGCACTTATTCTCCACAAGGCTAACCATAAAGGTTAATGGTTAAGGGGAGGTGGTGGCCACATGCCAACCCCCGAACCCTGTGGTCACATTTAATTGGAGCGAAACTAACACTGAGAACTAAGGTTGAGTTAGAGTTAAAACCGAAGTTTCAAAACCACAGAGAGATTCTGAAGTAAATTTTGCATGTAAACACGTTGATCTGCGGCGGTTGTGGTAACATTTAATTTTTTATGTTGTGGATACATCAGACGGTTAGCCATCAGCATTAAATTTTATGTAATGGTAACATGTGACCACCGTTGGGGCTAGCGGTGGTCTGTAATGGTAACATATGACCACCGTTGGGGCCGTCGGTGCCACCCCCTCCTCCCATATGCAATGTTTTAAGACTTTAATTAAATTTGGGGCCATATAGTTGTTAAGACTGATGTAGTAGCGGATTTGGTGGAGTTATTTCGTGTGCATGCAGGAGGTTGTGGGGTTGAATCCCCCTAACCTCAAAAAATTTTTACTACACTGTACAGGGGACACTTGGTGGCCTCAGGACTAGCCATGTGCCACCCATTCATTGGCCCAGAAAAAAAATGTAAAATTCCACCATCGAATCAAAATGTGACAAATGGTAGCTTCTGAATGGCTCTGAGAAAAATGGAATATTCTTAGGAATATTTTTTTTTGCTGACTGTGCACCCTCCTACTGACTGGGCATTCCATTCAAACCTATCAAAAATTTAGTTGTTTGGGAAATCGATCATAATGCGATATCTCCCTCATGCGACATTGGTTTTTCGAACCATTCATGGCACCAGAATCAAGAAGATGAGATCTACTCGGTTGCTTAGGGTTGGCACAGTTTAGAGAACTTTCGATTTTGAGAAAAATTTATGAACTCCTAATCAACTACCCATTGGAACAATCTATTGGTTCTCTTTTATGGAGAATGATGAAATACATAGGTAGATTCAAGAGCTGCTACAAAAGGGTCACATCCGACCGAGTTCATCGCCCTTTGGGAGTTTGATGGTGTTGGTGCAGAAGAAGGACAAGACTTGGAGACTATATTGACTATTCAGAACTGAACAAGATCACTATCCAGAATAGGTATCCGATCCCACGGATTGATGACCTTATAAACCAACTCAAGGGGGATAAATATTTCAGTAAGACCGACTTGAAGTTCAGCTATCACCAGGTACCAATCGAACCCTCTGATGTGTGGAAGACTGCTTTCGAAGCCAAGGAGGGCCTTTTTGAATGTCTAGTCATGACTTTTGAGTTGAAAATTTCTCCCGCAACCTTCATGATGCTGATAGAGGAAATATTGCGACCATTCACCAACTCATTTGTGGTGGGTTATTTGGTTGACATCCTAATATTAATCTAGAGTTGGGAAGAGAACCTCCACCACATTCAACAGGTCCTCCAAACATTATGACAACACAAATTGTGTGCCAATTTGGAGAAATGCACTTTTGGCATGACTCGGGTTCAATATCTGGCATACATTATTGATGAGCATGGGGTGCATGTGGATCCAACCAAGATCCAGGTCATTTGAGATTAGCCAACAAACCACTCTAACAGATCTCCACAACTTTCTGGGTCTTGCCAATTTCTATCGCAGGTTCCTGTTGGGGTTCTCTCATATCACTTGGCCTTTGAGTCAAGTCACCAAGGGAGGAGCGAAAGAAAAATTCATTTGGTCAGTATCTCAATAGAAGGAATTCGTAGGGTTGAAGCATCGCCTCTACTCTACACTAGTGATCACATTACCAGCCTTGCAACAACCACTTTAGATCGAGATAGATGCCTCTAACTATTCTATTAAGGCAGTACTTACTCAGTAAGGGAATCCAATGGAATATCACAGTGAGACACTTTCAAACACAGTTAGAAAGTATCCCACCTATGACAAATAAATGTATTCTATTGTGCAGGACTGCCAACAATGGAATCATTACATTTTTGGGAAGGAAACAATCATCCACACAGATAAGCGACCCTTGCAATTCATATAGACATAAGGGAATCTGCAGAATTATTGCCATCAGAAATGGTCCACATACCTGCAACAGTTCCATTTGAACATCAAGTACAAGACGTAAAACACCAATAAAATTTCATATTTCCTTAGCCAACCACTGATCATGGCCCTAACCACTGTGCTCGACTCTTATGGGAACGAGAATTTGGGTTGGCCGCATATCTACCAAAGTGATCCAGAATTCAGAAATACATACCATATGCTTCTGGAGGGTAAGCAAGAGTTAAAATTTCACCTCGAGGATGCCCTGATATGCCACCTAGGAAACCTCTGTGTTCCTTCAAGTGAGTGTAATAATATGGTTTTGGAAGCACACTATATTTGTGTCGCTAGAAATTTCGGGGTTGAGAAAAAAATGGTAGTACTGTAAAAGTATTTCTATTGGTCGAACCTTCGACATGATGTTGGGAAGTACATAAGATCCTACACTACCTATGCCATTTCCAAATCAACTATCAAGAAGAAAGTCCTATATAATCTTCTGCCTAACCCTAGACAACCTTGGGGATCCATCTCGATGGATTACATGTCGGGCCTTCCTTCTACCAAGCATGGCAATAACTCTTTTTTTTTGGTCATCAACAGATTATCTAAAATGGGCATTATGGCAGCCTGCAAAAAGAATATCACAACAGAAGCCACTAATAAAATATTTTTTGAATGAGTGTGGGTAAAATTTTGGATCCTATAGTCCATTATCTCAGATCCTGATAGTAGGTTCCTCAATACAATTTGGTCAAGTCTCTAGTCGATGTTGGACACCAAGATCACTAAGTCCACATCTTTCCAACCCAAAACTGATGGCCAAACAAAGGTTGTCAATAGGATGATTGTACACTGTTAGAAAATTATATATTATGGAGCAATGCAACACATAAAATATGTGGAAAAAATACAAGCACACAAAACACATAAAACCAGAGAGACACAGATATACGTGGTTCACCCAGTTTGGGCTACGTCCACCCCGAACAGCCAGTCCTTCCTTTCTATTATCCAGCAAAATGAAAAGACAAAACCTACAGCAGATCAGCTGTAATATCCTCTGTTCTTTCTCACAGTCTCCCTCTCTGTTTCTCGCTCTGAGAATACACACATAATGCATAGCCGCAATACAATACCCTCATATATACAAGGGGGTTTCCTTCTAGGGAAAAAAACCCTAATCTAAACATAACTTCTACCGTCAGATCATTTGCCTAATGAACGGCCCAGATTGACTAGAAATTACTATACTTTTACAAGGAAATTTTACATTTGTTTTTAGCTTCGGGAGCGCTACCCCCGAAACCCCCACCAAGGGGGGCTCCGAAAAGCACTGCCACCCCCCCTGGACCCCCCACGGCAGCGATTAATTACGGGCAGCGTTGCTACCCCTTTTAAGGTACAAGGATCCAATGCTGTGATACAAAGTAAACAAGCTAATCAGGCTCCACACCCAACAATCTCCCACTTGGAAACTGATTGTAGCAACTCCACCGCTGCTTCATTTGCTGGAAAATGACTCCTCTTTGGACCTGGATGTTTCTCATCTTCATCGTCATCCTTGAAGACCAATTGAAACTGAGCATGTTCTCAGCTTCTCCCTGGTTACAACTTTTGTTAGCATATCTGTAGGATTCTGGATAGTGTGTATCTTTTCCAGCTTCAACTCTCCATCTTCTAATACTGACCGTATGAAATGGTACTTGAGATGTATGTGTTTAGTCCTAGAATGAAATGCTGAGTTCTTTTCAAGATGAATGGAACTTTGGCTATTATTGTATAACGTGCCCATATCATGCTTCTTACCCAATTCACCCATAAACCTTTGTAACCAAATCATTTCTTTACTAGCCTCTGTAGCAGCAACATACTCTGCTTCTGTTGTTGAAAGTGCAACAACACTTTGGATTTTTGAAACCCAACTGATAGATGTTCCACCTACAGTAAATACATATCCTGTAGTGCTCCTCCCGTTATCTCTCTCACCTGCCATATTTGCATCAACATATCCCTGTAAAGAAATGTTTGAACCACCAAAGCATAATGCTTGATTTGTGGTACCTCTCAAATATCTGAGAATCCATTTTACTGCCATCCAATGTTCTTTTCCTGGATTATTCATGTACCTGCTTACAACTCCCACTGCATGTGCAATATCAGGCCTTGTGCAAACCATTGCATACATTAAGCTTCCAACTATTGATGCATATGGAACTTTAGACATATAGTCCATTTCTTCTTGGGTCTTGGGGCACATCTCCTTACTAAGTTTGAAATGGCTAGCAAAAAGTGTACTAACTGGTTTTGCATTCTACATATTAAATGTTTTCAACACATTCTATATGTACTCATTCTGAGACAGTGTTAATTTGTGATTTTTCCTGTCTCTAGTTATCCTCATACCAAGGATTTTTTTTGCAGCTCCCAAATCCTTCATTGCAAATGAATTTTCCAATTTTCTTTTGAGCACATTTATTTCTTGCATGTTAGACCCTGCAACAAGCATGTCATCTACATACAATAACAATATAATATAGCTGCCATCATTTTGCCTTTTTAGATAAACACAATGATCAGAGTGACATCTAGTATAACCTTGTTCAGACATAAACTTGTCAAATTTTAGATACCACTGCCTTGGAGCCTGTTTTAAGCCATACAAGCTCTTCTTTAACCTGCACACCAATTTTTCTTTTCCTTTTACCTCATATCCTTCTGGTTGCTGCATGTATATCTCTTCCTCCAAATCTCCACGGAGAAATGTTGTCTTTACATCTAACTGTTCAAGATGTAAATCTTCCGCTGCTACAAGACTTAAAATAGTTCTGATTGAATTCATTTTAACAACAGGAGAAAATATTTCATCAAAATAAATACCTTTCTTCTGTGCAAACCCCTTCACCACAAGTCTAGCTTTGTACCTCTGTTTTCCTCCATCTTCTTCCTTCAACCTGTAAACCCATTTATTCTGCAATGTAGTTTTACCTGCAGGCAACTTGACTAAGTCCCAAGTCCGGTTATGCATTAAGGAGTCCATCTCTTCTTCCATGGCTAGCTCCCACTTCTTCCTACTTTCAACCTGCATTGCTTCTTCATAACATTCAGGTTCACCAGAATCAGTCAACAATAAATAATATAATGAAGGAGAGTATCGTTCAGGGAGCCTACTTATCCTGGTAGATCTTCCAACACCACTTTCAGGTGTTTGAGGTGCCTGTTGCTGTTGTGGTGGTTGCTGCTGCTGTGGTTGTTGATTATTATTATTTTCAGGCACCTTTACTTTTTCAGTTATCTCATCAAGAACCATGTATTCCTTGCTTTCTTTTTTCTATTTCCTTTCCTGCAGCTGATTCTTATACAATACCTTTTCATTGAATATTACGTCTCTGCTCCTAATGATTTTGTGATTTTCATAATCATATAAGTGATAACCAAAATCATTAGCACCATATCCAATAAAGGTACATTTCTTTGATTTTTCCTCAAGCTTTGTTCTATTTTCTTTATTAATATGGACAAATGCCTCACAACCAAAAAGGCTTTAAAAAAGAGTAGTTTACCTTTTTACCTGTCCATGCTTCCTCTGGAATACCACCATCCAAGGAACTTGAAGGCCCTCTGTTTATTAGATAAACATCAGTATCTACAGCATCTGCCCAAAATTGTAAAGGCAATCCCGCATGCAATCTCACGCACCTTGCACGCTCCATGATTGTTCTGTTCATCCTTTCTGACACACCATTTTCTTGTGGTGTTCTTGGAACTTTCTTCTCTCTGCGAATTCCATGCTCTGAACAGTACCTATCAAACTCTTTGCTGCAATATTCACCTCCATTATCTGATCTGAAATGCTTCAACTTCTTTCCTGTCTCAATCTCAACCAAAGCTTTCCATTTCTTGAAAGTATCAAATACATCAGATTTATTCTGAATACAATAAATCCATGTTTTTCTAGTTGCATCATTAATAAAAGTAACATAATAACGAGAGCCACCAAGAGATAATACCTGATCAATTCCCCATACATCTGTATGCAAAAGCTCCAATTTTTCACTCTTCTTTTCTTTCCCAACTCTGAGAAATATGACTCTCTTTTGTTTTCCATAAATGAAATTCTCACAGAAATCCAAATCAACATTCTTCAAACCTAGTAGCAAATTTCTTGAGTGAAGAATCTTCATTCTCTTCTCACTCATGTGTCCGAGCCTATGATGCCATAATGGTGCATCTGCTCCTTTGGAAGTTAAAGCATTAACAGAGTTAGAAATACCATTGCATAAATACAATGTACCAACCTTTTCGCCTTTTGCTATTACCAGGGCTCCTTTGGTGACCTTCCAAGTTTTATCTGTGAAAGTTGTCACACAACCTTCACTACTTAACTGCCCTGTTGAAATTAGATTTTTTTTCAGATCTGGAACATGCCTTACCTCCTTTAGTAGCCATTGGTTTCCATTCTGTTGTTTTACAAGAACTTTATCCATTCCAACAATTTTACAGGGTTTATCGTCACCCAAACGAACTTTTCCAAAATCTCCTTGAACATAGTCATGAAAATATTTCTTATCAGGTGTGGCATGGAATGAAGCCCTTGAATCTACAACCCAAGAATCAGTAACATTTTTGAAAGAAAGAATCAAAGCATCTTGTAACACATCACCTGTCACATTTGCTTCATGATTGTTTTCTTGCTGTGTGTCTCCTTCTTTTCCCTTCTGAGATCTACAGTCTTTCTTTAGGTGTCCTTTCTTTCCGCAATTCCAACACACTATCCCCGATCTGGACTTGGATCTGCCTTTCCTTGATTTACTGTGATATCCTGAACTCTTTCCTCTTTCCATTCTTCTTCCCTTAGACTCTACACTCAAAGCATTACCTGATGTCTCACCGGAGCTTTTCCATCGCATTTCCTCACTAAGGATAGCACCAACAACATCATCAAACTTTAAAGTACTAGATCCAGAGACAGAGTTACTAATGGCCATTAATAAACCATTCCAACTCTCTGGCAATGAGCACAAGAATAACAGAGCTCTAACTTCATCATAAAAGTTTACCCCTACGGAACTTAACTGACTGGTAACTGTATTAAATTCATTTAAATGGTCTGCAACAGATCCACCTTCTGACATCTTCATATTAAATAGTCGTTTCATAAGAAATACCTTGTTTGAGGCCGAGGGTTTTTCATATAGTTTTGCCAACGTCTGCATCAAACCCTCTGTTGTTGTTTCCTTCGAAATATTGAAGGCGACTGACGCTGCAAGGCACAACCATACTGTTCTGAGTGCCTTTCTATCAAGAATGTTCCATTCTGCATCTGTCATGGCCGCTGACTTCTTTGTTTTTCCGCTCAATGGTAGGTACAGATCTTTCTGATACAGATAATCTTCCATCTGCATCTTCCACAACAGAAAGTTTTGGCCATTAAATTTCTCGACCCTAAACTTACCATCGTCTGCCATTGCTCCCACTCGAACCAGGGACCCTTCTTTCCTGCGATTTTATCAGCCAAATATACCTTCGGCTCTGATACCAGTTGTTAGAAAATTATATATTATGGAGCAATGCAACAAATAAAATATGCGGAAAAAATACAAGCACACAAAACACATAAAAATAGAGAGACACAGATATACGTGGTTCACCCATTTTGGGCTACGTCCACCCTGAACAGCCAATCCTTCCTTTCTATTATCCAGCAAAATGAAAAGACAAAACCTGCAGCAGATCAGCTGTAATATCCTCTGTTCTTTCTCATAGTCTCCCTCTCTGTTTCTCGCTCCGAGAATACACACATAATACATAGCCGCAATACAATACCCTCATATATACAAGGGGGTTGCCTTCTAGGGAAAAAAACCCTAATCTAAACATAACTTCTACCATAAGATCATTTGCCTAATGAACGGCCCAGATTGACTAGAAATTACTATACTTTTACAAGTCAATTTTACATATGTTTTTAGCTTCGGGGGCGCTGCCCCCAAAACCCCCGCCAGGGGGGGGCTCCGAAAAGCGCTGCCACCCCCCCCTGAACCCCCCACGGCAGCGATTAATTACGGGCAGCGTTGCCGCCCCTTTTAAGGTATAGGGGTCCAATGCTGTGATACAAAGTAAACAAGATAATCAGGCTCCACACCCAACATACACATTCTGTGCATATAAAAATAGAAGCATCCATGCACATGGGATGAGAGCCTCTGCTATGTCCAACACAGCTATAACCAGGTTGTTCACAACTCAACTAGCCATAACTCCTTTTAGGTGTGCTTGGGATTCCAGCCAATATGTTCCATTGATGTGGCCATACCATTATCACCTACTTAGGCATATTCAACTCATGTCCAGTCCGAAGACTAAAAGGAAAAAAAATTCATTGAGAACATTCAACACATCTGCTAATAGGTTCACAAAATTCTGGAGAAGTCCAATGCCAAGTATAAGCAACATCATTATCAACATTGGCTACCACACAAGTTTCAGGTGGGTGACAAAGTTTGGTTTAATTTGTAGAAAGAATGCCTAACTGGAGATCATCAGAAACTTATACCACTCCAATATGGGCCTTACACTATTATCAAGGTCATGGGAGACAATTATTTTGAGCTCAACATTCCCCCATTCCTTGGCCTGCACCTATTGTTCAATGTGGAACATCTTCAACAATACTTTCCACTATTACTGGACACATCAGAAATTGTAGAACAACTCACACCAACATAGCTAAACCCTGACTGCATGGAACATGCCACAACTGATCAGATCATGGACACTCATATCAAGAACACTTTCCAGCGAAATATCTAGTTGTATCAGGTTATCAAAGGTCGCCAACTCCTACACCAAGGCAAGTGGCTCACGAGGGATCAAGTTCAAAATAAGTTTCCTCATCTCATGGAGGAACTCGACGCAATGGGGACCATTGCTTCCTAAGGGGGGAGGATTGATCCAGGTGTATATTGGTGGCCACCCACATATTCCGCTTGGACACCCACCAATTTTTATTTTAGTTTCTCAGTTTCCTTAATTATAGCACACTTTACTATTTTTGGCATTTTTTCGGGTCATGAACTTCTAGAGCCGTTTTGAGACCCTAAACGACAGTTTTTGGGAAAACTAGGACCAACATGGAGTTTGATCAATTTTTTTCACTTGAAAGGTGTTGTCCTCAGTTAGATATTTCTAACGAGGTATTTTGCGCGTTAAATGGAGATCGTATTCCAAAGTTATGTCCCTGGGAAGTTGATGGACCAATTTACCCAAACGAGGCCCATAATGTTGGCGCTTCACCTCCTAGGGTTAGGTTTTTGGATTTTTAGCGTTTTCCATTTTTTATCAATAATAAATATTCCTTCAAGCCTCATTATAACACATTTTAGAGGCATGTAGCCACCACATCTCTTCTCATATATAAGCTACCATCGCCCGAGCTAGTTTATATTCCATTCTGTCTATAAGAATTTTTCAGTATTTGATATTAATAAAATTGAGTTTTATTATTGTTTCATCTCTGCGTTGATGTTTTTTTATGTATTTTATTGCGATCTTGCATAAGTGTGGATCAAAAAAGGATGATGAATATGTTATGATCTTACAAATTTCACCGACGTAGTTTTGTCAAAAATCTGACGATCTTGGAAATATTAAAAAAGAATTGATAAACTACATTCACTTTTTCCTCGTCAAAAAAACAACAAAACATAAATATAGACTTTATTAAATGATATGTACACAGTTTAAGGTAAACAATCGTTACCACAGAAGGAAGTAAATGGAAAATAAATCACAGACTAATTGATTAACTTACTAAAGGAATTTCTAAATCTCATATGTTAAATGGGAGAAATTATGTTTAATAAAACCATAGGGAAGGAGTCTATTTATTTGGAGCTAAGTGCATGGGGGTTCTGTTAGCTTGAGTTTGAAGAGATTTTTTTGGCTTGAATTCAAACACTTTTAAGATGAGGGTGTCTTTCTATTAGTAGTTGGAGTCCTAGTTTGACTATGGGAATACTAGGACCATTTCTTAAACACCCCATTTGATCCTGTTCCAAGTATGATGCTCCTATTTATGGACATATTTGGAGATTTATATTTTTTTTCCTTAAAAAAAAATCATAATAAAATTCTTGGGAAGAGTACTAAGCTCATTTCACTATGTAGTTGTTAAATTCTTTAGCTAAAAAATGAACTATGGTATTTGTTAAACTACACCTATTGCGATAAAATTTCCTAAAGGTACATGGAGCTTAGGCATAGGTTATGATAGGGTATATGTGACCAGGATGTGGACTATCATCTTACAATAGACAATTTGGTCAGATTTAGGGACATGATATATGTACTGGACAACATCGATCTCAAGAAGCCTTAAGTACCATATTTATTGGCATAAGGAAACTGACAGTAATATTAGAAAGTTTATCCCAAACCTTGAGATAATGCAAGATAAACAAAAATATATGGTATGGCAATAGAAAAAAGGAAGAAAATATTGAAAAGTGTGGCATTATGTAGATAGTGGTTGTTCAAAGAATATGAAAGGTGATAAAAATAAATTTATATCACTAAAATAAAATAGAAAAAGAAATGTCATGTTTGAAAGTGGTGTTGCAGGTAAAATAATGGGCAAAGGCATTGTCAATCTAATAAATGGAAGAGGTAAAGCGAATTTTGAGGGAAAGCGATTTTTTTTTTTAATTTGTAGAAGGTATGAAACACAATTTTTTGAGCATTTCTTAGATATGAAATCAAGGATATAATGTTATTTTTCGATCTAAATATTTTCAAATTAAGTCTGTAGACACAGGATAATTTTTTATTGAAGTTGTTAGAACAAACAACAATTTTTATGTTTTAAATGTAAAGACTAAAAGTTGTTTTTCAAGTTAATTCGAAGAGAGCTTGTTATGCCAAAGATGATTAGGTCATTTGAATTTTGATCACATTAGTAAATCTAAGCAAAAATAATGCTTTCAGGGTTCTTCCAACACTACTACATAGTGCACTAAAATATCATGGCCTTTCGTCAGTTATTAGACATACTTGTGTCATCACTTCTATAGACCTTATTGCCTAGTTTTGTCTGTGAAACTTAATCAAACAATCTGATGAAAAAAATGTTCAAGAGATATCTGACATACATCCATCATAAGATAACTGATGGAAAGGAGACTAATCAATTATCGAATATCTGATGGAAGCTTCGTAGGAATCTACAATGTAACGTGATTGAATATTGTCATAAATCCAACCAGATCCTACAATGTAATGTGATGGAGCCACATCAGATAGTAGACATGTCACCGGTTGACAATATCACTTCAGATATTTGTAAAAGAATTACAAAATTCAATGAGATATTTTTGACAATACACTGTCGCAGATCCAAAGGATTAGTGAAAAATTTGATGGGTTTTATTTGACGATAAGGCATCAGAGAGTACGAAATATTAAAAGAGTTGTTCGATGATATGGAGTTGAAAATTTTATGAATAGGTACAAAATCCAATGGGGGTGTATGACAATAGAGTGTCAAAGATATGATGATATTCACAAAATCTAACAAGAGTAGTCTTATAATAGGGCAATAGAGAGTGTAAAATACGATGATATTTTCTTGATGACTCAAAGTCGAAAATTCAACTCATTTGTACAAAATATACTAGCAGTTGCCCTTAAAGGTGCAAAGATACCCCGAAGGTAGTTCATCTCATCAAGATTTGGGAAGATTTTTCTTTCATTATTGTGCTTGAAGTAGCAATTTTGTCTTGTGGTTATGCATACAACATCCTAAATGAATTATCACCAAAATCATTAGGGGAATTTTGAGGTCTAAAATGGGCCTCCTAAGGAAATTATAAAATAATAGTGGAAAAAATCAAATAAGATTTGATGACATCATCAAATTTTAGAGGGAAAATGGAAAAACTATTTTTTCAACTCATATTTTCAACTTATCTCCCAAAGTTTTTACTCAAATTTCGAGTGGGAGTACTCGTTGGATGCGAAATTTAATTCCCCATCCAAGGAGTACCCATGTTGCATACTTTCGATGGGTCCTACTACACGAAAAATGAGAAATACATAAAAAACGTGATTACAATCACGTTTTTTATGTATTTCTTATTTTTCGTGTAGTAGAGTTCATCAAAAGTATGCAACATGGGTACTCCTTGGATGAGGAATTAAATTTGTCATCCAACGAGTACTCCCACTCGAAATTTGAGTAAAAATTTTGGGAGATAAGTTGAAAATACGAGTTGAAAAGTAGTTTTATTATTTTATTATTTTTTAATATTTTTACCCTTTTATTTAAAAAATGGTAAATCATCCCCCATGGTTGACATCATCATCTTGAATCCTGTTGGTTGTTATAAAGTTTATTTTTGTTGTACATTTTTCTTAGGAGGCCCATTTTATACCTCAAAATTCCCCTAATGTTCCATAATGTTAAATTTCCTATTTAGAAGGTTCAAATAATATTAATGCTATATTGTAGTTGTAATAGGCTATGAAAGCTATATTGTAGTTGTAACACGCTATCAAAGTTATGCAGATATAAAATGAAGAGCTTGGTATGGATGTTTATGGTGGAAAACAACTATTTGTAAAATTGTCAACATTCTACCATAAACTCAACTCAACTATGCAGGCTTTCTCGGTATTTCAATGCCAATTTCTAATTTTCTAGTGTCTCATATTATATTTCTCTAGTGACAATAACATTCTTGAGTTGCTACATAATGGAATTATTCTTCATTTGTGTTATTTGAAATTTTTTGAAGCAATTAAACATTTAAAATATCGCAAGCATTTCAAGATTGGAAAAAAAAAGAAGGAACTGTTTTGCATTTGTGTTATTTGAAAATGTTTCGAAGAAAGTAATTATTTAAAATATGGCAAGCATTTCAAGATTGGAAAAAAAAATAATTATGTTAAGGAAGAATTTTAATGAAACCCCTTCATATAACTGTTTTACTTTACTTGTTAATAGTATTTGGTTGGTTGGTAAAGTAGTGTCATTATTAGTTTTTTTTCCTAACATAAAAATAGTATTTTATAATATATATTTTCTTTTAAATAATATTTATGAACATTAACTATATTGCATAGGGGTTGACTATAAAAATTGGTTTACTTTGTCCAATTATTATTATAGTTAGCATGGGGTTCATGCATAGTTGGATTGTATTGACTATATTGAGCTAAATTAAGGGACAAAAACAAAAAAAGTTCACTTTAAAAGAGATTTTCACGTCAATAGATTTGATCCCTCATATCCTTTGGTATATTAAAGTTAAGATAGATCTAGATTGGTTATATATATATAATTGGCAAAACCACTATAAATGATAGATTGGCTATTTTATCTAAAATTTGTTTTATTTGTTTATTGTATTCTTACATAGGAAGAAGTGATGGACGAGATCTTCCTGGAAAAATACCACAACTCAGATTTTAACCGAGATGCTCTCGCACTGCTTCCTAAGAGCAGTGTGTCTACCAATTTCACCATGGCGGCTTCGTAGGGACCATACTAGCTTATTTACACCACATCGTCAATGTTATGGAACATGTCTACCAAATCAAATTGCAGGGCAACAAAAACTCTTCAAATTTAAAATTTTAAAATAATATATTATATAAAATTTGTATAAAACAAATTACAAAACTTAAATTATATATATATATATATATATATATATATATATATATATATATATATATATATAAAATACCAACTTGCAAGCGTGATGATAATAACATAGTGATAAAGATTATATAATAATTTCAAGTGTGACTGAGTCTGAAATTGATTGCTCTTGAAATGTACAATCATGTTTTAATTTAATATTATTTCATCATGTGGCTCGAAATTAATAAAATACAAAAAACATTCATTTTGAAATGAAGAATAGCATATGAAACGAATTTAGTGATCCGTGGGACTTGCTCCTCCTATTAATATTAAACATATAAACCCTAATATCATATATTTAATAACATAAATAAATTATTATTTAATAACATAAATAAATTATTATTGATAAAAATGTGGATGTAAATGGAAATGGATGGCGAGATGAATAATTAGTTACAGCACAGTTCTTTATTTCTTAAACTGCTCCATAGAAAATTTGAAATACTCATTCCCAAACACATTGTGAAATACTCATTTATGCTTCATTTCAAATATTACAAATCCGATAAAATTCCATCCTTGAATTTCCATTCAGACATAATTAGCTACGAAATGTTTCTTTGAATAATATCTTGGCAAGATCAATGCTTTCATCTCATCCCACGTGCTCCGGTTCCCTTTGCAACCCAATCTAAAATCAGAAAATATCTCCATTTGTGATTATTTGAACAAATGAAGAATTTTATAACATGGTTACCTAGTCGAAATGTATTTAAAACATAAATATTCAAAAAAAAATCTATATAAAAAACAAGAATTTCTAAACAATCTATATAAAAAACGACAGTGTTAATTTTGATAATTTTTTACTTGGCTATCCCAACGAAGTGATAATTTTGATTCCATCAATGAAATAATTCTAAAATCCACTCGTAATATGAAACGACAGTGTAAGGAGAGGTCGGTGCAAGAACCGTGTGCCATTTCAAATCATGGGAACTGAGATTGGCAAGTGGACACTATCAATTCTTCTTCAATGTGCTTCCATTAAGCGCCAGATGCATTACAGCTAGCCTGATTATGTCAGGCCCCACAACCGGCCCATTTTCATGTGCAATAAATAGTAAAAGGGAAAAACACTAATCACAAGCACTTTTCTTTGGCTAAGCTACTGTGACCTGGGGGTCTTCCATCATAATCATTCAGGCTTTATGCCCTGCTTCAACTGCTTCTTTATACTTATGGGGGAACTGAGCATTGTAGACTTTTACTATGACTTTATACTTCAAAATTTCAAATTCAAGATTTTATTTCCTGATTCTCTAAGCTTTTTAGCTTTTTAAATTATTAAAGAAAACAATCAAATTAAAAAATTTATATACTCAAAATTAATTTCCATTTTGTGTGCTGCAATTTCCATTTCATGTACTAGCTTCCAATTGTTTCAAGCTTACTTGCAATTAGTTTCCATTTCTATTAACAATCAAATTAAAAAATTTCTATACTCAAAATTAATTTCCATTTCGTGTGCTGCAATTCCATTTCACGTACTAGTTTCCAATTAGTTTCAAGCTAGCTTGCAATTAGTTTCCATTTCTAACGCTACACAAATCTAACGGTGGAAAATGTGACCGTTGTTTACTTGAATCAATGACAGAAAATAAAAGGGTCGACTATGGTGAGGGTGGAATGATTCAAAAGTAAACACCTTTACTTAGAAAAGCTACAAGATTTGGCTTGAATGTTGCTAGCCTTCTTTTTTTATTTAAAAATTTAAAAAATTAAATTATAAAAAAAAATCATATCATTATTTTTGGGCCTAAAAATACTTGGATACAAATTATTAAGTGATTTAAAATAAAAATTATTACTGCCTTCAAAATATTTCAAAATAAAATAATTTTTTTTGTTTTACTTAATATATAAAAACCCTTAAAATAAAGAAACATCATACAAGTATTATTTCATGGAAAAAATAATATATCCTATTTCCTTGACTCTAAAAAAAAAAAAAAAAACTTCAAATACAATATTCTTCCCTACTTCATCCTACCTTATACTTAACAAATGAAGAAAAATATAAATATAACAACTTTATTTAATGAAACCCCATTACATTTATTGAGAACTAATTATAATTTATTATACTTTACTAATAAGCTGAGAAAATGTTTGATATTATACTTTATAAAAATATAAAGACTATATCATTGGTTGATACTATACTGGTAGTATACTTTTATAAAATATAAAGAGTGCATCATTTAATAAATTCAAGTGATTCAAGCAGAACTCCATTGGGTTGGTTGTCGGTGTGGTCGTTCCGCATACATGCAAATCTTTATTTCATTTAAAAGTTGTATAGGTCTTGCATTTTCATCATAACCTTGCAAAATGTAATAAATTGAATATTAATTAAATTAATATTTAAATTTAAATATAAATAGAATTAGTATTCAAATATAAATTATAAATTTTCCGTTTGATTAAAATTTTATAATATCATATTTTTTGATAAAAAATTATTAAATATTTATTCAAAGTAATAATATCGTATCTTCCCTAAAAAAATTATAAAATATTTATTCGAAATAATATAAATGCAAAACAGATCTGAGAAGTCTTTTAAATGGAATTAATAAAACCTCAGAAAGAAGATTATATAAAACATAGCCTAACTTAAATTTGATTATGAACTTATCATTATGGTCCATGCATTTAACCCGCATGAAAATGTATTTAAAATAAATTAATAATTATTTTTAAAAATAAATTTAACTGATTTATCAATTATTTCGCATATCAAGTCAAATAATAAATATTTGTAAACCTAGTTAAAAAATACACATACCAAGTCAAATGATCAATTTGTGTAAATGGACTAGGAAGCATACAAAAAAAAATCTTTGATTTGTATTAATAATGTGCATTTTTCAAAGATAGATATCCCAAGTCAAATAATTACTAAATAAGACACTAGAGAGTACCAAGTACTTACATCGTGTACAACTTTTTGCAGAGCCTTCACTTGGTCCTCTGATACTATCTTTATCTACACATGGATTAGTCGAAAAGTGTCAGGTCACACGATCGATACCCATGGAGGCATATTTGTGTTTCAAGGATAACGAGAAGGGCGATAATAAAAATACATGGTCAATCATGGTCCAAATGACTACCTCGATGCAAGCAGGGGTGGTCAGAGATCCCATGTACCTATAATATTTACTGCTATCGAATTCCACCATTTTATTCGGATGCACTCGACCCAGGAATTCCGTAATTTCCATTTCGTGTGCTGCAATTTCCATTTCACGTACTAGTTTCCAATTAGTTTCAAGCTGGCTTGCAATTAGTTTCCATTTCTATTAACCCCCATATTGTTATTATTGTGCCCTTAAATTATTATTGTAGGTCGGCTAGGATTACATTGTAGCCCCATGGACTCCTATATATAGAAAGGAGGTTTTGTAATTTGTATCATCCAAGAATTTTTCATTCATGTAATGTATTGGAGGTTTCCCCCTCGAAGTGGCTTATTTCTAAGGTGTTGATATATCTTTTCTTATATTTTTAGAGCTGGTTTCACAACACCTGGAACATGCATAACATCTTTCAACAAGAATGGATTACCAGACTCCCTCTCAAAGGTAATGGTCCCAATGCCGATCGCACTGTATCGACCATTGTCACCCATCTCTATATTCATTTGAAGGTATTTCTCCTCCAATTCACTAAACAACTCCTTGTCTCTCGTCATATGGAAAGACGCACCACTATCAAGATACCACACCTATCCCATATAGCTTGAAACGAAGCATGTGATCAAAGAGAAATCAAGTTAAAATTTCGAGGCTAAGGCCTCTCCAGCTGCAGTTCCAGCAGCCTTCTTGTTCTTCTTCTTCTGTGGGCAGTTAGTGGTGAAATGCCCATGTTCGTGACTATGAAAACACTTCACTTTGGAAAAATCCTGCTTCTTACCTTTATCTTTGGATTTTGAAGGAAATTTCTTCCCCTTCCCTTTCCTTTCTTTGGTATCCAAAGAGCAATTCTCTTCATCTTCATTCTTCGATTAAGAGCCATCCCTAGTACCTTGCCTTATCTCCTGCTGCACAATATCCGACCAAAGTCGCTCCCATCCCGACAGTTTCTCCCGTCCATTGACAAAGTCTTCGTAGCTATGCCAACTCTTTGGAAGCCCAAGGAGAGCCAAGCTCACCAAGTATTCATCATCAACAGTAATCCCCACACTTCCCAGTTCATCTCTACAGTGGACAAACTTCATGAGATATTTTGGAATACTTTCGCTATTCTCCATTTTTATTTTTCTGAGCTTGTATTTCAGCACCAAATTCCTCTAGTCACTGCTGCTTTGGAACAAATCTGTCAAAGCCTTCCACATTCAGAATGGAGTGGCTTTCCCATGAAGGATGGACACAATATGGTCTTTCACACCTTCCAACAGAATTCTTCTTGTCTTTGCTATCTTCTTTTGCCATGCGTCAAGTAATGCAACATCGCTAGATCCCGGCTTAGGAACATCGCTATCGATGAACTCATTTAGTCCATTATCCTCCAGCACCGCCTCCATCCTATCCTTCCAGGCTATGTAATTCGAGCTCCCATCAAGGAAATACTCCAATCGCAACCCATTGAAAGACATTGCAATGTATACTCAACTGTCGCACCAAGAATTTTCTGCAGCAAATTCAAATTGTCCACCAGCACAAACAAATCAATTCTTCACAATTGTAATCTTCAAGAATTAACACTGCTCTGATACCATGCAGAAATTATATACAATATGCATGTATATATCCAGATTCTCCTGATCTAACAATATTTATCTTCTTGCTAAATACATAATCCTTCCACTATTAATCTTTTGCGGAAATTATACATTCAATTGCAAACACATGAAGAAATAAAAACAACTGCACATAACACAATTTTTTAATGGGAAACACTGAAGCTGAAAACCCCAACTATCATTTATTATGTATCATGGAGATCATGTAACAATCTCATACAAAGCTTAGTACATCAAGTTCTTAGTACAATCAATCGTCACACACTAATCAGAACAAATCTGCAAATCCATGCACCGATTTCTTGCCACATGCTAGCCTGCCTCCACTGTGAAATCCATGCTAAAAAATAGCTCTGAATGAATTAAAAATACCCTTTCCTTGATTGTGAAATCCTCATTGGAAACTCTAATGTGTGTGTGGTGCAATCAATGCATCACTATAGTCACAACAGATAGTCCATCTTGCCCTTTCACCTATCTCTCCACTGGGTCTCCATTGGAACTGACATGCACTGTACTTAACTGTTGTATTTTTTGAGTTGATTATTGAGTTATTATTTTTGAACTAGTTAAATAATTAATTCACTCCACTCTCACTAGTGCATCATTTCGTTAGACTAGATACAACTAGCTCAATTGAGTTTAACTCCATTAACTGATTTAAACTGAATAACAACTCCATGAACTACTCTTCCAACTCTGTCATAACTTTTCCATTTCAGTTATAAATGAGTCCTCCATGCATGAACCACCAGTAAACCCTAGGAATTGCATAATTCCTCCAGCCCACTGATTTTCCAAATTTGTGCACTGAAATTAAGTGCTCCACGAGAATAAGTTGTTGTTTATTGTCAAATTATTATTAAGAGCTAATGAATTATAACACTTCTTATCTTGTTACTAATAATAATACTTCCCCTTGAAAGTGGAGAGAGGTCGGGAAATGGAGAAAGATGATCCGAGATCTGAGTTTGAAGCATGGCCCTGAATCCCTAGGGCTTCCCTTGCACTACTCTGCTAGCGTCGCCGCTTCTTTTGGCCTCTCTTCTACATCTTCTGCATAGCTTACGCTACTGGTATTTAGCATGCTGGTTTCTAAAGCGTGGGGGAGGGGGGGGGGGGGGCTGTAACCCCCCCATACCTGGGGATCCAAGCAGATCTGGCATCCCTAATCCCTCGCTCAATGTTGATTCGCTTGCTCATGCGACGCCAGCCACTGAGCTGTCAAATCTAACCTCTCCATGAGGCTTGCATCGCCCCATCAATAGGATCATATCCAAAGATGCGCATTTAGTGAGATCTGCGACTTGCATCCTGATCCAAACGAAAAGGCCTGAGCTACACCTCCCTGCGGAGTGAATCAATGGACGCATACAATACATGCGTGATCATGCATTGATCAGTAAGTTTATTGGTCTATGGCCGACTGAGAAAGCCTTAACTAGATGGATAAAAGAAAAATGGAAACCAAAAGGCCAGGTGGACCTTCAGCTGGGCCCTAAAGTCTTCTTTAACATCATCTTCGCTTGCATTGAAGATAAAAATAGAGTCATGGATGAAGGCCCTTATTTTTTAATGTCGTAGGGCTTTATCTATGGGATTGGGTGGAGTGCTTCAATCCAAATAAGGAGGACTTCAACTGGGCTCCAGTTTGGATCCGTTTTACTCCCTAACCCAGGAATATTGGGAAGAGATCACCCTCAAGGATATTGGCAATTGCCTTGGCACATTCATCAAAACTGTTGAAGAAACTAAATATAATAGATATACTGCTTACGCTTGCATCTGTGTATACATGCATCTTGCAAAAGCCCTCCCTGATTCGGTAAATATCTGGCATGAATACTTCGAGTGGTTCCAATCTATAGATTACGAAAATGTTCCTTTTAGGTGTAGAAAATGTCATATGCATGTTCATTTGTTCAGGGATTGCCCTCAAAATCATCCCCCTGCCCCTTCTAGTCCTCCTAATGCCTCCAATCCTGATGTCTTCACATGGGTCTCCCATAGAAAAAGACTCTCCAAGAAACCCCTTGCCCCTCATAACCCCTCCCAACCCTCCCCCTCCTCGAAAGGCCCCCCCTATAGCAAAAGCTTCCAAGTCCTAGCCGATATTGGCTTAGATCACGAGGTTGTTGATCCCTGTCCCGACCCCTCTTCCTCTGCGCTACCCTCCTTTGGCTTTATCCCCCCCTCGAGGGTCTAGTCACCTTGTTGGCTAAAAATACTATACCCTCTAGTCCTTCGAAGGCTCCCCCACTTTCGCATTCTGATCCTGCCCAAAATCGCGGCCCTAAGGTGACTACGGACATGGATCTAGATCTCCAAACCACCTTAGATCCACCCATCAATCCCAATGTGAGATCTAACCCTGTAGCCGTTACCTATATGGTTGAAGAACCAGAGTCTATTGATTTTGGAGATCTTGATCTAATAGGGTTGGAAAAGGCGTGTGATTCTAAGGAGTACCATACTATCCCGCCCAGACAAAATGATAGTCTAGAGGAAGCACTTCTAAAGGCATAGCTGTTAAAAGGTAGTGCTCATATTGGTAGTCAAGGGGAGCTCATACCCAGGGACACAATCAACATCATCAGAGAATCAAGGAAGATGGGTCGACCTACATATCTACAACGGTTAATCACGCTGGGGGATCAATTGGTCGAATCTGGGAGATACCCCAAGTTGACAAGATTTTTCAAAGCTCTGAAACCTCCAAGTTTATGATGAAATTCAATTCATGGAATATTATAGGGATCAATAGCCCCTCAAAGTGCCGAATGATAAAAAATAGTCTTAAGTGCAAAAAACCTGCCATTTTTTTCATGCAAGAAACTAAATGTTCCAGTTCTACCTTCCATTCAATTCTATCTCGCCTCTGGCTGGGTTGTGATACCACTGCTGTTGATTCAGTTGGGGCCTCTGGGGGCATTGCCATCACCTGGGATCCCTCCATTCTTTCCCTCTCTCCATTTCATGCCTCCCATAATTTTATTCAAGCCTCCTTTCACCTTATTGGCACCAGCATCAAAGGTTTGCTTACTAATGTATATTTCCCTCAAATCGCTGCTAGTAAAATTCAAGTCTTGGATGATCTCTCTGATCTACGTGGTTTAAACTCTCAGCACTTCTGGATCCTGGGAGGGGATTTTAACATGATCACTAGTCTTCAAGAAAAACGGAGTAGGCATTCTATTCTTGAAGATGACTCTCTGCACTTCAAAAATTTCATCAACCAAAACCACCTTATCGACATCCCAACTGCTAATGGCTTGCATACATGGAACAAGCGATGATCGGGGAACCAATTCATTGCCTCATATCTATATCAGTTCCTAATCTCAGATCCCATCATCCAAACCTGCGGTGATATCTTCTCCACCATTCTACCAATGGAAAGATCAGACCACTGGCCCATCCAACTTTAGTGGGAACGAGGGTCTATGGGAAGGCCTAAACCCTTCTGGTTTGAGCAATTATGGCTTCCCCATCCCGGCTTCAGGGACATGGTGATGCACTGGTGGCACACCATTCCCCCGCAAAATGGATCCATTATGTACAATATACAACAGAAGCTTAAAATCATTAAAGCTAAACTGAAACTTTGGAACCAAAATACCTTTGGCCACATTTTTCAGGGACATCGCAATCTACAGGTTCAAATGAAAAATATTTAGCAAGAAATTATCAGTTCAGGGAGGACCGAGGCCCTCAATGCTCAAAAGAAGGAGCTCAAATCTTGCATAGAGGAAAGAGAGGTTCAGGAGGAAATGTTTTGGAAGCAAAAATCCAAAATTCTTTGGCTTAAAGAGGGAGAGAAGAACACCTTCTTCCACCGCTTTACCATTCAAAGAAGAATGGCCAATCACATCTCCATTATTCGCAATGACCAAGGATTAAACCTGGAAATGCATGAAGAAATTGAAGAGGTGCTTTTGAATCATTTTAAGGACACCCTCATGGAGCCGCCCTGGGATCACCAAGAGGCCATTGAAAAAATCACTAGACACATACCAGCCTTGATCACTGAGGAACAAAACCAGATGCTGCTCTGTCCCATTAAAATCGAGGAGGTAGATCATGCGATGGCTTAGCTCAAAGCAAGTAAAACTCCTGGCCCTGATGGGTTCACTTCCAATTTCTTTCACTTCTTCTGGCAGGATCTCAGGTAGGAGATCTGGGGGATGGTGGAAGAATACCGCACTATGCACTAGATTATCCTTTCTCTAAATGCCACCTTCATTTCCCTCCTTCCTAAAGAGGATCAGGCCTCTATCTCCAACAAATTCCGTCCCATTTCCCTTTGCAATTTTATTTATAAGCTAGTCTCCAAATTTGTTGCCAATCGCCTTAAAACCCTTCTACCTCTCCTCATTTCCCCTGAGCAAACCAACTATGTTGAAGGCCGACATATCTTGGATGGCATTATCCTAACGCATGAGGTAACCCACTCCTTGTGATCCCATAAAATCCCTGGAATGTTGCTTAAGATAGATCTCTCGAAAGCCTTTGATAAACTCAGTTGGCATTATATTCATCAAATGCTAAAGGCCTTTGGTTTCAGCCAAACATGGATTAGATGGATCCTTAGCCTCATCTCCTCCCCTCTCTATTCTATTCTTATTAACGGTTCTCCCTCTCCCCCTTTCCACCCCTCTTGTGGTATTTTGCAAGGGGACCCTCTATCCCCTTTCCTCTTTGTGATTATGGTAGAAGGCCTAGGCATATTACTCAAAGCTCACATTCAAGATCGCTCCCTTCATGACCTCAGTCTCCACCATTTCCCTCCCCTCTCGCATCAACAATTTGTGGATGACAACATGCTCTTTGGCCACCCCTCTGTTCAAGAGGCCTCCACTGTCAAATCCATTTTGGATTTCTTCTCTATGGCTGTTGGCCCCTTGGTAAACAATTCTAAATCCCAAGTTTTCTTTTTTAATACTCCCATCATCACACAGTGCAATATTTCCTGCATTTTTGGATTTACAACAGCAGTGATGCCCTCCAAATATCTAGGTGCATCGCTTACTGATTCCATGCTCAAGCACTCATCTTGGAAGGAATTGTTAGATAAATTGGAAAATAGGCTAACTCTATGGACCCATCAGGCTCTGAATCTCGCGAGCTGACTTGTCTTAGTCAAATCGGTCCTCCAAGCAATGCCTTTGTACCTCTTCTCCATGTTAGCGGCACCCAAATGGGTTCTCAAGGCTATTTGGAACCTACAACGCAAATTTCTTTGGGGAGGAGCTAAAGAAAGACAGAAATGGGATTTAGTGAACTGGAAAGATGTATGTACCCCCAAGAAAATAGGTGGTTTGGGGCTAAGAGACCGTCATCTCAGTAACAAAGTCATGCGAGAAAAAATTTGGTGGCATTGGGTGTCCAATGCAAGAAGTCTATGGGCACAAATGTGGACAGCCAAATATGCTCAGAACTGGGCGCAGAAGGATCTCATTCATTTTGATACTAATCAAGCAAGGTCCCTCATCTTGAAGGTGGCCAGTTAGCACAGAGCACTTGTTCGATACCACAACTTCTGGGAAGTCAAGTCAGAAGGATCAGCCAACTTTTTGCATGATTCTTGGCAACAAATGCCAAAGTTAGTAGACATATTTCCCAATTCTGACTGGTGTAGCACACTTGCATGTCTATCTCCTCAAAATGTTAGCACCTTTTGGACCGACCTGCCTCTCCAACCAGCCTTTTTAGAAAATGGCTCATGGCTGACCATATGCGCTCTCACTTTGGGCTCACACTCACTGAGGACATCGCCGAAGAACTTCACAAGAGACAAATTCGCATCTCGGAAGATCCCGACAATCTCTGTTGGGGATATTCTACCGCTGGATCATTCACCACTAAGGAAGCTTATAGCCTTTCTCTCCTAGCTTCGCAGCCTGATGTAGTGTGGGTGAAATTCTGGCAATCGAAGAACTGGCCCAAAATTTCCACCTTTCTTTGGCTTCTCAGTAAACACCGACTCCTCACATGGGACAACCTTTGCAAGAAAGGCTTCATAGGTCCATCCAAGTGTCCCAACTATGGCACTACGTAAGAGACCTCTTAAAACCTTTTCAATGAATGTGGAATGGCCACAATACTTTGGGACAAAGTGGTCCTTATCTGAAAAAAATCGAACAGAATAGTGGGGAGCATCATCGACACCATTCGCAGCTGGCCTTCCACTCCTTTTCAATGTAACATTCTCAATACTCTATGGATCATGATACCATGGCACTTACTCTGGGTGCTATGGAAAGAGCGTAATCGATGAATCTTCAAGGATCAACGCACTTCCACAAACATTCTTTGGAACATGGTCTGCAGTCACATTCAGGAGACTCCAGCCCTGCGTCATTGGAAGGAAGAGGACATGCCCTCACTTCAGAGTAAGAAAATTATATGGGCCAATTGGAATTTATAGTTACATCCAGTGGCCACCCCTGAGCCCCCCTCAAACCAAAATATGACCTCTCCTGATCGATGGATTCGTCTACCACCAACACATTACAAGCTCAATTTTGATAGGGCTTCTAAGGGGAACCCAGGGAGAGCGGGTTATGGAGGAATTTTTAGAACTTCCCTTGGCCAGGTGCACTTACTCTTCTTCGGTTTTCTAGGATGGGACACTAGAAACTCGGCAGAACTTGAAGGTCTACTCCAAGGGCTCATCCTTTCCAGGGAGCATCACTTGTTCCCCCTTATTATTGAAGGTGTCTCTCATATTTTAATCAATATGGCTAAGCGACTCCAGGCCGGCTCCTCCACCTCTAACCTCATCTAAAGATGGCGCCTAGCCTCCAGGATCAAAGCGCTCGAGCAAAGAATGCGCGTCAACATAGCAATAGACTTCAGCCATGTTCGACATTCGGCCAACAAAGTTGCGGACCTCCAGGCCAACGAAGGAGTCCTTCACCACGAACCCATCTGGGCTGGGCCTCTTTCCTCTACTCATGATGAAGCTCTCCTCTAGGACTACACTCTTTTGGTGCACAATGACAACTATCCCCTAGAAGTGGGTGGTTCATAGCTTTTCTGACCTCCATGAGGCGGCCATGTGGCTCACCACATGGTGCGCCAATGCGCCCCTCCCTTGGGCCGCATACTGTTATCAATTTTCGTGTGGGAAGGGACTTAAATTCCCATGCGCCACCTTAAATAATATGTACCCAGTAAGTTGGATAATTACTCCTCTATTCAGTATGGTGATCTATATTCCCATCCCGCCTTTGGCTTTCCATCCCTCCTTGGTTGCTATTCCTCCGCTTCTCCTACTTCAGCCTTCTTCGGCTCTGGTGCGACGTATTTTGGCCCCTGCCTCTGTAGTTGTGCCTTTGTCTTCATGAGATTTATCTGTGTTGGCCATAATTCCGCGTCGCCATCACCAGCCCAGCGGTAGAGGGGGAAGAGGAATCCCATCATGTCCTCCCTTGCCCATGGATATCCCTTTGGACTTGAATTCCCTGGCCTCTTGGGACCCCGTCGATCTATTTCCTCCCTTCCTCGTGCCTGCTCCACACATTGACCCCCTCGTCCCTTCTAGTTTTCCTTCGCCTCCTCTAGCTGCCCCATCCTGCTCCCGCGGCAAGAAGCGTGCCCGCAAGTCGACCTTTTCGGCTGAGCCGCCCTTCCTTCCTCACAGGATCAAGGCGCTTCCATTGCAGCCAGCCTCTAGCCCCTCTTCGGACGACGATGACTTCATGCTAGATGAGTATTTGCAGATGCCACGGCTCAGTTTATTGTATTCTATGAAAGGCAAGGACACTCTCCAAGCTGTTGGTGCTTTGGACATTTCTACTTCTCTGCAGGATGTTGGTCCTCCGGACATTCCCGCAGAAAGGCTCGGTCTTCCGCCCTCCCCTCGCGAGCAGCATGAAGACATTAATCAGCTATATTATGGGTACATCTACCGCATCCTCGAGGAGGATTATCCATCTAGCGACGAGCATGGAAGCCCTCCCTAGCAGGTCTTTGTTGAGCTTCTTAGTTTGCAGGATTTGGATGCATCGCTTGTTTGTCTTTTTAGTCTCTTTTTGTAAAATGTTAAAGGCTGGTTTCCCACCAAGGGCAGCCTGGTATGTTTGGACTATATTGGTCAGTTTCCCCACCTGGGGCGGTCTAGTTTTGACCAGTATTTTTCTGAACTATCCCTCAGACATGGATTTATCCATGGCTGAGGATGCGACATGTAAACTTTGTTTGATGATCTAATAGAATTAGTATTACTTAGAAAAAAAAAAAAATATTAAGAGCTAATAATAATCAACACTTCTATTTTTAGATCGACGATCAATAAATAGACTTCGCCCAATATTCTAAAAATAAAATTTCATATATTTTTCCAACTTGACCAACCATCCACAAATAACATCCTGTAACTTCTAAAATATGATCACCATGTCTAAAAATAGACTTGCGCCAAAAATAGCCTGCGGGCTCACTTAGTGAAGGTGACTCATTTTCACTAAGCTCATCATCTTGTTGAATCTCAACACTCCCTCTCAACAAGATAGGGATTATCCTTCACCCCGATCTTGCCTCTATGGTATTCGAATTTTCTCGTGGTGAGCGCCTTCATCAGAATATATGCATCCTGATCTTCCATAGGAATGTACTGAAGCAACATGATCTTCTGCTGCACAAAATCTCTGATATGATGATACCGGATATCAATATGTTTAGATCTATCATGAAACACAGGATTAATCTAGAGTTTAATGAAACTCTGTTATCATATTGTATCACTGTAGGATCTAAATGTGAACCGAACAAACCGACCAGGATCTTCCTCATCCAGATAGTCTCACATGCAGCTTGACTTGCTGCCATGTATTCTACTTCCGTTGAACTGAGTGCCACGGATCTTTGTTTCCTGTTGTACCAAGAAACTATCGTAGATATGATACTAAAAATCCCTCCTAATGTGCTCTTTCTATTTGTTGGGCTGCCTTCCCAATCTGCATCCGTGAAGCCATGCAACTTCACCTCATCCGTATGTTTGTACCATAAGCCATACTCAGATGTGCCCCTGAGATACCTCAGGACATGCTTTCCTGCCTTCCAAAAGAGCTTGGTAGGCTTAACCATCGCTTGTGAAAGTTGGTTCACCGCATAGCATATGTCTGGTCTTGTATTAACTAAATACATGAGCGAACCCACCAACTGTCGATAAACAGTGGGATCCACTACCTCTGCTGATGTGGCATCCTATTTCCTCCAATTTCCTAGAAGAGGAGTGTTGATAGGCTTGCAGCCTTGCATGTGAAACTTCTCAAGTATCTCCCGAGCATACTTGCCTTGAGACACAAACATTTCACCTTCCCACTGCCATATTTCCAATCCAAGGAAATAATGAAGGAGGCCCAAATCCTTCATCTCAAACTCTTTTGCAAGATCTGCCTTGCATGAGTGTATCAACTGCTCATCACCCATTAATATTAAATCATCAACATAAAGAAAAATGTTTAAAAGCTTACCCTCCACCACAATTTGGTACAGGTTTGCATCTGCCTCACTCTTGGTGAAGCCAAGTCCAGTGAAATAATTTTTGATCCATGTGTACCAAGCACGTGGTGCTTGCTTCAGCCCATACAGCTCTCTTTTGAGTTTGCACACATGTGACTCGCTGCTGAAGATCTCAAATACTTCAGGTTTCTTAATGTACACCTCTTCCTCAATGATCCCATTAAGTAACGCAGTCTTCACATCCATCTGATGAATGTGCCAACCCATCTACGCTGAGAGAGCAAGGATGGTCGTTAGGATGGTCCTTATACCTGAAGAAGCCCCGGGCAACAAATCTTTCATTATACTTCTCAACGCTCTCATCAGCAGCTTTCTTTACCTTGTAGATCCATCTTGATCCTACAACTGATTTACCCACCGACCTTTGAACAATCTCCCAAACACTGTTTCTGACAATGGAGTCATACTCCTCCACCATAGCATCTACCCATGTGGGCTCCTGCATTGCTTCTTCAAAAGAATATGCCTTTGTCATGATACACTTGCTCATAAGAGCCATGTATCCAGTAAATCGGTCAGGTGATTGTCTCTGTCTCCGTTGTGATGTAGGGACTCCTACATTCTGTGCCGCATCAAGCTTCAGCCTCTCAGCTTCTGTGGTACACTTTTTTCCTTGTCTGATGTTTGGTTCTGCATGAGTGGACTCCTCCAGTCCATGAATCTCCTCCTGTGGTTGATCCAAATCTAGAGGCTCATCTTTGGGAACAAGAAGTTCCTCCTTTGCATGCAAGTGTAGCTCCCTCTCAAGCTACAACTTCATGGCTTTCACCTCATTGAATTTTATATCCCGCCGCACCACATTCATCCAAATATCTGGAAAATACACACAATAATTATGGGGTGTTTCTGTGTACCCCACAAATATCCCAACTTTTTCAGTTGGCTCCAGCTTCTTCCTGGCATCCTTTGTCACATGAATGTAAATAGATGAGCCAAAAATATTCAAATGAGAAATCGTGGGCTTCTTACCAGTAAAATATTCTTCAGGTGTACTCATGCCAAGTACTCTAAGAGGACAATGGTTTTGCACATAAACTGCAGTGTTGCATGCTTCCACCCACATGTGCATCAGTAGGCCCTAGTCATGCAACATTGCTTGTGCAGCACCCACGATCATTTTGTTCTTCCTCTCACCGACCCCATTCTACTATGGGTTATGAGGCACTATGAGATCTCTTCAAATTCCTTCTTTTCTATAGAAGTATTTTAATTCACCCGAGATGTATTCATCACCATTATCGCTCCGTAGAGCTTTCACTTGCTTCCTCGACTCCTTCTCCACCAATGCTTTAAACTCACGGAACTTTGAGAATGTTTTGCTCTTCTTCTACATGAAGAAGATCCAACATCTACGAGAATAGTCATCAAAAAATATAACATAATACCTATGTTTTTCTGTTGAAGCAACCGAGAAAGGTCCACACATGTTTGTGTGAATTCTCTCTAGGACCACCGAAGCATGGTTCTCCTTCTCATGAAAGGTGGTCTTCACAAACTTACCGATAGCACATCCCTTGCACTGATATAACTGCGCAAGGGTACCCGTGGGAAGTCCAGTAGAAATCTGCTGCAAAATCTTCAAAGCGCCATGCTGAAGATGGCCCAATCTCCTGTGCCATAATTTTCCCTCATCCCATCTCACCACTTCTTCTGATTTCCCCACCATTGCAGCACAGCCATCTACCTCCAACTTGTACAGATTCTTAACTCAAATCCCTATCTTCTTGGTTTTACCCATTGTTTTATGTCGAAGGAAAGCTTTTCCCTCACTAAAACAAACATTATAACCTTTGTCTTCCAACATTGCGACCAAGACCAAGTTCTTCTTCAGACCTGGTGTTAGGTCCCTATATTACTAGTATAGTCCCTTATTGTTGTTAGTGTAACCCCCTTATTTTTATTATTGTACCCCTGTAACCCCAATATTGTTATTATTGTGCCCTTAAAGTATTATTGTTAGGTCGGCTAGGATTACATTGTGGCCCCATGGACTCCTATATATAGAAAGGAGGTTTTGTAATTTCTATCATCCAAGAATTTTTCATTCATGTAATGTATTGGATGTTTCCCCCTCAAAGTGGCTTATTTATAAGGTGTTGATATCTCGTTCCTTCTATTTTTGGAGCTGGTTTCACAACATTTGTTATCAGAGCTTTGGATTCTAGGGTTTCGCTGCTCCAAACATGTCATCGTGGAATTTTCGCTATAACTATTTTTCTACGAAATTTCAGAAGATGAAATTTTTAGCGTGAGAAGCCAAAGTCCTAAGGAATATTGTCACAAAATTTTAGAGCTTGTTTCAAAATATTTTTGGAGATATGATTTGTGGAATTTAGGGATTTTTGCAGGCTCCTGAATTTCACTTAAAAGGGTCATCGTGGAATTTTCACTATAATGTTTTTTATACGAAGTTTAAAAGGCTGAAATTTTTAGAGCACGAAGCCGAAATCCTAAGGAACACTGTCTCAAACTTTCAGAGCTTGGTCACCATATTTTCAGATATATGATCTATGGAAGTTAGGTCTTTTTCAAGCTCCCGAATTTCATCTCAAAGAGGTGATCGTGGGAAAATCTTCATAACTCTCTCTCTGAGTATCAGATTGGAATTCTGTAAATAGTGACTTGAAATACACTGACTGTAGTTTCCTGTCTATAAATTTCTGAGCCAAAGGAGAAAACAATGACATGTGGCAAGTCATACAAGTTTGCTCTATTGAACCAGTCCATAACTAGGTCATTTTTGGAGATTGGACATAACTTTAACGTGAAGAATCCAAATCAATTCAGACCTATGGAATTTAAAAGAAGCTTCAGAGGACTACTATAGGGCTGAATTTTAGATATTGAAAATCTGAAAGTATACAAATAATTCAATTTCAATATCGAGCTCCTCAAAAGCAAGTAAAAGGTGTGTATTTGTTTTTCCAAATTGCATAAGTCTTGTTTGAAGAATCAAGTTGAATTGATTCCAAGGGCATATTGTAGAATAGATATCAGTATTGGATTCTCAAATGGCCCCTAAAAATAATTCAACACCCATTAAGCCTTTATAAGGCTCTACTATGATTCATGAAGACGAAGAATGGCAACATGACATATCAAAATTACAAGAGCAAGTGCAACAAATTTCGCTCTCGCAAAGAGCAACAAAAAATGACATGGAAGTTTTGAAGAAAGGCGTGGAAACTAAGATGGATGGTTTGAAGAAAGGCATGGAATATAAGATGGATGGTTTGAAGAATGGCATGGAAGCTAAGATGGATGGCATGGAAGCTGGCATGGAATCTAAGATGGATGACATGGAAGCTAAGATGGAAAACATGAAGAATGATCTAAAAGCAGACATGGAAGGTTTGACAAAGCTGATACAAGAAATGTTTCCTAATGGTGAAAATATAGTAGAGGAAACTCATGATGAGAACAAAATAAATGTTAATCATGATTTCATAAACTCTAATGTTGGCGGGAAGAACCACCATATTCAAAAAATGGATATGAGGAAGTTTGATGGAAAGGATCCTGTAACATGGATACTACAGATGGAGCAATATTTTGATCTCCATAATGTGAAAAACACATAAAAGGTACGCATTGCAACTTTACATTTAGAACAAAATACATTTGTATGGTATCGATGGCTTTGCTCCCGTAAAAAAATTGTCACTTGGTCAATTTTTACGAGGAAATGATAGCACATTATGAGGATACAAAGAGCAACACCTTCTTTAGCCAATTGATAAATCTCAAACAAAAGGGTTTAGTGGGGCAGCACATTGAGGACTTCTAAAAATTGAATATAAGGGTAACAGATATTCCAGAGGAACACATGATTGATCTCTTCATAGGTACTTTAAAGGATAACATCCAACATGAAGTTCACGTTTTGGAACCTGATTCATTGGAGAAGGCATTCAGGTTGGCAAGAAAAATTGAATGTAAAATTATGGTGATAAGGAAGCCTACCACTCACTTCTATAAAGATGGAAGTGTTGCTACTCCTATATTTTCACAGCCTACAAGGTTGACACCACAAAAATTGGAAGAAAAAAGAGAAAAAGGGCTTTGCTACAGTTGTGATAAAATATACACTAAAGGTCATAAGTGTGCTGAGAAGAAATTATTTTACATAGATTGTGAAGAGGAAGAAGAAAATGAACAAGAATCTTCAAAAGAAGAGGATATACACCAGGAAACAGCCCTAAAAGAGGAAGAAATGAGTCCAACCATATCATGCAATTCATTGGTAGGAATTACCACTCCTCAAACTCTCAAGATAGAAGGACATATCAAGAAGAAAAAGGTAATAGTTTTGATTGATTCAGGTAGCACCCATAATTTTATTCATTGTAAGGTAGCCAAGGAATTGAATTGTTTCCTATACCCAGCACCAGAATGTCAAGTGATGGTTGCAAATGGAGGAACTATAAATTGCTCCGGAAAATGCCATAATATCAAGCTAACCATGGGGGAATATGTATTGACTAGTCCAATGCTTTCCATTCCTATGGGAGGTGCTGATGTTGTACTAGGAGTACAATGGTTACAATCTTTGGGGACGGTATCTTTTAATTTTCAAGAAATTTTCTTGAAATTTTTTTCAGAAGGAAAGGAAGTCGAATTACGGGGTATTGAAGGGAAGCCAGGAAGGATAATAAGCTATAATGTCATGACAAAGCTTCTAAAGAAAGAACAACGAGGCGTAATTGCACAATTATGCTCTCTAGAAGTTCCGACATCAAAATCATCTATTTCTGCAGATCTCCAACAAGTCTTGGACAATCATTCCAAGGTGTTTGAAACTCCCAAAGGACTCCTACCTATTCGTGATCATGATCATGCTATTCATTTGATTCCAGGAAGTGTTCCTCCAAACATCAGGACTTATAGATATCCTTATGTCCAAAAGAGCGAAATTGAACGTATGATTGCAGAAATGTTAGAGGTGGGTATAATTCAACCTAGTCAAAGTTCTTTCTCTGCTCCTGTAGTATTGGTACACAAGAAGGATGGATCATGGCACATGTGTCTATATTTTAGGGAGCTCAATAAGCTCACCATTAAAGATAAATTTCCCATTCCTATGATTGATGAATTATTGGATGAATTACATGGATCAATTTATTTTACCAAGTTGGATCTTCATTAAGGATATCATTGAATTAGAGTGAAGACTGAAGATATTCTGAAAACAAAATTTCAAACTCATGAGGGTCATTATGAATTTTTGGTAGTGCCTTTTGGCCTTACCAATGCACCTTCTACATTTCAAGGGTTGATGAATTCCATTTTCAAAGGCTTCCTTAGAAAATTTTGTTAGTATTTTTTGATGATATAGTAATCTAGAGCAAGTCTTGGAAGGATCATGTTCAATAGGTTGGCAGGGTGCTCAAACTATTGCAGGAGAAAAAATTATATGAAAAAACATCCAAATGTTTCTTTGGAGTACAAAAGGTGGAATATTTGGGTCATATTGTATCTCACGAGGGTGTTAAGGTAGACCCTAACAAAATTAAAGCCATTAAGGAATGGAAAGTCCCCACAACCATAAAGCAGTTGCGAGGATTTCTAGGATTAACAGGGTATTATCACAAGTTTGTTAAGAATTATGGGAGAATAGCATCACCTCTAACAACATTATTGAAGAAAGATGCATGATCATGGACTCCTAAAGCAACTAAGGCATTTGAACATCTTAAATAGGCAATGTGCCTAGCACCGGTCTTAGATACGTCATTCTTCACAAAAACCTTTATTGTGGAATGTGATGCCTCAGGAAATGGAATTGGTATTGTTTTAATGCAAGAAGGAAGACCCATTACTTTTGAAAGTAGTCCAATCAAAGGAAATTATTTATAGAAACCTATTTATGAGAAGGAAATGTTAGCAATACTGCATGCACTAAAGAAATGGAAAACTTACCTAATGGGAAGACACTTCAAGATAAAAACTAATCACGATAGTCTTAAACACTTTTTGGAACAAAGACTATCTTCAGAAGAGCAGCAAAAATGGGTCACAAAGATGTTGGGTTATGACTTTGAAATAATCTACAAAAAAGGGAAGCTAAATTTTGTTGCAGATGCACTCTCAAGAAAGAATGAAGAGATGGAAGCATTGCTTTGTGCCATTTCTATTATCCAACCAGATTGGATAACCGAAGCAAGAGATGAATGGAAGAAGGAAGAAGAAGTGTGGACACTCATTCAAAATTTTCAGCAAGATCCTAGTACATCTGATACATTTAGTTGGAATGATTCCTTATGGTACAAATATCGCTTATATCTTTGTAAGAATTCCCAACTAAAACAAAAGATTCTTTTGGAATTGCACACTTCTCCTTTAGGAGGACACTCAGGATTTTTAAAAACTTACCACATGGTGAAGAAAGAATTTTTTTGGGATGGCCTTAAATCTGATATTCAAAATTTTGTGGCGGAATGTTTGGTTTTCCAGCAAAATAAAGTTGAGACAATTAAGACCCCGGGTCTTCTACAAACTTTATCCATTCCAAGTCAACGTTGGGAGGAGATTTCAATGGATTTTATCACAGGTTTACCTAGGTCCGAAGGAAAGAGTGTCATCATGGTGGTAGTTGATAGACTTACCAAGTATGCACACTTTTGTGCATTATCTCATCCATTTAAAACAAGTACAGTTGCTACTACATTTATGGACACAATTCAAAAGCTACATGGAAACCCAAGGGTTATTATGAGCGACAGAGATCCCATTTTTACTGGAAATTTTTGGACGGAGTTATTTTCTTGTTTGGGTACTCAATTAGCTCATAGCTCATCTTATCATCCTCAATCTGATGGTCAAACTGAGATCGTAAATAAATGTTTGGAAGGATATCTTCGTTGTTTTGTATCTGATAAACAAACACAATGGGTCGAGTGGTTACCTCTTGCTGAATGGTGGCTTAACACTTCCTTCCATACTGCAACAAAAATTACCCCATTTATGGCACTTTATGGATATCATCCACCATCCATCACATCATCTTTAAGAGAAAATTCGAAGGTTCAAGCAGTGGAAGATAACATCGAGCATCAATAAGAAGTTCTCCAACTCTTAAAGGATAACCTGAATTTGGCACAAAATCGAATGAAACAACAGGCAGATCAACATCGCAGCGAGAGAAGTTTTGATGTAGGAGATTGGGTATTTTTACGGCTACAACCATACAAACAAATGTCCCTCAAGCAAGCTAAGAATGATAATAAATTATCGCCAAAGTACTATGGTCCTTACAAGGTGTTGCAAAATATTGGTACTATGGCATACAAATTGGAGCTTCCTGCTTCTTCACGAGTGCATCCAGTTTTCCATGTTTCATGCTTAAATAAGGTTATAGGTGAAAATATTCTACTTCAAACAATATTGCCAGAAATTGATGAGGAAGGAAAAATCATATTGGAACCTGAAGCGATCACGCAAACAAGAACTCGACAGCTATGAAATTGACCAATTTCAGAGTATCTCATCAAGTGGAAGAACTTGCCCACTGAAGATTCTACATGGGAGGATGAGAATTTTATACAAAATCACCCAGAGCTACTCAAGCGTTGAGAACAAAACTTTTTTGAAGGAGAGGGGCATGTTAGGTCCCTATATCACTAGTATCGTTGCTTATTGTTGTTAGTGTTGTTGGGTGCAGGAATTACACTTAAGAAAACTCCTCAACACTTAATTTGTCAACCCGGGGGATCCGTAAACTTAGAGATGAAGCACAGGCAATGCCAAATATGGTATGAATCTTCCTAATATAAACCCCTACTTTGTTTAAATTAAAGATTGTAGAATCAAATTAAATAGAGAAAAAGGCAACTTGAACCATCAAAATAATCTAAGACTAGAACAAGGAAGAATGCATTTGCAAGAGAGAATTAAAGATAAAAGGAAATCACTCTAGCTAATTATTGCTTAACTATTGAGTGTGTGTTTTTCTTTAGCAGAGACACTTATTAGTCTCATAAGATGGGCCCTTAAACCTGCTCCTTTAGAGATTTCCTTCTTGCACTAATCTGTCCTGCACTTTCGCAGTCTACTTGCACTAGTGCAAGAACAGAGATTTATGCAGAAGGTATAAATGGTGTCTTTACTAAAATATTTTTACTTCATGCAAGGGCTTGAAATTTTTCAGGTTTAAAGCATTCAGATCCCGTGGCAAGAAACTAGTTCTTGCACCGGATCAGAGCTTCCTACACTTAGCATTTAATTCTTAAAATGAGTGCTTAATTATTGCAAGTGATATTATACTGTTAAATCAAATTGCACACATAAAAAGTGAATGTTTCTGATCTTAACAGAGTACAGGAATAAAGAAAAAATCAATATAAATTTATCTTTTCATAAGCATTTAATGAAAGAAAGAAGATTGCGGGAAGTAGACTAAGAAGGTTTACTGCATCACACCAATGTGCACTGGTGCAGGTTCATTTCTCCTGCTTGGACCAGGTGGGGAAAACTAGTCAAACAGAATTGCAAAAAAAGAGATATCACACCAACGTGCACTGGTGCAGGGTTATTTCTCCTGCTTGGACCAGGCGGAGGAAAACCAATCTGAAATCAAGTACAGGGAAGGAAATTGCAGGAAAAGGAAATTTATCTACTTCACACAACGAATCCGATTTTTCTCAGAGATGAATGCATGTGCTTAAAATTAAATCACACTTGACAATGTAAACACAAATTATAGGAAAACGGGAAATGGGGTAAATGTGTTGGGTTGGCTGGGCCCTAGCTAACCAGCGCGTTTCCCTTTTAAATAAAAACGATGCTCAGTACCTTACTAATTCATCAGCTCAAATACAGAAACACAATTTTTGAAACATGAGGCAGAGCTCCATTTTATCAATTCACTGAGGCAAGTACATACATTAATACATCGTCTAGCCCAGATTTGGATGATAACAAAATACAGGAACTTGTTACCGCCTCTCTGGCTGTGTCTTTGTTCTCTTCTCCTATCAAAAATTTCCTCCCCCTAGTCCTATTTAAATTCTACATTATATAGATCTTTGGCCAAAGGAAAAAATAGATCATTCAACCGATTACATAATCAAACACAGAATTTAGCTTTTCGGCCTTCAAAATTAGACAGTTAACAAAACTGGATGTAGCCAATCTCCAACTTTAGTCCTTTATAGATTCGGTCTCGGCTACCTTTGGATCAATCTTGCTGTCGTGGCTGAAGCTGCTCAAAATGAGGTGGTGATCAAGGAGGTTCAGATCTGCTGCAAGGATTTGTTGTGCTGGCAACGGTGCAAGATCTGATCCTGCACTAGGATCAGCGGTCACAGTGAGTAATCTAACTACCAAATAAACATTGGAGATATCGATAAGTTACAAAGAATGATTAAAAGTAAGAAATCTTGTAATAAATGATTAATTAATGCTAATTTTAAATAAAAGTATGAAAAATAAAGTTTATATGAAATATGTCACCGTGCTTGGACAAGTATAATATGAGGGTGCATAAAAGAGGTAAAACAGAGGGAAATGGTTATGATTTAGGAAGGGGAAAATGGCAAAAAGAGAGCAAATTAGGGGGCCAACATCCTCCCATCCCTAAGCTGTTGTGTTTCCTCACACAACTCTTTACCTTTGCAAAAAACCTTCAAAACATTGAGCATTCCAGCTCAATCCTACTCTGACATACTGACATCAGCCTGCAATGTTTCAAAATTCTTCTTTCTGATGTTCTTTAGTTTCTTTGTCACCTTTTTAAGTCGCTTGAAACATTGTGTAGCTCAATACTTCCAAACTCTAACTTCTCCTTTCTTTTTCTGGATCTTCGTAGTTAATTCTTCTTTACTTTGTTCTTTTTCATCCTACTCTTTAGCTATGAGCTGTTATAAGTTCTGCACTTGAAGCTCTAGTTCAACTATCTGAGCAGCAGGAGTTAACAAATATTCTTCTTCTTCAATAAGCCAGAAATGATATCTTCTTTAGGACCTCGGTATCCCTCAGAGTTTGACAATTCTTCTTATTCTTATTCTTCTTCTGGTTCTTCCTCTTAAAGTTTTCTTCTTCTTCTTCTAGTTCTTCTTCTTCTTACTTTAGATGCAGAAGAGTTAATTACATATTATCCCTCTGGGACTATTAAATTTATTTGCTAGTTACTTGTTCTTTAAGACCTGGCTGAAATTGTGCAGGTGTCATCTACTATCTCTGATTTTCTGCGTCCCTTCAATGAGATTAATGGTGTCTTCAGTCTTCTTAGGAGATGCATGCCTCTTTAGTGGCATAGAAGGAGTCTCTTCAACATGTGCACTAGCTGTCATCTTATTTGGAGATGGGGCCCTTTCTTCTGTTGAATTTTCAGGTCGTTTCCTTTTTCCACTAGTGCAATAAGGACTCCCCTTTACATTCTTACTTGGACCCTTGCTTGTGCTGGGGGGGTCCTTTGTCTCCTTTCCAGCAACTGTCTTTTTATGTAGCTGTTTTAACAGCGCCTCCCAGGTCATGCCTTTAACTTCTAATTTTTTATGGACCAAAATATTTATCAGGCCATGGTGATATAATTTCTTGTCGGCCTAGTCTACCCGTCTGTCCTGCACACCCTTGGCCATTTTTTCCAAGCTCTTAAGAAAAAAATAGAGGAAATCAATCCTCCACCGGATGTACCGGATGGCTTCGAAATGCTGCAACATCCTAAAATGGTACACAAAAGTGAGGGAGTACCTTCCCTCATAGGTTATGAATTTCTATAGGATGAAAAGGAGGTCCTGCCACTGTCCCTGTAGGGCACTGCATGGAATTCCTTTCTTCCAATCTACCTTTATATTCTTGTCGACGACGAAACGCTGCCATCGCTTCCTTTCTAGTTTCTGATTTTTAAACCACTGCTCACCAGTATTTTCCAAGCTTGTCGCTGCTGCTATAAACTCTTCCATAACCTCAAATTTTAGAGGACCAATTTTTACTCGGCCATTTTTGAACTTCTGGAAAACTGTAGGGCCACTTCTCTATTGTGCCCGTCAAACTTTTGCAAGAATTGAAGAAAGCCTGAATCTCGCAATAGTGCAATACTATTGCGATACTCAGCAGTCTGTTCTACCCTATTGAGAGACGAAGGTTCACTTCGAACAAGCAACATTGCTGCTTAACAGTTATGAACAGTCAAGAATTTACATGCAACACCGGGAAAATTTGTTCTTATAGATAGGGATCCAACTATCCACCATTTGTTGGAACAGGGTCTCCTACGAGCTACAAAACTAGTCCATTTTGAATAATTTTGATTATATTTATTTTAGTGTAGGGGTTTTGGGGCGGGTCAAAGCCCTGAAAGCATTGTAATAGGTAAAAGGGTAAACCAGGGGTTCGAAAACCATGGTTTGCAGACCATAGGAAAGTCTAGGCTAGATTATTATAAATAGGAGGAAAATTTTGTATTGTAAGGTAGGAAATGAAAAGCTACTGATGTGAATTGTAGTTTAAGCTATCTATTTGGTTTTTGGGGAAATGACTCCTACTGACTATGTGCGTGGAGATCCAAGTCCAGCTGTGTCCGGGCCCTGCTGCTGTGTGCGCAGGTTGGGAAGGGAATTGTAGGGAAGAATTGATGAATGAATGAATAAGAAAGGTTGATAGAGAACTGAATCTGTGAGTAATATTTGTGTGAATTTTTGATAATTACTGCATTGTGAATTTTCTGTATTTAAGCTGTGAAGATCTGTGTAAGTGTGTTTTCTGTTCCGTTTATGCAATAATGTGCTACTGTCATAAAAGCATATAATTATAGATCTAGCGCACGTGGATATGAATAAAGACCTAATTGACCCTACGCAGAACAAGGTAATATGGGAATCATAGGGTCTAGCGTAGCTCTGCTTGCCTTACCCATCCTTTCTCAGGGTGCGGAAACCTGGTTCCAGCACCCACCCATACTACTTCGGGTGACACTTTGACCTGCACAAGCAGGTCACTATCGAAAGGGCCAATAGTATAGGGGTTTGTTAGCAAACCTTGCACTCCGAACCTGGGTCAGGACCCCTCGAGCCAACAAATGGTTCCGTTGCCGGGACTTGAGAATTTTGAGAAAGGGTTTGGGTAATAACAAGCGAATACGAGAAAACTGTCAAGAAGGAGACATGGCAGAACACTTGAAATTACCTACTTTTAAGGGCACGGCTGACGAAGACATGGATCGGTTCTAGTTTGTGATAGACTTGGTATGGATTGCGCAGGGCGTGATAAGAGATACTGTGAAGAAAGGGCAGCTATCCCTAGCCTTCAAAGAAAGAGCGCTGGACTGGTATATGAAGTACATATATTAGAATGGGGCCACGTCTATTCAGGATATTAGGAGTGCCCTGGAAAAACAGTTTCGAAAACCTAGGTCCTACTATCAGATCGTAGCAGAGGTAAAAGATTTCAAGCAGGAAGCAACCGAGTCTGTGTGGGAAGCGGATCAACACCTAAAAAAAGCTATCAGAGAAGGGGAATTTAAGTACGATGATAGGAAGCTTACAAAATTTTTCATTTCCATTCTACTCCCTCACCTGCGCATACCTATGATTCACCATAATTTTTACTCGCAAGATAAATATTTGGAGGCTGCTATGAAACTAGAAGGTGTGCCCGGGAAAGATGCTTCGCTGAAGGTACAACAGATCCAGGTGCAGCTTGGGGCTATGCACCGGGAGATTCAAGACCTTCAACGGGAAAAGGGAAGAGAAGCTGGCATGGACCTATGGTGAATGCCAGGACAGATGGAGAATATGTGCCCAAGCCACCTGCGAATAGGAGAACCTAGTCTAGGGCACCTGGGATCGGAAAGGCCTAGTCCCGAACGATCGAGCTCGAATGAACCAACGTTTGGGTATGGGGGTGGCCGCATAGATGGGCTGTGTAATGACGGTCGCTGCCCCTGTCTAGGCACCAATGTTCTGGAGCGAGAGAAACACTGGTGTAGGTTCTGCCGATCAATGGGCCACAAAGAGAGGGACTGTCGAATCCATAATTTAGTGATAGGCTAGGAAAGTTTATCGGAAGTACAGTCTGACCCGGCCTCGCCAAAAACCCCCGGGGGCAGGAATGGCTCCCCCTCCAGAAGCAGGGATGGGGGTCGAAGTGCAGGTCGAGACCAGGGCTAGTTGATCTGCTATAACTGTGGGAACTCGAGGCATTTTATGAAGGAGTTCCTGAACCCCGTGTGACAGTCCTGCAGGTATTGCAGACAGTTGGACCATATGCTGGACAATTTTTCGACTCTGAAGGCAAAGATACAGGAGAGGCAGCTCCCACCTACGCAAAAGGTGCGAAGGGTCCAAAATGAGCTAAGGGGTAAGGACCCGGGTGTGAATGTGGTAACGCGCAGTGGATTAGCGACTAGGGGAATTGAGGAGAAAGCTGAAACTGAAAAATCGATACGCAAAGCTGTTAGCAACTAGGAATGGCTAGACCTGGACAAAGCAAGGGAAACATTTATGGAAGCCCGAAAGGACTTCCTTGAGACTGGGGCCTCTACATCTCTATGCCCGAGAGATGTGGAGGTAGCTGGGGAGGTCAAACATTTCCTCCAGGCATGTATGAGACTGCTGTGCACCCCCAAGACAGCACAGAATCTGCATGCTTTACTAGAGAGCTGCGCAGCACACACCACCCTACCACCCAACATTAAGGACGTGCACAAGTTATACAAGTATCAAAGATGCACTGGCAAGGAGATGTGGCTGACGGTCCAGATCGGCAACTACGAGATGGATCATGTTATCTTAGACCTTAGATCGGACGTCAATGTATTACCTAAGAAAACATGGCAGTGCATGGGGGAACCAAAGATGGAAGGGTCCACCACCTAGCTATGAATGGCCAATCACCAACCAATAGTACCTCTGGGGAGACTCTTTGGGATTGTAGTAGATATTGCAGGAGTAAAAGTTCAGGCTGACTTCAAAGTGATTCAAATTGTCGGGGATGTGGATCCCTACCCTGCCCTACTGGGATTAGATTGCGCCATCGACATGGACGGTACCATTAACCTAAAACAATGAAGCATGATATTCAAAAATAATGGCACAAGGGTAGTCGTACCATTAGACCTCGCGGAAGGTAACCGTTATACGAAACCCATACCCAAGGGAGAAGATGTAGATTATATCTATAAGTTGACGGTGCGAAACACAGACACCCGAACCGAGGATGAAGTACTTTGCTATGAAGGGGATATTGAGGGTTTGTCTGATCCCGATAAGGAAATAGAGGCTTGGCAGACCCATCTATGTGAGGCCTCCACGCTGCGTTGTCTTCGCATCATAAAAGAATTCCTCCCTATGGCCCTAAAGGAAAGCACCCGAATGAGGCCAGGCTTGATAAACTGCTACGAACCCACTCCAGGAAAAAGTCAGGATGACCCACGAGCAAGCAACGGGCTTCCTATGACAACTGTAGGCTCAGCAGGTAGCGGCCCCATGCAACAGGCCACCTGTACAGCAACAAAGAAACTGAGGGTCAGGCGGTATGTTCTGACAATATCCCCCGTTGGAGCCTTAATGGCACATACGATAAAGTTCTCTTGGTCCTGGGCATGATTTACCTAGGGAGAAAGCCTGTGTTGGGGGAAGATATGCAGTTGTCACAAATGGGTAACCCTAGCATGACAAGTACATCAAGATCACTGGGGACGCAAAAAATAGCCATTGGAGCAATATCTAATGGTAAAAAAAAAAAATTACCATTGGAAGAAGTGGCCCCCGAGCCTTTAACAGAACGAATTATGGGAGATTTTTACCATTCCTTGGGGAACCTGCCTCGAGTAAATTTTCCCACTCCATCACACACATGGGAATGCTTTAAAAGGGGCAGGATAGTCTAGCTCGAGGTATTGTCTCACTTATACAACTGGCCTACCTCAAGCATCTTGTGGAAGCATCTGAGCAACAATATTCTTCATAACTGTAGTGTTCCTCTCATGTCTGGTCAACCTCCTCCGTCTGATAGTAGTCACCTAGAGTAGGGATTCATTTTTCACGCAAGGATGTTGGCTACTACCCCTGCCGAACCCTCAACCCCAATAGAGCCTGATGTTGAAGAAGTCGTGGAGGTTAACTCTGAATTGGAAGAAGATTCCCCCACACCGGTCACAAGGAAAGGCAAGGAAAAAGCACAAGGCTCGGGGAAAACCCCGAAAGCAGCAAGGAAGCCTCGAAGCTCCCCAAGACATGCTAGGACCCACCCTCGGAACAAGATGACCAGGAGGGTGCTCTACCGGCTAACCTGATCAACTGGTTACCTCCCTTTGTTCGACCACAAAGTCCATCTACCCAAACGCCAAAAAACTTGGATGGCTTGGTCACCTATCTACAAACCCCCCTAACCTTGGGAGAGGTCCCTGTCCTTAGTGATCCCTGCAGGCACCTCCATGAGGTCAAGTTCGATGATCACTATTTGGCAGACTATGACGCCCTCCGAGATTTGGCCCCCACATTATACTTTGACACAATCCATATGGATGATGGAGTAATGGTAGTACCTCAACGCTGGGTATGTGGCTTGGCAGGATCCAGACTTCTGAATCTTCTCTGAATGCCCCACTTTGGCCATTACAACGTCACAGATAGGTTGGCTCGCCAGTTACTCACCCTCATTCACGATGGTTGCTTATGGATTCATGAGAGGGTTCTTATTGATGCTGCGTTGATCCAAAAAATTTACGGCCTCCCGATGCAAGGGCCGCACCTGCTGACACAGGTCAGAAAGAAGTACGAAGTAGCTACCGCTACGTTTTTATGGGAGACCTATGCGGTACGTCAAAATCAGCATGGATTTGTGATCCAAACTATCAATGACCTAGCCACGTAGATGGGTACTCGGCTCTTAGCCTGCAAATTAATGAGGAAGTGCCAGGTTGCGACTGTCCCCGCCTATGTGATCTAGCTAGCCAGACAATGTGCAAAGGGCATTTTTTTCAACTAGGCTCAATACTTGTGCGAATAATTTCTAGCTAATGTCCACGAATCCCAGGAGAAAGGGACATCTTTCTTCTATTCGTGGTTATTATTCCTAATAGCATCAGTCGCATGGGACAAACCCGAGGAGTCACTCCTTACTGAGCTCCCTCCTGGGATGTGCAAAGGCACTCGGTATGCTCACTTATGGGACTCTAGGGATAAGCAGCGCATCAAGGATAACAAGGTGTTTTGGATCCTCTTCCGGAGCAGTGTCACAGCTGCCATAAACTCCCGACCCTGGCTATCCCCAACAATATATGACAGGTACAAGCGTGTTGTTGCATTCCAAATAACCATACACCATGTCTGGGTTCGCAGCCTCAACAATAAGACATGGATGACACTCCCCTATATGGTAGCAGATGAAGAAATTGACCTGCTAATCTTGCTATGGCATCCTACCTGGAGAATAGGCCTCACCAACACCCCTGGGGAGACCACGGCGCCCCACTAGCAGGCCTTAGCTGCAGCCGCGCCCAGGGGTAACCCGCCATAGCTCTAGCCCAAGTAGGGTTTGAAAAAGCTACCACCCCTCCCCCAGTCACTAAGAGAATAGGGGAATTAGCACTAGGACCTAGAAAGAAACAACGCGCCCACCATGCACAATATGATGTGACAGTCACACTAACGGACGATGACCTTGCACAGATCACGGACACGGTCACCATGGCTATGGAATATAAGTGGGCATTAGTCGAGGCACAATGGCAGGCTGGGATCGACTCTCTCCAGGCCGAACTTTGCGCTCTCCAGATCAAAATTGATACAATCCCAACCAACATTGGCTAGGCACAACCCCTGTCAGTTGACATCAGTGCAGTGCCACTCGGGGAGGCCAGTCATCTCTAGGATGTACCTAGCAATGCCTTGGTAGGAACGCCACCCCTGGTCACCACAGTAACTCAAATGGACTTGGCTAAGCTATCCCACACCGCCTTACAAAGCCTCCATCACACTGTCTTCCAGGAATTTCGCTACCGAGATCATCAAGTACACCAACAGCTTAGTACAGCTAAGCACACCATTACATAGTAGGCTATTGATTTTCTCCTAGACGTGTCCCAGCAGAAAGAGCTTGAAGCTGTCATCCACTAGCTTTGCACAGAAGTTACACATGAGATCTCTGTAATGTCCCAATTTTTAGCCTCAAGCTAAAATGGACATTATAGTTGCACATTTTATTTTTGTTTAATAAAATGGGAAAGGAGACACCTTAGCCCCTTTTAGATGAAGAAATAACACTCCTAATATGAAAGGGGAGTGAATAAAGCAACGAAAATAAACACCAAGGGTGTGAATGGAACCCAACTCACTTAGATTAGTCATCTTTGACTAAAGTCAACAGTGCTGCCTATAGAGGAGAAACGTCCTAGAGAAGCTGCGCAGTTTTGGAGGGAAGAGCTTCACATGAGGGTGGAAACCATAATTGGTGGGACCATGGTGGAGAAGAGTTCTCTCACTTTATATGGAGGAGATGGAAGCCCATTTTCATTATGCTATGTTTTATATTTTAGACTTTGGGTCTGCAAAAGTTTGCATCCCTGGGCTGTTTAGCAGGGTGATGGTGCCCTCGGGCACTAGGGTGTTCCCAGTCAGGAATCCCTACCTCTTCCTCAAGGAAGGATGAGGATTGAGCTACATTTCCTCAATCCTGCATTGGCCACAGCTTCATTCATCTCCTACAACATTAGCTCTGCGGCAGAGAGGACGTTGTGTAGCTGGGTACAGCTAAGAGAGGAACTCATGGAGTCATTCTTGTTGGTTTTATTCAGTGGAGGAGTGGTCTATTCATTGGAGGAGCTGAAAGGAGGATTCATAGACATTATTTTATATTAGTTGGCATGGGCCAACATTCCATCATCTCCCACTGCGCAGTCCATGGAGGAAACTGCGTTATTTTGGAGAAGGCAGTGAGAGGGGGTTTCATGGAGCTCGTCAAGAGGTGTTTTTGAGACAAAGGGATCAGCCCTTTGTGTTGGAGACATTATCAAAGGAGGGCAATCAGATTTCAGATCAGCCACATCCTCATTCATGTTTGGGTTCAGTTTCAGTGACAACATGGTTGTCACATTTTGTATTTTCTCCAGCATTTCTAGCAATCTTCATAGATTGACTAGAAATCATGCATTTCAGCCCATTTCTCTGTTATTGGGCTTATTTCTTGTATTCCTTCAGCCATATGTACATTTATTCATCTTTATCAGATTATACCTTCATTTATTCAGCGCAGTTGCATCTACTCCAGCATTTTGTGGAGTTTCAGCAATTCTTGTATTACATTGCTTATTCATTGAGGGTTTTCTCTTTAAGCTTGAGTGGCTTGTCCCTCAGCTATTTCTTCTATATTTCTACTAATATATATTAATATCATGATGGCTGTATTATTTCCCTCTTATGGTATGATCATATTTTCAGATTTCAGTATTCATGTTCTTATGTTGTTGTAAGCTCTCTCATTGAGCATTGTTTTAGACACCTAGATTGGGGAGATCTGAATAACCAATCTAAAGTTATTTATTTGAGCTCATATTCTACATAGGATTTGTATGAGATGTTATCTAGGGCATCCCAGCATTATTATGTCTTATTTTTGCAGCAGCTTCCTTATAAAGTGTCCTCAAGGACCCTGTAGCAGAAATTCCCTAGGTGGAATATTGCATATCCATAGGCAGAGTCTGAGAAGGGCCAGTTAGCCTCAGGATTTCTCCCTTTTTTGGAAGAAGTCATATCCTGTAAATTCCCCATCATTCAATCTCTGAAATGGACTTGCAGTATCTCACTGAAGAAGGAAAGAAGGAACATCTAAGATGTTCCCAATGGAGCAGCATGTTCCTGAAAAAGGGACATTATAGTGGTATCAGAGCATGATCTTGGCTCAGCCTATGCCCAAGATATATTTCCATCAGCAAGAGGAGCTTCTCTCTCCAAGGAGAGGATATTGAAAAAGGAAACAAGGAAGAGGAATGAAGGAAGAGGAGGTTTCCCTTCTTCTTTTCCGGACCATTAAGCACACCATTGAAGATCTGCTAAAAGGGGAAAATTTTGGAGAAATTTTCTGAAAATTTTTTGTGGATGGAGAAAGCCCTAGCTATTTCATGAAGGGTGTGAAAATTCAGCCACACATGCAGATCCACAGCGCAGTACATTGCCCATAGCTACTGCAAGAAGGATGGATGGAAAAAGTTGAGGCCTTTGGAGGAGCAGTGCTACAAACTCAAAGGTATGATTCATGATAATTGATTTTAGAGTTCGTTTCATGTTCTCATGCAAATGAGAGATCATATGTTTTAGTCACAAATATTTTTGCAAAAGGGATTGATGAAAACCAATGTGAAACATGGTGTGACAAATCTTCAAACACTTTGCATGCATGGAGGGGAACCATGAGACAAAGATCATTCCATCTTTCTAGAGGGGGAGAAATCAGGAGAATGACTTGCTAGAGGCAAGACCCCAATTGTATAAAGAGAATTCTTCCATTTTTTAGGGTGTGGAGACATATCTTTCAAGGGAATGCTAAGATTCAAGGCCTCTCCTTAAGGAGGAGATACACTCACATGAGTGGGAGAAGAGGAGGTGTATAGAAGAACTTACAACATTGTACCACTAGAAGAAGAAGAAGATCAAGAGGATCAACATGAAGGGATGATGGGCATTCACCCTTATCTACTTTAGAGATTTTCTTCACATGGGAGAAGGACTACACTACGCAGTAGAGAGAGAGGACCTTTCATTCCTCTCATATATCCATTCCACTTCCTATCTTGATGTCTCATTTTTCAAGGCTTTCCATTTGGGAGGCGACATGGTATAGAGATGATGAGAGGAATCATGCTATTTGGTTCACCACTCATTGGATTCTGGAGGGGTGGATACATTTGAGGAGTCCAGCACAGTGCAGTGAGTTTGGGGAATGAGCACAAGGAGGAGGGGTACACTCTCATTTTCAGTACCACCCATTCTCATCAGTTTGACTGCGCAGATAGAGTTGCTGCATGGATGGATGATAGCATCTTCATGATGCAGGATGGATACTCCATGGATTTAGTGAGAGAGAGGTTACTTCCTTTGAGGAAGGACTCTTTCATGCATTGGAGTAGAGGGAGGCCACTCATGCTTACATTGCCCAGGATCGGGAGATTTTTTGGAGGTGATAGTCTCTCATGGGAGGCTCATTTTCAGAGATCCTTATTTCTATTTGATCATGAGCAGCTACATGATGGGCATGGCAGCAAATTGGAGGATGACTTTGGCATGAGGGGATGTCAAGGTAGCAGGCAGCAGTGTGATGGAGCACCATATTGCAGAATACCAGCGCTGTCTATGTGGATGATTGATCCATGTTGGAGAACTCAGCTTCTAGTTGAGAGGTCCCGGGATCTTGGTGCATGCATGATTATTGGATGGCCTTGATGGGGATGGCAGATACTTAGTGGGTGATATGATCATCTATCATCATGGCAGACTCTTCTTGACTAGAGTCTCTAGTCTCAAGGAGAAATTATTTGCATGCAGCATATGAGGACTTCCTAGCCACGCACTTGGATGCATACTTTGTCTTGCTAGAGGAGTTCACTTTGGAGGGAATTCAGCATGATATACATCATCATATGGATATATGTAGAGCCTGGTTATTTTTGGTGAGGTTGGTATGACCATTCCCTTACTCATTGGAGGAGAGGGAGAGCATTCATGTTGAGCCATTTCAGCTCAAGAGCTCTAGTGCATGATGGAGTAGGTATAATGTCATATTTTGTATTGTACTTATTTTCATTGGTTGAGGAGCATGATGTATCAAGGAGGCTTGTTCCTTCTTGCATTTTTCATGAGGATGTATTTGCAGCTACTTGTAGCCTTGATTTTGGCTATTCTTATGATGGTTTGTGGGGGAAGCCACATGTTTCTCGGTGTGCACCTTTGGCACCAATTTGTATTTCATGTTTCATCTTATGAGGAGATGTTGTGGCAGCAAGAAAGTGGCTAGTACAACACTTGTTAATTTTGATTTTGAGGCAGGCCAAGGAGGCATTGTGCAGTTCCATGAAGTGGAACTTTAAACCACTCTCCGGTTGTCATTTGGAAACTTGATTTTATTATGTATTAATCCATTGTATTTCAAATGTTTGTACACTCATGAGGAGCAGTATTTGGAGAGTATTGTATGTACAGCCAATTGGGAGCATGATTCTCCCTATTATACATGCTTCATTTTGCAGGAGACACCATGGGCATACCATGAATGCCAGATTTCTACTTGTCTCTTCTTGTGGGAGAAACCACTTGGAGGATTTGAGGAGGCATTCCATGGCTGGATTTCTTGGTGGGGTAGCTTGGGCCATTCTTGGAGGCCATATCATTTCAGCCCAAGGATAGAGGCAGCCCCATGTACACTTCAAATGGAGAGAGGACCATCTTGTGGAGCATTAGCACACTCTCCATTCAGCCCCAACTCATTGCAGAAATCAGGGGTGAGATTTTCAATTGGATGATTGCATGGATGAGAGGATCATAATTAGGAGTAGAATTTTCCCATGCATATCATCACTCCTACCTTAAGGAGGCCTTAGCATAGTAGGAAGGATTCCACTACACCTTCTATCTTTCCATGATGAACATTGTTGACAGCATGCATACTTGGGAGAGAGCATTGGAGGATAGCTTTATTGCAGCATATTTGAGCAGTGGTGGGACCATTGATGAGGAGGCCACAAGAGAAGAAGGGGGAGATAATTTTGCTCTCTCTATGTAGTTGCTTGAGGGAAAGCAACATGTGAGAGGGGAGGACTGTAATGTCCCAATTTTTAGCCTCAAGCTAAAATGGACATTATATTTGCACATTTTATTTTTGTTTAATAAAATGGGCAAGGAGACACCTTAGCCCCTTTTAGATGAAGAAATAACCCTCCTAATATGAAAGGGGAGTGAATAAAGCAGCTGAAATAAACACCAAGGGTGTGAATGGAACCCAGCTCACTTGGATTAGTCATCTTTGACTAAAGTCAACAACGTTGCCTATAGAGGAGAAGCTTCATAGAGAAGTTGCGCAGTTTTGGAGGGAAGAGCTTCACATGAGGGTGGAAACCCTAATTGGTGGGACCATAGTGGAGAAGAGTTCTCTCACTTTATATGGAGGAGATGGCAGCCCATTTTCATTATGCTATGTTTTATATTTCAGACTTTGGGTTTGCAAAAGCTTGCATCCCTGGGCTATTTAGCAGGGTGATGGTGCCCTCGGGCACTAGGGTGTTCCCGGTCAGGAATCCGTACCTCTTCCACAAGGAAGGATGTGGATTGAGCTACATTTCCTCAATATAGCATTGGCCACAGCTTCATTCATCTCCTACAATGTTAGCTCTGCAGCAGAGAGGACGTTGTGTAGCTAGGTGCAGCTAAGAGAGGAACTCATGGAGTCATTCTTGTTGGTTTTCTTCAGTGGAGGAGTGGTATATTCATTGGAGGAGCTGCAATGAGGATTCCCAGACATTATTTCATTATTTGGCATGGGCCAACATTCCATCATCTCCCACTGCGCAGTCCATGGAGGAAACTGCGTTATTTTGGAGGAGGCAGTGAGAGGGGGTTTCATGGAGCTCATCAAGAGGCATTTTTGAGACAAAGGGATCAGCCCTTTGTGTTGGAGACATTATCAGAGGAGGGAAATCAGATTTCAGATCAGCCACAGCCTCATTCATGTTTGGGTTTAGTTGCAGTGACAACATGGTTGTCACATTTTGTATTTTCTCCGGCATTTCTAGCAATCTTCATAGATTGACTAGAAATCATGTATTTCAACCCATTTCTCTATTATTGGGCTTATTTCTTGTATTCCTTCAGCCATATGTACATTTATTCATATTCAACAGATTATACCTTCATGTATTCAGCGCAGTTGCAGCTACTCCGAAATTTTGTGGAGTTTCAGCAATTCTTGTATTACATTGCTTATTCATTGAGGGTTTTCTCTTTAAGATTGAGTGGCTTGTCCCTCAGCTATTTATTGTATATTTATACTGATACATATTAATATCATGATGGCTGTAGTATTTCCCTCTTATGGTATGATCAGATTTGCAGAGTTCAGTTTTCATGTTCTTATGTTGCTGTAAGCTCTCTCATGGAGCATTGTTTTAGACACCTAGATTGGGGAGATCTGAATAACCAATCTAGAGTTATTTATTTGAGCTCATATTTTGCATAGGAGTTGTATGAGATGTTATCTAGGGCATCCCAATGTTTTTATGTCTTATTTTTGCAGCATCTTCCTTATACAGCGTCCTTAAGGACCCTGTAGTAGAAATTCCCGAGGTGGAATATTGCATATCCATAGGCAGAGTCTGAGAAGGTCCAGCTAGCCTCAGGATTTCTCCCTTCTTTAGAAGGAGTCATATCTTGTAAATTCCCCATCATTCAATCTCTGAAATGGACATGTAGTAGCTCATTGAAGAAGGAAAGAAGGAACATCTAAGATGTTCCCAATGGAGCAGCATGTTCCTGAAAAAGGGACATTACAATCTCGGTTGCGGACACACCTTAGGATAAGGTGGAAAAACTAGTTAAAGCTCTCAAAACGTCTCGGCTAAAAATACACACCGTCAAGGCACAACTGGAACAAAAAAATCTCTGACTTGCAGGCCAGACTACAGCCTCACACGCCCCCGAAAGTCCGCGCCCAGCATACCGCCCTAGTCATCGATGCAAAAAATGGTATTTTGGAGAAAATTTCTCAAGGTTCCAAGCTGCTGGAGTCAACCATACAACTCTAAACTAGGATCCAGCGTGATCTAGTCCTTCAACAAATCAATCAAGACTTACAACAAAAGGAAGCAGTCTTTGAACAGATCAATGCTACGCTGCCTAGTTTGGTACCTGCCCAGCGTCTGGCTCGATTAAAAACCAGAAATGATCTCCAGGATGAGATTGAGAAAATACAGAAAAAACAACACATTATGGCAGAACGTCTGAAGAATTGGGCTGCCTCGGCCCTCCGATTATCACATGACATTGATGGCGCGACCAAGCGAATTAATTAGCTTCTTGAAAGAGTTACCTCAGCCACTGAAGGACCGCCCTCCCAGAAGTTGGTAGATATTGCATAGAATGTTGCTGCCCAAAGTCGAGATGTACTCCCTCTGCTCAGCAGTGCTCTCGATACCTTGTGCGCACAAATCGAGGTCACACCACTGCAATGACTCAGGGCGAGTCACAAGATTGTGTTGGGGGGCTGTTGGAACAAGGTCTCCTACGAGCTACGAAACTGGTCCATTTTGAATAATTTTGATTAGATTTAATCTAGTGTATGAGTTTTGGGGCAGGTCAAAGCCCCGAAAGCATTGTAATAGGTAAAAGGGTAAACCAGGGGTCCAAAAACCATGGTTTGCAGACCATAAGAAAGCCTAGGTTATATTATTATAAATAGGAGGAACATTTTGTATTGTAAGGTAGGAAATGAAGAGCTATTGATGCGAATTGTAGTTTAAGATATCTGTTTGGGTTTTGGGGAAAGGAATCCTGCTAGCTGTGTGCGCAGAGATCCAAGTCCAGCTGTGTGCGGACCCTGCTGCTATGTGCGTAGGATGGGAAGGGAATTATAAGGAAGAATTGATGAATGAATGAATAAGAAAGGTTGATAGAGAATTGAATCTATGAGTACTCTTTGTTTGAATCGTTGGTAATTACTGCATTGTGCATTTTCTGTATTTAAGCTGCGAAGATCTGTGTAAGTGTGTTTTCTGTTCCATTTATGAAATACTGTGCTACTGTCATAAAAGCATATAATTATAGATCTAGCGCACATGGATGCGAATAGAGAGATAATTGATGCTGTGAAAAACAAGGTAATCTGGGAATCACATGGTCTAGCATAGTTCTGCTTGCCTTACCCTTCCTTTCTCACGGTGCGGAAACCTATTCCAACACCCACCCATACTACTTCAGGTGAGACTTTGACCTATGCAAGCAGGTCACTGCCGAAAGGGCCAGTAGTATAGGCCTTGCACTCCAAACCTGGGTCAGGACCCCTCGAGCCAACACCATCCCTTCCATCTTATCACCCATTCATTCCACTGAAATAACCATGGATGCACGACATCTTTGAGATCGTGTCAGACTAGTGCTTGTGGTGGCGTTTTAACAGCTAGGTGAGCTAATCATTAATAGTGAAGGAAATCTAGGATTATGGCAGAAAGGGGCAATTATATCCAAGCAACGGTTAAACACTTTCGCACTCCTTCATAGTTCAAAAAAAAAATTAGCATTCATTAAAAAATGATCATGATTCTTAACTTAAAAACACCTTGTACTTTAAATAATTTTCTCCTAGTTAATATGATAGCACAAGTACTCATCGACTAAGTGAAAGGACTTCTTATAAAATTTCATGATGACCACTTTCCTATGACGTATGCTATGAAAAGAACAAATTTTACTATGTTTCTGACAGGGTGCATGCTTGCATCGGTCTGCTTGCACCGCTTAAACTATGCCTTTCTGCTGGTACCATTATGCTTGCACTTATTATATAGGATGACATGCTTGCACTAGTGAAACCATAATATCTAAAAAAAGAACAGGGAATTTAATTAAAATATAGACTGGACTTCCAACATGGCTTCCTCAACTTATACTAGAAATTTGCTTCACCCTTTCTTGATGCTTCAACGCATATCCTTTTTCTCTTTGTGCGCGATATCCTGCAATGAATTCATGAGGGAACAAAGAAGTGGGAAAAGGGAAATTTCAGAATGGGAATGAATTTTGTTACAGGGATCCCAAGAATAGTACCACAAGAGGGGATAAACAGAAGTGGGATAGGGAAAAAAATTCAAGGGTAAAGTGGGGCTTTTACGAAACGGACAGGGTAAATTCAGAAGAATATGGGAAGGTTAATCATTCTGGGATTGAAGAAGAAAACTGAGGGAATATTAAGAAAGTGGAATATGAAGAAAGGTAGAAAATTTTCTGGACGATCTGCTTGCACTGGTGCAAGAAAAATAACTACAACGAGAATTAAGCGTTACTTGAATAAAATTATCCATGCTAATTACCCCAATTGTATAAAGGTTGGTTCTGCTGAACCTGCTTTTACTTGGTGGTCGCTAGCATATCTAAATATCAAGCAACATTCTCTTTTTATTAGAATTTTTTTATCTTCCTGCCAGCAAGTTGGTTTTCAGGTTGATCCTTCTGCAATCATGTCGGCGAACTGATTTTCATAATTACAGGAAAATATTTTTTTCTTTACTTTTTATTAAAAAAAAATTGTATTTTTTTCTTTTTTCTTTAAGAAGAAGAAGAATTCATGTTTTCAAAAGGTTGGTATTACCATTCACCACTACCGTCCGAAATTGCTGTTGGACTTGCTGTGTAAAATCTTTCCTGGCAAGTGGCTGAAAATACTACTTTAATCAGTGTCCATTTACCAAGAATATTGAATTTTGTCCATCAATAGTTTTAACTTCTACTGTTCCATTCTTGAATACTCGGATCACTTCATAAGGTCCCATCCAACATGTATGGAACTTCCCTTTAAAAATTTTAAATCTAGAATCATAAAGGAGTACCCAATCACCTGGTTGGAATTGCTTTTTCTAATTAGACTTGTCATGCCACCTTTTGCGTTGTTGCTGAATTAGTATGTCCTACTGAACAACATCCCTATGAAATTCATCAAAATCATTTAATTGGAGAAGACATTGTTGTTGTGCCTCAAAGAGATCTAGTCTTAACTAAATTACAATTCTAAAAGTTTTGATCTGGAATTCAATTGGTAACAGAACCTGTTTTCCATATACCACCTCATATGGTGTATGTCCCATGCTATTTCTCCAAGTGCTTCTGTATGCCCACAAAGCTTCTGGTAATCTTTCAGCCCAATCTTTCTGATGCATATTTATTGTATTTGTAAGAATGGACTCGATCACTTTGTTTGTGGATTCCACCTAGCCATTTTCTTGTGGATGATATGGCGTGGATTTCGTGTGACGGATCTTGTATTTCTCCATCACACCCTGTACCAGATTAGAAATAAACTGTGGACCATTGCCAGAAACAATTTCTCTAGGCACACCAAATCTAGTAAATATTTCAGTAAAAATAAAATCAACAACAACTTTTTCTGTAGCAAAGGAAACAGCTTTAGCTTCTACCCATTTTGTAAAAAAATATGTACAAACCAAAATATGTTTTTTACTTAATGACATTAGATTTATTGGCCCTATAAAATCAATAGCCCATTTTTCAAACGGCTAAATCATAACTTGGGGGCATAAAGGCATTTCATTGGTTTGACTAGGTTGGCCCACTCATTGACAGCTATCACATCACCATATTGTTTGACATCCTTAAACAAGGAAGGCCAAAAGTAACCAGCACATAATAATTTATATGCAGTTTGCTTATCATCAAAGTGGCCTCCACAAGGTTCATCATGAGAAAATTTCAATATGTCAAACACTTCCTCCTCTCTTACACATCTATAGATAATCAGGTCTGGACCAATGTAAAAGAGATCTCCTTGAATCCAGGAGTATGCAGCACTTTTCTGAATAATATTCCACTTTTCACGAGTGGACAAGTGGGGTGGTGTTTTCCCAGTAACCAAGTAATTAGAAATGTTAGCAAACCACGGAGAATCTGTTGACATAGCAAAAAGATGTTCATCCAGAAAATCATCATTAACTGTAGTTACTTCACCAGGATTATCTAATCTAGAAAGAAAATCTGCTACAACATTAGATTTTCCTGGTCTATCTACAATAGTAACATTAACTTCCCGCAACAATAGCAACCACCTAGTCACTCTACCGCTAGTCAATGGTTTGTTCATCAAATATTTAATCGCAGAATGATCAGTATGTACAAATACCTCATATCCTGTAATATAGTGCCTGAACTTATTAATTGCTAAAATTATAGCTAAAAACTCTTTCTCCGTAACTGTATAATTTAATTCAGCGGAAGACAAATTCTTACTAATATAATAAATAGAATAGGATTAATTATTTTCCTCTTGTCTTAAAGCTACGCCTATAGCCAAATCTGAAGCATCAGAGGAAATGTGAAAATGTAGGGACCAGTTAGGACCTCTCAAAACTAGTGCTTGTACCAACTTTTCCTTCAATTTTTCAAAAGATTGTTGGCAAGTTGTGGACCAAGAAAATTCACTATCCTTAGCTAGAAGTCGGAAAAGAGGGGCAGCTATCTTAGAAAAAATTTCAATGGATCTTCTATAGTAACCAGCATGTCCTAAAAAACCTCTTACTTCCCTTTGAGTTTTGGGTGCAGGAAGATGCAGAATGATTTCAATCTTTGCCGGATCAACCTAGATACCTTTACTAGAAATCAAATAGCCAAGTACCACTCCCGCTTTGCACATTAATCTACATTTCTTTTCACTCAAGGTGAGATGGGCTTCCTGACAATGGAGAAGTACTTTCTCTATATTTTTGAGAGTTTCCTTAAAAGAATCACCAAACACAGAAAAATCATCCATATAAATTTCTACAAATTCTAGATGAGCAAAAATGGCCAGGACTGCCCTTTGAAAGGTATTCGGGGAATTACATAAACCAAAGGGAAGCACTTTATAAGAAAATGTACCACATGGAAATGTAAAAGTAGTTTTATCTTGATATTCGGGTGCAATCTATATTTGGTTATAGCCACTAAAGCCATCCAAAAAGGAAAACTATTTCTTTCCTGCAAGGGTATCAAGCACCTGGTCAATGAAAGGGAGAGGGAAGTAATCTTTGAGAGTGTATTTGTTTAATTCTCGATAATCAATACAAATACGCCATCTTCCATCTTTCTTAGGTACTAGCACTAATGGAGAGACCCACTAACTGTCGGAAATAGGATAGATAAAACTGGCATCCAAGAGTTTCTGTACTTCTTCCTTCACAATATCTCCTAGAGCTGGATTCATTCGTCTTTGGGGTTGTCAGATAGGTCGGGTTCCTTCTTGAATATAGATATGATGTGTACAAGTTTCAGGAGGAATACCCTTTATATATTCATAGCCCCAAGAAAAGGCACTAAGATGGTTTTGCAACAAATTCACAAGATGCTCCTGTTGAGATGAGTCCAAATCTGAACTAATATGCAAGGATTTACCAGGGCTAATCACAACAAGAGTATTATCTGGCTCAGGAGTACTCAAGGGAGTGGTACAGAAGAATGAGAGTCATGATTATCTTGAAAATCTAGGCTGAAAATATGGCTCAATGGCTCAAAATTAGGCATAGTGTCTAGATTATTCAGGAAATCTTAAATCTCATCTTCTTGTGAAGACCCAATATAATGATGGATAATGGAAATGGGTTGAGTCTCCTCATCACTAATTTGAGCAAACCATAAAGTATATCGGAGGTCCTGAATGGATCTGGTAGGGGGGTATAAGGTAACTTTCTTCCTAGAATCTCCATGAGAAATATACATATCACTGGAACGACAACCAATATATGCATCGGTCGTAGCAAGCTATGGTTGTCCTAAGATCAAGGGATGTCCTCCTACTGGGTTCTTTGGCTGAAGCACAATGAAATCAACGGGATATTCCCAAGAATCTAATGAGATGATCACATCGTCCAATACTCCTTCTGGCTTAATTTTAGATCTATCTGCGAATTCAAGCACAGTGGGAGTAGGGTGGAGATGAGATAACCGAAGTTGATCCATGGCTTGCTTAGTCATGACATTAATGGCTGCCCCCAGGTCTATAAGAACATTAGAGACAAGTACATTACCAATCTGAATTGAGACAACAGGGTTCTTGGGATCAGTATATTTTTCCATAGACACACATCTCGTCATCAACTCTGCTTCCCTACCAACAAATTGAATGGTTTGGAGTTCCAATCTCTTCCTCCCGAGTTTCTTGAGATAGAGTTCCTTAATAATATTGGTACAAATGGGGATCTCTTTAATGGATTGAAGCAAAGGTATCTTAATGAAAATATTTCAAAGCCTAGACGCCAAACTAGTCTCAGAAATAGGCTCACTTCTTTCCATTACTAGCCTCTCTGGGAAGGGAGGCTGGTTGGAAGAAGATGGCAAGGATTCAGAGGGTAAGGGTTGCTTAGTGACAACTTTCGGAGAATGGTTAAGAGTTTCCTCTTCTCCTTTCTCTTCAACAATAACTATAGGTTGCTTCTGATTTTTTGATGTTACAGTCCTTCCCGATCTTAATTGAATATCATGAACCCCAACTAGAATAGACTGGTACTCAAATGGTAAAGGTGGGTTTGTTACATAGATCATTTGTAGTGCTTTATTATTGTTAGGATTGGGAATAGGTTGAGAATGAAACTGAGGAGGTCAAAAGGGTGGAGGTAAAGGCAACGGTGGAGTAGACTGACTCAGAAGTTGAGGCATTGAATAAGGTTTATGCATAGATGGATATGACTGCATAGGTGGCTGGTAGGAATATGGGAAATGAGTTGGCCCTTTCCAACCTTGTTGCCATGGTTGAGAAGGTCTCCCATGCTGATATTGATTCCCATACTGACACCGCTGAATAGTGTTGGGATAAGAATATGCATGTGAATTATAACCAAGATAGTGTGGAGAAAATTCAGGAGCCATACTTGTACCTACCTGAGGCTAATTCCTTCTTGTTCCCATAGCATACAAGTATTTAGCTTCGAGTTGTTCCCCTGTAAATGCAGCTTTACGTCCTGGTATAGAGGGACATTTTTCTGTGACATGGTCTTATACACACTTATTAGTTTCTTTAAAATTAAGAGGACACTCTTTAGGAGGATACTTGTCTCTACATTTAGGACAGAAAATACATAATGACTCTTGTTCCTTCATGAGTTTTTGCTGAAATTTTAAAGAGTCTAACTATTTGGTAACAATATTCATTATATTAATTTCCATGTTTTCCATCTTATTTTCTAGTCCTATAATCATAGCATCAGTAGATTTAGTTTTTCTATTTCTATTTCGAGTTCCTCTACCGGATCTATACTGATTTCTTGAAAATTTCCTACATAATTCACAAATTTGTTCAAAAGTTTGCTGAGAAATATCACCTTGTCCTAATAGATTTAAATTATTTCTAGCATTATCAGTAAGTCCTCTTAAGAACAAGTTTCTAATGGTACTAGGATCAAACTTAAGTTTCGACCTTTGTAAAATATACAAAAATCTTTCTAGGTAATCTTCAAGAGTTTCATCATCATCCTGTATGATTGTAAAAATCTCATCCTGCATGTCCCGAGTTTTGTAATATTATTGATATTTAGACAAAAACACTCTCTTCATCTGATCCCAAGAGGTTATAGTGTTTCCTCCTAACCCCATAAACCAGAGTAGAGCTGAGTCCTTGAGAGTAACAGGAAATAATCTTAACTTCTAAGCGTCAATTGAATAATCATAACTTCTACACAGAATATCAAACTCGAATAGAAAAGAGTCAGGATCTTCATGAACTTTACCATGGAAATGAGGGAGAGATGATAGTGGAATATTCTTCATTTGCGCCACAGTATCAAGATCCAAAATTGGAAATACAAAATTGGATTTTTCTCTACTTACTTGGTTTTCACCAGTCTCTTCCAAATGATCTTCATGGTCCACCATTGTTTCCATTTTACTTGTACCACTCTCAACAGGCTTATCCACACCTGAGCTGTTGTCACCATAATCAAAGTGGATTATTCCTGTGTGATGGGTTTGAATTGGATTGGGCTTCCTGCTTACAGAAGGAGACCCAATATGAGAATTGTTTTCAGAATTCTTTTGGCCCTTAGTGTGCTTCAAACCCTTACCTTTTCTAGACATTCATTTCAAAAAAGAAAGAAAAATAACAAACAAATTCTAGTAAAAAAATGTTGTCAGAAATCAATTAACACCAGTAAAATTCCTTCAAATAAGCTTTTCCAAACAATACTGCAAAAATAAAGGAAAAATTACATCTATTGTATAATCATAAAATTCTTACCAAATCAAATCGCCTCCCCGACAATGGCACCAAAATGTTGGGTGTAGGAATTACACTTAAGCAAACTCCTCAACACTTAATTTTTCAACCTAGTGGATCCGTAAACTTAGAGACGAAGCATAAGAAATGCCAGAAATGGTATGAATATTCCTAATATAAATCCCTACTTTCTTTAAAGGAAAGATTGCAGAATCAAATTAAAAAGAGAAAAAGGCAACTTGAACCATCAAAATAATCTAAGACTGGAACAAGGAAGAATGCATTTGCAAGAGGGAATTAAAGATAAAAGACAATCAATCTAGCTAATTATTGTTTAACTATTGAGTGTGTCTTTTTCTTTAGCAGAGACACTTAGCAGTCTCATCAGATGGGCCCTTAAACCTGCTCCTTCAGAGATTTTCTTCTTGCACTAATTTTTCCCGCACTTTCGCAGTCTACTTGCACTAGTGCAGGAACAGAGATTTATGAAGAAGGTACAAATGGTGTCTTTACTAAAGGCTTTTTACTTCATGTAAGGGCTTGAACTTTTCCAGGTTCAAAGAACTCAGATCCTGTGGCAAGAAACTAGTTCTTGCACCGGATCAGAGCTTCCTGCACTTAGCATTTAATTCTTAAAATGAGTGCTTAATTATTTCAAGTGCTATTATACTATTAAATCAAATTGCACACATAAAAAGTGAATTTTTCTGATCTTAACAGAGTGCAAGAATAAAGAAACAATAAATATACATTTATCCTGTCATAAGAATTTAATGAAAGAAAGAAGATTGCGGGAAGTAAACTAAGAAGGCTTGCTACATCACACCAACGTGCATTGGTGTAGGTTCATTTCTCCTGCTTGAACCAGGCGGGGAAAACTAGTCAAACAGAATTGCAGAAAAAGAGATATCACACCAACGTGCACTGGTGCAGGGTTATTTCTCTTGCTTGGACTAGGTGGAGGAAAACCAATTTGAAATCAAGTATGAGAAAGGAAATTGCAGGAAAAGGAAACTTATCTACTTCACACAATGGATCCTATTTAACTCAGATAGGAATGCATGTGCTTAAAATTAAATCACACTTGAAAATGTAAACACAATTTATAAGAAAACGGGAAATGGGGTAAACGTGTTGGGTTGGCTGGGCCCTAGCGAACCAGCGCATTTACTTTTTAAGTAAAAATGTTGCTCAGTACCTTAATCAATTCATCGGCTCAAATACAGAAACACAATTTGTGAAACATGAGGCAGAGCTCCCTTTTATTAATTCACTGACGCAAGTACATACATTAATACATCGTCTAGCCCAGATTCGGGCAATAACAAAATACAGGAACCTGTTACCGCCTCTCTGGCTGTGTCTCTGTTCTCTTCTCCTATCAAAACTTTCCTCCCCCTAGTCCTATTTACATTATACATTATATAGATCTTTGGCCACAGGCCAAAATAGATCATTCAATCGATTACATAAACAAACACAGAATTTAGCTTTTTGACCTTCAAAATTGCATAGTTAGCAAAACTGGTCGTAGCCAATCTCCAGCTTTCGTCCTTTACGGATTTGGTCTCGGTTGCCTTTGGATCAATCTTGCTATCGTGGCTGAATCTGCTCAAAAAGAGGTGGTGATCAATGAGGTTTGGATCTACTACAAGGATTTGTTGTGCTGGCAACAGTGCAAGATCCGATCCTGCACTAGGATGAGCGGTCACAGTAAGTACTCTAACTACCAAATAAACATTGGAGATATCGATAAGTTACAAAGAGTAATTAAAATTAATAAATCATGTAATAAATGATTAATTAATGCTAAGTTGAATTAAAAGTATGAAAAATAAAGTTTATACAAAATATGTCACCATGCTTGGACTAGTGCAAGATGAGGGTGCATAAAAGAGGTAAAACATAGGTAAATGGTTATGATTTAGGAAGCGGAAAATGGAAAAAAGAGAGAAAATTAGGGGGCTAACAAGTGTAACCCCCTTATTGTTATTATTGTACCCCTGCAACCCCCATATTGTTATTATTGTGCCCTTAAATTATTATTGTTAGGTCGGCTAGGATTACATTATGGCCCCATGGACTCCTATATATAGAAAGGAGGTTTTGTAATTTGTATCATCCAAGAATTTTTCATTCATGTAATGTATTGGAGGTTGCCCCATCGAAGTGGCTTATTTCTAAGGCGTTGATATCTCTTTTCTTCTATTTTTGGAGTTGGTTTCACAACACCTAGAACATGCATAACATCTTTCAACAAGAATGGATTACCGGACTCCCTCTAAAAGGTAATGGTCCCAATGCTGGTCACACTGTATCGACCATCGTCACCCATCTCTATATGCATTTGAAGGTCCTTCTCCTCCAAGTCACTAAACAACTCCTTGTCTCCCATCATATGGAAAGATGCACCACTATCAAGATACCACGCCGATCCCATATAGCTTGAAACCAAGCATGAAATCAAAGAGAAATCAAGTTCAAATTGCGAGGCTAAGGCCTCTCCAACTGCATCTCTAGCAGCCTTATTGTTCTTCTTCTTTTGTGGGCAGTTAGTGGCGAAATTCCCATTTTCGTGACAGTGAAAACACTTCACTTTGGACAAATCCTGATTCTTTCCTTTAGCTTCAAATTTTGAAGGAAATTTCTTCCCCTTCCCTTTCCTTTCATTTGCAACCAAAGTGAAATTCTCTTCATCTTCATTCTTTGATGAAGAGCCATCCTTGGTACCTCACCTTATCTCCTCCTGCACAAGATCTGACCAAAGTCGCTCCCATCCCAGTAGTTTCTCCCATCCATTGAAAAAGTCTTCGTAGCTATGCCAACTCTTCAGAAGCCCAAGGAGAGCCAAGCTCACCAAGTCTTCGTCATCAATAGTAATCCCCACACTTCCTAGTTCATCTCTATAGTGGACAAACTTCGTGAGATATTTTGAAATACTATCACCCTTCTCCATTTTTATTTTTCTAAGCTAGTCTTTCAGCGCCAACTTCCTCTGGCCGCTGCTACTTTGGAAAAAATATGTCAAAGCCTTCCACATTAATAATGGAGTGGCTTTCCCATGAAGGATGGAAACAATATGGTCCTTCACACCTTCCAACATAATTCTTCTTGTCTTTGCTATCTTCTTTTGCCATGCATCAAGTAATGTAGCATCGCTAGATCCTGGCTTAGGAACATCGCTATCGATGAACTCCTTCAGTCCGTTATCCTCTAGCACCACCTCCATCCTATCCTTCCAGGCTATGTAATTCGAGCTCCCATCAAGGGCATACTCCAATCGCAACCCATTGAAAGGCATTTAAATGTATACTCAACTGTCGCACCAAGAATTTCTGCAGCAAATTCGAATTGTCCACCAACACAAACTCAGCAATTCTTCACAATTTCAATATTCAAGAATTAACACTACTCTGATACCATGTAGAAATTATATACAAGATTCATGTATATATCCATATTCTCCCAATCTAACAATATTGATCTTCTTGCTAAATAAAGAATCATTCCACTGTTAATCTTTTGCGGAAATTAAACATTCAATTTCAAACACATGAAGCAATAAAAATAATCACACATAACACAGTTGTTTAATGGGAAAACCTAAAGCTGAAAACCCCAACTATCATATATTATATATCATGGATATCATGTAACAATCTCATACAAATCTTATTACATCAAGCTCTCAGTACAATCAATCGTCACACACTAATCAGAACAAATCTGCAAATCCATGCACCAATTTCTTGCCACCTGCTAGCCTGCCTCCACTGCACAATCCCTGCTGAAGAATAGCTCTGAATGAATTTGAGTTACCCTCGCCTTGACTGTGCAATCCTCATTGGCAACTCCAATGTGTGTGTGGTGCAATCAATGCATCACTATAATCACAACAGATAGTCCATCTTGCCCTTTCACCTATCTCTTCACTGGGTCTCCACTGGAACTGACATGCACTATAGTTAACTGATGTATTTTTTCAGTTGATTAATGAGTTATTATTTGTGAATTAATTAAGTAATTATTCACTGCACTCTCACTAGTGTATCATTCAGTTAGACTAGATACAACTAGCTCAACTGATTTTAACTCCATTAACTGAGTTTAACTAAATAAAAACTCCATGAACTACTCTTCCAACTCTGTCATAACTTTTCCACTTCAATTCTAACTAAATCCTCCATGCATGAACCACCAATAAACCCTAGGAATTTCGTAACTCCTTCAGCCCACTGATTTTCCAAATCTATGCACTGAAATTAAGTGCTCCAAGAGAATAAGTTGATGTTTATTTTCAAATTATTTTTAAGAGCTAATAATAATTGACATTTATATTTTTAGACCGGCGATCTATAAATAGACTTCGCCCAATATTCTAAAAATAGAATTTCATCTATTTTTCCAACTTGACCAACCATCCACAAATAGCATCCTACAACTTCTGAAATATGATCACCATGTCTAAAAATAGACTTGCGCCAAAAATAACCTGCGGGCCCACTTAGTGAAGGCGACTCATTTTCACTAAGCTCATCATCTTGTTGAATCTCAACAGTAAATATGATTTATCAAACAATAGGTGTTGGAGATATGATAGATATGTATAAAATCCGAAGAGAGTTATCCAAGAATTATGTGTCTGAAAAAATACGATGATATTTTCTGGACGACTCAAAGTCAAAAATTCAACTCATAGGTACAAAATATAATATGATTTATCAAACAATAGGTGTTGGAGATACGATGGATATGTATAAAATCCGAAGAGAGTTATCCAAGAATTATGTGTCTGAAAAAATACTATGATATTTTCTCGACGACTCAAAGTCGAAAATTCAACTCATAGGTACAAATTATAATATGAGTTATCAAAAAATAGGTGTTAGAGATACGATGGATATGTACAAAATCCGAAGAGAGTTAACCAAGAATTATGTGTCTAAAATTTGATTGAAGAATACTAGATCCAAAATCATTGTTGTACATTCGAATAATATTGTGTCAAAAAGGATGATGAATATGCGATTATCTTGCAAATTTCATTGACAGAGTTTGGTAAAAAATATGATGATCTTGGAAATATTAAAAAATAATTGAAAATCTACATTCATTTTTTCCTCATCCAAAAATCAACAATGCATCAATATAGACTTTATTACAAGAGATGTACATAGTTTATGGTAAACACTCATTCTCATAGAAGGAAGTAAATGGAAAACAAATCATAGAGACAAACTAAATATCTTACTAAAGGAATTTCTAAAACTCATATGTTAAATGGGAGAAATTATGCTTAATAAAACCATAGGGAAGGAGTCTATTTATTTGGAGCTAAGTGCCTGAGGATTCTATTAGCTTGAGCTTGAAGAGATTTCGTTGGCTTTAATTCAAACACTTTTAAGATGAGGGTGTATTTCTATTAGTATTTGGATTCCTATTTTGACAATGGTAATATTAGGACCAATTCTTAAACATCCCATTTGATCCTTTTCCAAGTGTGATGCACCTATTTATGGACATATTTGAAGATTTATAGTTTTTTTTCCTTAACAAATTTTCATAATCAAATTCTTTGGAAGAGTACTAAGTTTATTTCACAATGTAGTTGTTAAATTCCTTACGTCACAAATGAACTATGGTCTTTGTTAAACTACACCTATCATGATAAAATTTCCGAAGGGTACATGGATCTTAGACACAACTTACAACATGGTACATGTGATCAGGATGTGGACTATCGTCTTACAATAGATGGATTGGTTAGATTTAGGGTCAAGATATATTTGTCAGACAAAAACAAGTTCAAGAAGCCTTAACTGCCATATTTATGGCCATAAGGAAGTTGACTGTAATATTAGAAAATTTACCCCAAACCTTGCGATCAAGCAAGCTAAAGAACAATCTATGGTATGGCAACATAAAAAGGAAGAAAATATTGAAAGTGTGGCATTGTGTAGATATTGGTAATTTAAACCACATGAGATGTGATAAAAATAATTATATATCACTAACAGAAAATAGGAAAGGAAATGCCACGTTTGAAAATGATGTTCGAGGTAAAATAATGGGAAAATGCATTGTCATAGTAAATAGAAGAGGTCAAGAGAAAAACATTTTATTTTTTGAAGGTATGAAACACAATTTTTTGAGCATTTCTCATATGTGAAAAAAAGGATATGATGTTATGTTATGATCTAAATATTTTCAAATTAAGTCTGCAGACACAAGATAATTTGTTATTGAAGTTGTTAGAACATACATAAATGTTTATTTTTTAAACAAAAAGTCTAAAAAGAGTTTTTCAAGTAAATTCAATGAGAGCTTGTTATGCCATAGATGATTAGGTCATTTCATTTTTTATCACATTAGTAAAGCTAATAAAAAAGAATGCTTTCATGGATCTTCCAACACTACTACATAATGCACTAAAATATGATTCCCCTTTTACCAGTTATTAGACATACTTCTGTCCTAACTTCTATAGAAATTATTTCCTAGTTTCGTCTGTGAAACTTAATCAGACAATCTAATCAAAAAAACATCCAGGACATATCTGACACACGTCCATCATTAGATAAATGATGTAAATGGGAATAATCAATTGTCGAATATCTAATGGAATATTTGTAGGAATATACAATGTAATGCGATATAATACTATCATAAATCCAACGAGAGAATACACTATAATGTGATGGAGCCAAATCAGATAGTCGACGTGTTGCCTGAAGATATCACGTCAGATATTCGTAAAATAATTACAAAATTCAACGAGATATTTTTGTAGAAATTATACAACATGCATGTATATCTTGGATTCACCTGATATAAAAATGTACTAAAGTTAAATATTGAATCGCTTCTACAAATATTTTGCAGAATTAAAAACATAATCGCTAATCACATGAACATGAAGAAATATCAATCACACACAACACAAATAATTTCCTAGAGAAATATTACAGCTAAAAACCCCACTATCTTCTAATGTATATTCAGCATGGATCATGAAATAATTACATACAAAACTCTTCTCACAAGATCCCTCCAGTACTCAGGTAATTGTCTCACACTGTCATAAGCAAAACTTACCAACACATAGCCAATTCTTAGCCTCTAGTCAACCTACATTTCTTGTGCAATATTTTGATGGAATAGATCCCTAAAAGATAGGAATTATGGCCTTCCTTGACTGTGCAAGTATCATGGGAACTCCAATGGGTGTTTGGTTGCATGTGTGCAACCCAATAATCCTACAACTGATAGTCAACTTCCCTTTCACCTAGAACTCAACTGGGTCTCCACTGGATTTGACATGCATGCAACTAATAATAGTAAATGCTCAGTTGCATGTGAGATCACTGATTGTGGATTAATTAATATATAATTCACTAGATCTCTCACTAGTGTATCTTCAGTTACAACTAGCACAACTGAGTTTAACTCGCTTAATTGAGTTAAATTATTTACAACTTGCATTAACTAATGCACCACTACACTTCAAACTCTGTTACAACTAGAATTACTCTACATACCTCACCAAATACATCTAACTCGAAATCCGCTATCTAAGTGAATTTATCACTCTAAGTTAAATGATTCAAGTCAAATGGAGAATAGATTATAGTTTAATTTCCATCTTAATTAAGGGATAACCAAAATAGACATGCACCCAAAAATAGCACTGTGGGCCCCACCCTAGTCTAGGTGCTTAATGCGACTAGGTGTGGGTGTTGAAATATTCTTGTTGAATCTCAACAATTTTTGATGATACAACATCGTAGATCCAAAGGATAAGTGAAAAATATGACGTGTTTTATTTGATGACAGGGCATCAGAGAGTACCAAATACGAAGAGAGTTGTTCGATGATATGGAGTTGAAAATTTGATGGATAGGTACACAATCCAATGAGGGTGTATGACAATAGAGTGTTGAAGATATGACAGTATTCACAAAATAAAATAAGAGTAGTCTTATGATAGGGCATCAGAGAGTGAGAAATACGATGATATTTTCCCGATGATTCAAAGTCGGAAATTCAACTGATATGTATAAAATCTAATAGGAGTTATCAAACAATAGGGTGTTGGATATCCAGTGGATATGTATAAAATCCGAAGAGAGTTATCCAAGAATTATGTGTCTGAAATATGATGGAAGAATACTAGATCCAACAACATTTTTGTACATCTGATGAATATTGTGTCAAAAAGGATGATGAATATGTGATGATCCTACAAATTTCATTGACACTGATTGGTCAGAAATCTGGCGATCTTGGAAATATTAAAAAATAATTGAAAATATACATTCATTTTTTCCTCGTCCAAAAACCAACAAAGCATCAATATAGACTTTATTACAATAGATGTACAAAATTTATGGTAAACACTCATTCTCATAGAAGGAAGTAAATGGAAAACAAATCACAAAGACAAATTGAATATCTTACTAAATGAATTTATAAATCTCATATGTTAAATGGGAGAAATTATGTTTAATAAAACCATAGGGAAGTATTCTATTTATTTGTAGCTAAGTGCATGGGAAATCTGTTCGCTTGAGTTTGAAGAGATTTTGCTGGCTTGAATTCAAACACTTTTAAGATGAGGGTGTATTTATATTATTAGTTGGAGTCCTAGTTTGACTATGGGAATATTAAGAGCATTTCTTAAACACCCCATTTGATCCTATTCCAAGTGTGATGCACCTATTTATGGACATATTTGGAGATTTATAGTATTTTTTTCTTCCAAAAGTTTCATAATTAAATTCTTGGGAAGATTACTAAGCTCATTTAACTAAGTAGTTGTTATATTCCTTATCTCACAAATGAACTATGTTCTTTGTTTGTAATATTCCTAAATTAGCTTACAACTAATAGGAATATTAATTTTGCTTTTAAAAACTAGATGGATGAATAAATGGGCAAGGAGGCTCATAAATTTCTCAAGTATGAATAAAAATCCCTCATAGTGTGAAAGGGGATCATGAAATAACTAGATGAAGCATCCACATGTGTGAACAATGTCTAAACTATGTGGACAAGGTCAAGTTTGACCAAGTCAACAACATTTATTCTCAAAGAGTGGATCCTAAATAAAGACAGCTCAATGTGAATGAAAATCAAGCTAGCTAGTCAAAACGAAGACACCTTGAGTGTGAAAGAGGTTGATCACTTGACCAAGTCAACCATGACCATATCTACAGCACAGTATATATGCATTGAACCTCTTTGAGGGACAGCGCAGTTCTAGAAGGGTGTTCTACATGTGAAAGAGGCTAAACTAATGAAGTGGTTTAGGTTTTTGAAAAGACTCCAATATTATAAAAGGAAGAGGAGAGCAGCATGAAGGGGTTGTTGAAGATATTATTTTCTGAAGGTATTGTCTTCTTAGACATCCCTTATTGGGCTTCCTTGTTTAGGATTCCCACCTCCTTCCTTGAGAAGCTCTTGGAGGAGACTTGTGCCATCTTGTCCACTATCAGGCTTGGGAAAAGCTTCACCTTACACCTACATCGTTGATCCTGTTGAGGGTTGGGTTGTACTTATGAGTTGCAGCAAGTGGAAGACACTATATCTTCTCAGATCTAGATCTTACTAGTGCCTCTTCTCAGTGAGTGTGTCTTTTAACCTCCTGGAAGAGTGCATTAGCTGATTGAGCTTCAGATCCAGACCTTGGTATCAGGCCAATAATTCTTAGAGCCTACAGTGTAGTCTCTGTCCCTAGACTGCGTTATTTGCAAAGGAGAATTTGTAGGGTGTTTTGTCTGGATTTTGGAGGAGAGATCTCTGGTGTTAGGATTCTTCTTCTCACTGTGGTGATCCATGGATTGGCCATCCAATCCATGTTTGTTTCAGATCTGATCTACTGTCCTATTGTATGATTCAGAAATTTCTGAATAATTCTGCAGATCTGTAACTCTAGATCTCATATCTACTCTATGTGCTTCATGTTTTGCATAAAACCCCAAGGGGAATGTATAGATGAGCATTTCTTGTAAACAAATCTGAATTAGATCTATATTTTTATGTATATATCTGTTCTATATTTGAGTTATATTATACTACTTCTTCAGCCCAATAAAATAACACTGTTGAGTTTATGCAGACTTTTTCTATGGTTGTAGCACCCCATTTCTGAGGATTTTTCCTGTATAGTCTCATGATTTCTCTTGTACAATGTATGGGCTGTAATATAACTCTTATTTGTTGTTATACATCTGATATTTGAACCTCCATATCAGCCTATTTATTTTCTTCAGTGGATCTATGTTATTTATGAAGCAGTCCTTTGCATATAGCTACAACCCCTCTCTTTGGGTGATTTTCAACTAGACTAGCTTGTGGGAGATCTATTTAACCCACCTAGTTTGATTTTTTTTTTCTCTCCTCATGGATCTACACTCTAGATATTCTGATCTAAGGGATCCAAGGGTTGGAAACTAATTTCTATGCATAAATATCCCAGAAGTGCGTTATTTCAGCAGGCTTGCTGTGCAATCCCAATTTTGGGATATTACAGTGGTATCAGAGCAACTTTCCTTGGTTCAGCTTTTGAGCTTCAAGAAGTATGGATTATTCTAATGGGGAGGAAGAGATCTGAAAGAGAAACCAGAGTAAACACTTGTTTTTTAGAGAAAGGAGGTTCACAGAACTTCTATCTCAAGTTCTTTAAGGTACCAGAAAAGACATCAGATAAATGAGGAGGGAAGAGCAGGAAGATCCCTTGACCAGATCTACAAGATCTATACATAAGGAAATTTCTAAATCCTCATCTCATGGATATTTTCACTCAGCCATATCACCAAATATTCAACATTCTGTCAGTGATTTCTTCATGAAGAGGAAGAAAGGAGGTGTGCCCAAGAAGGAGACTCTTGGAGAGTATTTACGGGAATATGAAGCCCAATCTAAGGAGTTCAAAGATAAATTGAACTTCCAAGGATTCTGCAAGATCATGGAGGACAAAATCATAAAGGGGAAGCAACATGGTGTGGGTAGATTCTTTATATCTACTTTTGATGGATCACCTAAATGTCCAGTTAGGGTTTGGGTGGAGGAGCTAGACAACTTTGTGCAGCAAAATCAAGTTTCAGAAATTGAAGCCATCAAAGTAGCAGTGCTGCATTTTGAAGGTAAAGCATATGCTTGGTGGTTGTTTGAGTCTTTTTCCTTAAGGAATGCAAATACACCTACTTATGCAAAGTTTATTGGGAGATTAGTAGAAAGGTTTGATGAAACTTCCTATGTAACATCTTCTATTGAGACTATCAAACCATATCAAACAAATATTTTGCATGAGTTGGGGGGGTCTATGAATCCAACTCCATTTCTGAAAACCATGGAAGAAGGTGTAAGTTTGTTGGATGCCTTGCCAAGGGCAAGATCTCCATTGGATGAAGGGATCTCTTCTCAAGAGGAAGGCATGAAGATTCCTCCTTCAATAGATGACCAAGATCTAAGGTCTCTTATTGATGACGAGGAAACTTCGGTCATTGAAGAGGAGGAGGGGAAGGCAGGAGATGATAACGTAGTCACAACAAAATCACCTCAAGAACCTCTTGATTAGAGGAAAACTAAAGTTTTCTCTCAACTATGGGCAGCATTTGCATACTTGGCTAAGGATGGAGCCTTGGGAGAAGCCAGAATAACGCAGAGAATCTCTCATGAATTCAGAAGAGAGGTGAGCAATTTCTTGAAATGGGCATTGCTATCTTCCACTCAGTTATCTATGCTGAGAAAGGAGGAATCAAAATTTTATGATGGCATGAACATGAGGAAACATGGAAACTTCATATCTTTGGGGCAGCCCATGGTACCTTCATTCACAAAAGAGATTTTTGAACATGACAAGAGGATGTTGACACTCTTACATGCATGGGCAAGATTAAGGAAGTATTGGAAGACAAGGACTTTCTGAGGGGAAGTTGGTTTCCATCTGCTTCAATCTTGTCTTGGGAAAGATCAGCTGCAAAGGAGGTAGCAAAGGGAAGACTATGATGCTCCAACATGTGATTTTGACATCAAGCATGTCAAAGAGGAGAGCCATGACATGATAGGGGCTGTATTTTAGACCTCTACAACGCTGTCATTTTTGGGAAGCCTGGATCCTTATTGGGATTCCCAACTCATGATGGAATACTCCAAGGATCTTTTCACATGTGAGATTCTTGATGGGAAGGAAATGGATGGGAGGCATAAGGTAATTGAGGGATCCATTTAATTCCATGTTCATATCTATTTGGCTACAGACTCCAAGCTCAAGGAGAGAGTGCTAGATGCAACTTATGAGATATTTCTTTCCAAACCCACTAGTTTCATTAGAGCATATCGCACTATCTTAGATGGATTCATGTGGGAAGGTTTCAAGTAAGAGGTGCACTCTCATATGAAGAAGTGCATGGATTACTTGTTAGATGAGGAGGAACATAGCTCTTGGAAAGAGCCATCATTCACACTTCCTTACTCATTGAGTGTGAGAGGGAACTCATCCATGAGTCACCTCACTGATGTGAAACAAGTATATGGAGAAACTTGTCTTTTTGAATATTATGATGTATCTCCTATATGCTTATATATTTCTAACACTCATTTGCAGGACATTGTGCCAAGAGGGGGCACTATTTATGATGGGTTTCATGGGCCACTCAAGGCCATGAATTATGTTGATATAGATCATTCCTTGGAGGATCTTTGGAAGTTATTATATACTTCATGGTGTGATTCTTTTACACCAACTGTGATACACCTTCTCCAAGCATTCAAGAAGGATGGGGCAGCAAACAAGTGTTGGGTAAAACACTTTTCATATCATATCCTATGGAAGTTAGGAGTAAAACTGCACTAGTTGCACTTGAGGGACCATTGTCCTTCTCCATTATTACATATGGCAGCTAGCATTGTTGGCAATGTGTTGTCCTTGATGGAAACCTACTTGATGAAGTAAGATTGTTGGCAATATGATGCAATGTGTTGTCTTTGATGGAAACCTACTAGATGAAGTTGTCCTTGATGGAAACTGACTTTATGAGTTGTCTTTGGATGGCAACCTACTTGATGAAGTTGTTCTTGATGGAAACATGCTTGATGAGTTGCCTATGATAAGCAACCTATGTGTTAAATATGTGAGGATGATGTATCTATGTGTTAAATATGGAAGGATGATGTATCTATAGATCAGCTTAGAAAGTAATTCCAGTAAGTGCCAGAAAAATGATAAATAAGACATGTCACAAAGCATACGCGGTTTTGTAAAGGATAATTCGCGTATGTACATGGAAAAGTACGTGCCAAGTAGCGTATGCCTATTTGCGCTCTAAATTTAGAAAACCAGGGGACATTACCATGGTATTGGCCCATTGTATTGAGCGCTGGAATATCTATTTGATCCCGTCCAGGAATACCATTAGTAGTTGAGTGGTTTTGACTCATGGTATTGATAAAGGCTAAATCTATATAAGGAGAATAAGAGCATTGTGCAAGGGTGTGTATGTGTCTGGGTTTTAATGAATACTTCACTCTGAAGTATATCTGCATGGAATGGATAACAGTTTGTTGATCTGAATTAATAATGCACCTATGAATAAAATGATGAAGAGGGATCTCTAGATCTGAAAAGACTATGCATTTTCTAGATCTGTTTATGGAATGCTTAGATCTGAGATGAGGCAAATATTTCCTGAAGTAAAGGTGTAAAGGGTAAGATCTGAGCTATTTATCTGTTCTGAAGAATTGCACAGCCCTACAAATTTTGAAGATCTATACGCAGGTTCGTGGAAGAGAAAGCATGTATATACGCGAGTTGGCTTCAGCAAAAGCGCGTATGGTATGTGAAATTAGTTCTGAAATATGTGCAGATGTGTACACAAGTTTGTCTTCGTTAAAGCGCGTGCATACGCAGGTTCAGTGAAGTAAAAGCGCGTATGGAACTAGGGTTTTGTTGAAGTATGTGGAATGAAATGTCCGATCTGTTCTACTATTTTACTACTATCTGTCAATGATGTATTCATACAGATCTAGGTTGTTTGAATGTTGATTGTGCTGCTGATTATGTTGATTAAAGATCAAGTTGTTGATTGGTTGATGGTACAATGAATGAATTGATGAGGTTATGAGTTTCAGTTTGATGTATGATGAGCTTAAATGTGTGGAGTGGGTCCAGTCTGAAAATCTGATGAAAAGTGGCCTACAAGATATGTTGTGTGGAATCTGTTGGGTCGAGTTTGAAAATTGATGAAACGCGGTCCGCAGTAGTGCTGAGGGTCGAAGCCTTCAGTGAGGGGGTTGTAGCTCCCTTCCAGTGGTAGCTGGTAAACGAGAGAAGGGGGTAGTATCTCCCTTCCAGGAGAGGCTGGTAAATGAGAGCAGGGGGTAGTAGCTCCCTTCCAGGAGAGGCTGGCAAATGAGAGCAGGGGGTTGTAGCTCGCTTCCAGGAGAGGTTGGTAAACGAGAGAAGGTTGTAGCCTTCTGTAGGTGGGTGCATGCATGCTGGTATGAGTCTGTGCTAGTACATGGTTGTAAGATGTTTTCTTTATAATAAATATTGAAGACTGAGACGACGGCAGCGGTGGTTTTCTCCCAAATTGGGTTTCCACCTTAAATTCTGGTGTTCATGTGTGTTGCTGATGTGTGATGATTTATTCTGTTCTTACTGCACATGTTTACTTCTTACTAAACATCTAATGAATAAATGATGCAATGATCTAAGTAAATAATTATCTGCATAATGAGATTTCTGGTAATACGCAAGTTTCATTAAGGATATCTGCGTGTATACGCGACTTGGGTTCAGTAAAGTAGCGTATGGGTTTTAGAGAAAGAAAAAGTAAAAAATTTTCAGTCTGCACTAAACACTGATTCACCCCCCTCCCTCTCAGTATTTTTCCCAACAATTGGTATCAGAGCAGGTTCTTCTGCAGAAGCTTGATCGCTTGAAGGAGATCCGTCGCAATGGGAAGTCATGAAGGAGTATTTTCTCTAAAGCCACCTATATTCAATGGAAGTAATCTATTATTCTGGAATATATGAACAAAAGCATATTTGCAAAGTCTTGGTGCAGAATTATGGGCAATCATGGAAGAAGGTTATCAGTATCCGGAAATTATTCCTACTGATGCAACACAAAGGAAGAAATATGAAATCAATGCAAAAGTAGTCAATGTTTTATTAGGAAGCTTGTCTGAACCAGAATTTGTTAAAGTGATGCAGCTAAATTCAGCAAAAGAAATATGGGACAAAATCATTCTAAGCTATGAAGGAGATACAAAGATAAAAAGTGAAAAACTCCAAACTCTCAGAATTGAATATGAAAAGTTAAGGATGCATAGTGATGAGAGTATTGCCAGTTTCTTTTTACGTCTAGATGATATTGTAAATCGTATGAGAAACTTGGGTGAAATCATAACCGATACTACTCTGGTGGAAAAAGTCTTAAGATCTTTGACTTCAAAATTTGAGTCAAAAGTATCAGCAATTGAAGAAATGCAAGATCTGCAAACTCTTACTATTGTTCAACTACATGGTATTCTAACTGCTTTTGAAATGAGAAAAGAAGGTCCCTCTCAAATCAGAGAAGTTGCCTTTAAGGCATGTGCAAAAGGAAAAGAAAAGGAAGTTGTCAAGGAATCAAGTTACATATCGGAAGAAGAAGAAGCAAATTTTGTGAGAAGACTCCAACCAGGTACTGGAAGATTCAAAGGTAAGCTTCCCTTCAAGTGTTTTAATTGTGGAAGAGTTGGTCATTATGCTGCTAAATGTCCTTATGAAGAAAATCATGATAAAGGGAAACAATTTGAAAAGGGAAAGAGTTATTATACAAATGAAGATAATGATGAAATGTCAAATGAGGATGAAGAAGATTCTGACCAAGATCTACAAGTGCTCATGGCAAGGAAGAAAAAGAAGAAGGCTACTCAAAGAAAGGAGATACCTCAGAAAACATGTGCAGCAGAAAATGAAGAAGATGAAACAGGTATTGATTGTTGTTCTTGTGATTCACCTTCTTGTGCATGCAATGGTGAAAATAGTGAAAGTAATGTTATGGATCTAGAAGAAGCTCTCAAGATTAAAGTTGAAGATCAACAAAGATCATCTAATAAGAAAGAATCTATCTACAAAGAGATGATCTCTAGAATGAATGAACAGATAGAAATGTATCAAAGACTGCAGGTTAAAGCAACCTATCAAAGTAGAAGACTTGAAGCAGAAATCCTCTTTCTCAAAACAAATCTGGAAAAATCAAATAAGAAGAATGAAGAACTTGAAGCAGAAATCATCTCTCTCAAAGAAGATCTGGAAAATCAAATAAGAAGAATGAATAAATTTTACAAGATTTTGAAGAACAAGAAAATGGGTTGAAAGAAGAGATTTTAAAATTGAATGATCAAGTAGAAGAAGGAAGAAGGGTTGAAGAAAGTATGAAGAAGCAATGCCAAAAATTGGAGGTTGAGGTAAACATTCTAAAAGGTAAATTAGAAGAAAAAGATAAACTCTTGAGGTTTCAAGATAGTACTAATATTCTGGACAATATTCTTAGTAGTCAAAGGTCTCCCTCTATTAAATTTGGTCTTGGTTTTCATGAAACTGTTAAAGGAGAATCTAGTTCACAAGGAAGTGCTAAAGATTCAAAGGATATCAATTCAAAACCTGAAGTGTTGAAAGAAACAAAAGGTCAACCGAAAATCTTGAACTCTAAAAAGAAATCATTCTCTCCTTTGATCAATAATGTTGAATGCTTTAAATGTCATAATTATGGGCATGTTGTAGCCAATTGCAGAAGCATATTTTTTCAGTCACAAACAAACAAATTCTACACAGAAAGGTACTCAAGTTTCTTTAAGGGATATTTTTTTTCATGCAGCAAGTATGGTCATAAAGCAGCTGATTGCAATAGAAGAAAGAATAGAAAAACTCATTATGATCCTTATGCTTAATTCTCTGGTCACATAAGATGTTATGCTTGTAACAAGTATGGACATATAGAAAAATAATGCAGGATGAATAGATCTGAGAAATTGGATGATTTCCAACATATAATAAGAAATTTCAAGTAAAGCTGGAAAAACAAGGAGGACCGGTCAGAAACGTAGGGAATATTGACCCCACTGCAGTAATCCGCTTCTAAAGCTTACTTCTCATAATGACTGCAGGAATGATGTGAGATACATTATAGAGATTAGTAATGTATCATCACAGGGGGAGCAATGTATGGTGATTCTCATGGTTGGTTTGGTAATTCTGGTTATGTTTATTTCTGACAGTGCATCTGATATGAAGAAGATAGGTACAGGTGGTACAAATTCAGGGGGAGAAAAAGGAGTGTGAAATTTTCAGTATTTCACTTTCCATATGCGGTTTTTGTAAACTAAAGCTGTGTATACACGTGATTTCCAATGGAGACATAAGCGTATGCTTTTCAATTAAGGAAAATAGTGAGATGGCTCAAGAACAGGAGCACAGGTTCAGGGGGAGCATCAGTCTAACTAATAATGATTGCATTGTTGGCATTGTATCTGCTTATTCCTTAGTTCTTGTAATACTCATGCTCAAATGATGGTGACATGATACATGGTTTCTTATAATGAGATTATGGATGAGCCCTGATTGCTTTTTGCTGAAATGTATCTTTTGATTCACATGGATGAGATGGAAGTCTTATGATGCAGAGATAAGGATAGATCATGCATAGTTTGTTGCTAATGACTGTTGTCATGGTTGAGACCTTTTTATTACACATGTTACAGCATGATTATGAAATAAATATAAATCATGAAGATCTTGATGGTAACAGATCACATGGATGATTGCTTAATACATATTGAAGAAGATTGTTCTGATATGATAATTCATCTTGAAGAATATGTTGATGCTGCAGAGAATTTGAAGGCTTGGTTACTGATGTGCTTATGCTACAACTGTCGGATGACACTTTAAAACACAGTTACATTGTCATATCTTTCTTCTCTCATATTTTCCAGGGAAGCATTCAGACAGAAGCTAGGAATTGTCTTTGCCTCTCAGAAGATCAGATTTGCTTAATTTCAGAAGATTAAATTGGATACGCGGGTTTCCTGAAAGACAGTCACGTATATACGCGAGTTTATGCATAGAAAACCGCGTATGGGTGGTTGCTGACAAATTTTTCTGGATCAGCATTTTTCAGTACAGTTGCGGTACTGTTTGGTATCTCTGGTGGTGTTCCAGTTCTCATATTTCTATTTCATTCTCTGATATTTGATGAAGATGCCTTGATGATTTGCTGTTGAAAGTGTTCAGGATGCACAAGCTAAGGGGGAGCATTGGTCATGTGGAAAGGATGGATTGTTAGCATTATGATGATTCTGAAATAAGAGGTCTCTTTTGGTCTTGATTATAAAAGTCATATTTGTATTTTGATGAAAAGGTCATATTGAGACCTATGATGTAAATTTGTAATATTCAGTCATGTAAGGACTTGATCAAATTTGTAAACCCACTTGGTTGGGTAGTTGAGTCAAAATATGGAAACCTACTTGGTTGGGTAGTTGAGTCAAAATGTTAAACCCACTTGGTTGGGTACTTGAGTCATATATGTAAATCCACTTGGTTGGATATTTGATGTAAGTATGAGTCCTTGGTGATAGGAAAGTTCATAAAGTCATGTACTTCATTGAAAAATATGTTTGAAGATTCAGCATGAACTCAGGGGGAGCATGGTAACTTTAGTGCACATTAGATCTACAAAGCTCTTCTTTCTACATGAGGAGAAAAACATTGTTTTGGTTTTGATCCACCCTTTTCCCTTGATGTCAAAGGGGGAGAGTATCATCGTGGTTATAATCAATGTATCTATATGTTGTGGTGATCAAACACCATCATGGTTGCCATCAAGTCCAAAGGGGGAGATTGTTGGAAATGTGTTGTCCTTGATGGCAACCTACTTGATGAAGTAAGATTGTTGGAAATATGATGCAATGTGTTGTCTTTGATGGAAACCTACTAGATGAAGTTGTCCTTGATGGAAACTGACTTGATGAGTTGTCTTTGGATGGAAACCTACTTGATGAAGTTGTTCTTGATGGAAACCTGCTTGATGAGTTGCCTATGATAAGCAACCTATGTGTTAAATATGTGAGGATGATGTATCTATGTTTTAAATATGGAAGGATGATGTATCTATAGATCAAATCAGAAATGAATTCTAGTAAGTGCCAGAAAAATGATAAATAAGACATGTCACAAAGCATACGCGGGTTTGTGAAGGGTAAGTCGCGTATGTACGCGGAAAAGTACGTGCCAAGTAGCGTATGCCTATTTGCGCTCTAAATTTACAAAACCAGGGGACATTACCATGGTATTGGCCCACTATATTGAGCACTGGAATATCTATTTGATCCCGTCCAAGAATACCATTAGTAGTTGAGTGGTTTTGACTCATGGTATTGATAAAGGATAAATCTATATAAGGAGAAGAAGATCATTGTGCAAGGGTTTGTATGTGTCTGGGTTTTAATGAATACTTCACTCTAAAGTATATCTGCATGGAATGGATAACAGTTTGTTGATCTGAATTAATAATGCACCTATGAAGAAAATGATGAAGAGGGATCTCTAGATCTGAAAAGACTATGTATTTTCTAGATCTGTTTATGGAATGCTTAGATCTGAGATGAGGCGAATATTTCCTGAAGTAAAGGGTAAGATCTGAGCTATTTATCTGTTCTGAAGAATTGCGCAGCCCTACAAAGTTTTAAGATCTATACGCAGGTTCGTGGAAGAGAAAGCGTGTATATACGTGGGTTGGCTTCAGCAAAAGCACGTATGGTATGTGAAATCAGTTCTGAAATATGTGCAATTGTATACGCAAGTTTGTCTCTGTTAAAGCGCGTGCATACGCAGGTTCAGTGAAGTAAAAGCGCGTATGGAACTAGGGTTTTGATGAAGTATGTGGAATGAAATGTCTGATCTATTCTATTGTTTTACTACTATTTGTCAATGATGTATTCATACAGATCTGGGTTGTTTTAATGTTGATTATGCTGTTGATTATGTTGATTAAAGATCAAGTTTTTGATTGTTTGATGGTACAATGAATGAATTGATGAGGTTATGAGTTTCAGTTTGATGTATGATGAGCTTAAATGTGTGGAGTGGGTCCAGTCTGAAAATCTGATGAAAAGTGGCCTACAAGATATGTTGTGTGGAATCTGTTGGATCCAGTTTGAAAATTGATGAAACGCAGTCCACAATGGTGCTGAGGGTCGAAGCCTTCAGTGAAGGGGTTGTAGCTCCCTTCCAGTGGTAGCTGGTAAACAAGAGCAGGGGGTAGTAGCTCCCTTCCAGGAGAGGCTAGTAAATGAGAGCAGGGGGTAGTAGCTCCCTTCCAGGAGAGGCTGGCAAACGAGAGCAGGGGGTTTTAGCTCCCTTCCAGGAGAGGCTGGTAAACGAGAGAAGGTTGTAGCCTTCTGCAGGTGGGTGCCTGCGTGCTGGTATGAGTCCGCGCCAGTACATGGTTATAAGATGTTTTCTTTATAATAAATATTGAAGACTGAGACGACGACAGCGGTGGTTTTCTCCCAAATTGGGTTTCCACCTTAAATTTTGGTGTTCATGTGTGTTGCTGATGTGTGATGATTTATTCTGTTCTTACTGCACATGTTTACTACTTACTAAACATCTAATGAATAAATTATGCAATGATCTAAGTAAAGAATTATCTGCATAATGAGATTTTTGGTAATATGCAAGTTTCGTTAAGGATATCCACGTGTATACGCGACTTGGGTTTAGTAAAGTAGCATATGGGTTTTAGAGAAAGAAAAAGTAAAAAGTTTTCAGTCTGCACTAAATACTGATTCACCCCCCCCCTCTCAGTATTTTTCCCAACAAGCATGACTCTAATTCTGATTCCATTTGTTGAAGATGTTCTTACTCTTGGGAACATGATTGGAGGAGAGGCACATTGGTGGGATGTGAAGGAGTTCCCCACTATTTTTGCACTGCATGCTTCAATGGGAGCATGAGATATTATATGGTCACTATGATAGAGCACTTGCTTCTTTGTAGAGTGAGCCATATGTTTGCTAGGGATATGCCTCTCATATGTATTGGGGAGGAGTTCTTCAATGGATTTCCAAGCTAGGAGGTGATCCACTTCATTTGGATGATAGCATGGAGATGGGAGTATTTCATGCATAATGAGATTCCCCATCATTTTTTTCATGAGGGGGCCATGAATCAGCAAGGAGGTTTTCACATAGACCCTCCATTCTTTCATGAGGGAGGCCATTGGGTTTATTGACCAAAGGAAAACTTGCACACTTGGGAGGGACCATTTAGAGATGAAATTTTTGCAGGAATTCTGAAGAAATGGTGGAGAATATTGGATGAGGAGGCCACAAGGAGAAAAGGGGAGATTTTGAAGCACCCTTGTAGCTTCTTGAGGACAAACAACATTTGGGAGGGGGAGACTGTAATATTCCTAAATTAGCTTACAGCTAATAGGAATATTAATTTTTATTTTAAAAACTAGATGGATGAATAAATGGGCAAGGAGGCTCATAAATTTCTCAAGTATATATAAAAATCCCTCATAGTATGAAAAGGGATCATGAAATAACCAGATCAAGCATCCACATGTGTGAACAATGTCTAAACTATGTGGACAAGGTCAAGTTTGACCAAGTCAACAACATTTATTCTCAAAGAGTCGATCCTAAATAAAGACAGCTCAATGTGAATGAAAATCAAGCTAGCTAGTCAAAATGAAGACACCTTGAGTGTGAAAGAGGTTGATCACTTGACCAAGTCAACCATGACCATATATACAACGCAGTCTATATGCATTGAACCTCTTTGAGGGATAGCGCAGTTCTAGAAGGGGATTCTACATGTGAAATAGGCGAAACGAATGAAGTGGTTTAGGGTTTTGACAAGACTCCAATATTATAAAGGGAAGAGGAGATCAGCATGAAGGGTTTGTTGAAGATATTATTTTCTGAAGGTATTATCTGCTTAGACATCCCTTATTGGGCTTCCCTGTTTAGGATTCCCACCTCCTTCCTTGAGCAGCTCTTGGAGGAAACTTGTGCCATCTTTTCCACTATTAGGCTTGGGCCAAACTTCACCTTACACCTAAAATGCTAATCCTATTGAGGGTTGGCTTGTCCTTGTGAGTTGCAGCAAGTGAAATACACTAGATCTGCTCAAATCTAGATCTTACTAGTGCCTCTTCTCAGTGAGTGTGTCTTTTAACCTCCTGGAAGAGTGCATTAGTTGATTCAGCTTCAGATCCAGACCTTGGCATCAGGACAAATCATTCTCAGAGCCTACAGCACAGTCTCTCTCCGTATACTATGTTATTTGCAAAGGAGAATTTGCAGGGTGTTTTTTCTGCATTTTGGAGGAGAGATCTCCAGTGTTAGGGTTCTTCCTCTCACTCTGGTGATCCATGGATTGGCCATCCAATCCATGTTTGTTTCATATCTGATCTACTGTCCTATTGTATGATTTAGAAATTTCTGAATAATTCTGCAGATATGTAACTCTAGATCTCATATCTACTCTCTGTGCTTCATGTTTTGCACAAAACCCCAAGGGGAATGTATAGATGAGAATTTCTTGTACACAGATCTGAATTAGATCTATCTTTTTATGTACAGATATGCTCTAGATCTGAGTTATTTTATACTGCTTCTTTAGCCCAATAAAATAATGATGTTGAGTTTATGCAGACTTTTTCTATGGCTGTAGCACCTCATTTCTGAGGATTTTTCCTGTATAGTCTCATTCTTTCTCTTGTACAATGTATGGGTTGTAATGTAACTTTGATTTTCTATTATAAATCTGATCTTTGAACCTCCATATCAGCCTATTTCTTTGCTTCAGTGGATCTGCATTATTTCTGAAGCAGTCCTTTGCATATAGCTGCAGCCCCTCTCTTTGGGTGATTTTCAACTAGACTAGTTTGTGGGAGATCTATTTAACCCACCTAGTTTGATTTGTTTTTTCTCCCCTCTTGGATATATACTCCAGATCTGCTGATCTAAGCGATCCAAGGCTTGCAAACTCATTTCTGTGCATAAATATCCTAGAATTGCGTTATTTCAGCAGGCTTGCCATGCAATCCCAATTTTGGGATATTATATTGTTAAACTACATCTATCATGACCAAATTTCCTAAAGTTACATGGATCTTAGGCACATGTTAAAGCAGGGTACAGGTGATCAGGATGTGGAATATCTTCATACAATAGATGGATTGGTCAGATTTAGGGGCATGATATATGTGCTAGAAAAAAGTGAGCTCAATAAGCCTTAAATTCCATATTTATGGGCATAAGGAGGTTGATTGTAATATCATAAAGTTTATCCCAAACCTTGAGATCAAGCAAGCTAAAGAACAATATATGGTATGGCAATAGAAAAAGGAAGAAAATATTGAAAAGTGTGGCATTGTGTAGATAGTGGTTGTTTAAAGCATAAGACAAGTGATAAAAATAATTTTATATCACTAAAATAAAATAGCAAAGGCAATGAAATGTTTGAAAATGATGCTCTAGGTAAAATAATGGGAAAAGGCATTATCAATCTTGTAAATGGAAGAGGAAAAGTGAAAAACGTTTATTTCTTGAAGGTTTGAAAAACAATTTGTTGATCATTTCTTATATTTGCAATCAAGGATATGATGTTATTTTCCAATCTAAATATTTTCAAATTAATTTTTCAGATAAGATAAATTGTTATTGAAGTTGTAAGAACATACAACAATGTTTATGTTTTAAATTAAAAGACTAAAAGGTTTTGTTCAAGTAAAGTCGATAAGAGCTTGTTATGCCATAGATGATTAGGTCATTTGAATTTCGATCACATTAGTAAATATAATAAAAAATAATGCTTTTAGGGATATTCCAACACTACTGCATAGTGCACTAAAACATGATGGAATTTCGCCAGTTATTAGACATACTTGTGTCGTCACTTCTATAGAACTTATTACCTAGTTTTTTTTGGTGAAAATTAATCATAAAATCTGATGAAAAAAACATTCTGGAGATATCTGGAACACATCCATCATTAGATAACTAATGGAAATGGGACTAGTCAATTGTTGAATCTATGTTGGAAGATTCGTAGGAATCTACAATGTAATGCGATAGAAAACTATCATAAATATAACCAGAGCCTATAATGTAATGTGATGGATCCACATCAGAGATTCATAAAATAATTACAAAATTCAACGAGATATTTTTGACAATGAAACGTTGCAGATCCAATGGATAAGTGAAAAATATGACGGGTTTTATTTAATGATAGGGTTTCAGAGAGTACAAAATGCGACGAGAGTTGTTCGATGATATGGAGTTTAAAATTTGATGAATAGGTACAAAATTCAATGGGGGTGTCTGACGATAGATTGTCAAATATATGATGATATCCACAAAATAAAATAAGAGTAGTCTTAAGATAGGGCATAAGAGAGTGAAAAATACGATGATATTTTCCCGACGATTTGAAGTTCGAAATCCAACTAATAGTTACAAAATATGAGTTATCAATCAATAGGCTGTGGGAGATCCGATGGATATGTACAAAATACGAAGAGATTTATCCAAGAATTATGTGTCTGATACTTGATGGAAGAATACTAGATCCAATGACGTTGTTGTACATATGATTAATATTGTGTCAAAAATGATGATGAATATGTGATGATCCTACAAATTTCACCGACTTAGTTTTTTCAGAAATTTAACGATCTTGGAAATATTAAAAAAGAATTGAAAAAATACATTTATTTTTTCCTCGTCCAAAAATAAATAAAGCATCAATATAGACTTTATTATAAGACATTTACATAGGTTATGACAAACATACGTTCTCATAGAAGGAAGTAAATGGAAAACAAATCACAAAGACAACCTGAATAACTTACTAAAGTAATTTCTAAATCTCATATGTTAAATGGGAGAAATTATGTTTAATAAAACCATAGGGAAGGAGTCTATTTATTTGGACCTAAGTGCATGGAGGTTTTGTTAGCTTGAGTTTGAAGATATTTTTTTGGATTTAATTCAAAAAAATTTAAGATGAAGGTGTCTTTCTATTAGTAGTTGGCGTCCTAGTTTGACTATGGGAATATTGTTACCATTTCTTAAACACCCCATTTGATCTTGTTCCAAGTGTGATGTACCTTTTTATAGACATATTTGAAGATTTATAATTTTTTTTCATTCCAAAATTTTCTTAATCAAATTCTTAGGAAGAGTACTAAGCTAATTTCATTATGTACTTGTTAAATTCCTTAGCTCATAAATGAACTATGGTATTTGTTAAACTACACCTATCGTGATCAAATTTCCTAAAGGTTGAATCCAACTAGTAGATGAGGTTGAATTAGTTGGGGTGGTTTCTTGTTGTTGGATGTTCTTGTTAGAGAGGTACATGAAGAAATTGAAAGCTTTTGTTCGACAAAGGGAAAAACCCGAGGGGTCTATGGCAGAGGGGTACATATCATATGAGTCTTTCTATTATGCCAGTGAGTACATCAAGCATATTGACAATAGACCAGGCAAGGAAAATTTTAAGAAACCCCCAAAATTTTTATGTATAATAAATTGGCGAATCCACATGGTATATAGAAAAATGTATAGGCTATTTTTTCATTAATATAATATACATATATAATTTTTTGGCGAATCTTTCACTAAATTATAAAATTTTGTTAAATATTGACGAATTTTTCACTAGGTTATAAAGTATTGAAAATTCTTGGTTAATATTCTAAAAAATTAGAAATGATTTTCTACCAATGTATAGAAACATATGTAATAATAAGAAACATCTTTAGTTAAAAACTGTGATATACAATTTTCCATGTTTTGGAAAAGAAAAATCACGGGTAATCTTGCTCTAGGTTCTTGTTATATACTATTGCAAATCTTTTTTCATGTTTTTATTATGTTTTACCATAAATGTATTATCATATCCCAAGGGGAAACTAATTGGAAAGGCACCCCCAAAAGCATGTGATGTTGAACCAAATAAATTCTTTTGCTCAAACTTGGTCTTTACGCATCTAGTTAACCCTGCCATATTCTATGTAATTCATATTCTATAGGCTTCGCATGAAAATAAGGTCTAGGAATAGATATATCAAAATCATGAATATTTACATAAAATTATTTTTTTTTCTTATACATCACTTTTCTAAAAGGTATATACTTCTCCAATTCCTCAAGTTCAAATAAACCAACAACTTTAAAATTTGGAGTTTCATCATAATATTTAGGCTTTTCACCTACTTTTGGATCATAACTATTGTAATTGTTGTTGCACTTTATTCTATAGTTAACAACTCTAATAATGTTGACTTGGTAAAAAAATATTTGAAATCGTAGAAAATAAAAAATGAGAATGAATGGAAGATGAATATGCATTGAAACTTAATTTCCTACACGATGAAAAAAAAGGTAATAACACAAACTCATTAAAAATCTACGATGGTTGAATTAAAAAACTCAAAACAAATATAAAAAATAGTCTATGCATGTTCATTACTTGGAAAAATATGTCACAAAACAATGATCATCAAGGGCTTTTTCACTTCCAGAATAGTACTACACTAAAAAATCTATGTTCTCACCTAATTATATGTGATGGTTTTTTGTATTGGTATCAAAGTATAATTGCATTAGATGAATGTCCTTCTCATGATAATATGACTTCTATGATGAACACATAGTGTCCTAGTGCATAGACCATTTTTTCTTCATTTAACTAAGCAGAGCTCATTTTCCTCTCTTAATAAACAATAAGTATTTTCAAAGAAAATATAAAATAAAATAGTAGATTCTAAAAGGTGAATATTCTTTTGTGACACCACAACGTAAGAGGAAATAAAATAAAAATAAATTAAAAAATATCCTTCAATAATAAAATATGTAAAGAAAATAATAATAATTATGGAAAACACATTGAATGCTTTGATAATAAGTGAAGTCATATATTAATCCTAATACCATATCATTCTCAATTGAACATGACAAAAAAACAAACAAAAGAGATTTTTACTCAAAAAAGGTCTTTAACTTTAACCAAACCCCTTAAATCAATAAAATAAGATGAAAAAAATCATGCCTTAACAAAAGTATCAATTAAAATCAAATAAAAACTAGAAGAATTTACGAGATCATAATTTTTAACCAAAATAAGCCCAAAATTTTCAAACTTGGAAAAATGATCCAAATGCAACAAACAAACAAACCATTAAGAGTGACCAAGATATTAGAGCTAAAAACAAAAAAGAACCCATCTAATTGAAATGAACCCATTCTTGCTTAGTAAAAGGCTTGTTAAAGTATTTATTTATTCTTTAATACAAGGACACTACCTATGTCAAAATATAGATCCTCACCTCATAAAATTATTGCTTCATTTTCTATCACATATAAGAAAGAGATAAAGTAATAGTTAATTATCAAGACATCAATCTTAGAAAAAATTGCAGAAAGGAAATATGGCTTCAATGTTACAATAAAGAATAGAAAGTATTGAATTAATACCAAATAACTTACGAAAATTTTACTTAACTATAAGCTTCTGCCACTTGCAAATCCTCAATGAATCTCCATGGGATCTGAATTTTTGAAATATTATACAACGACTTAGAAGTTCCACATGTCTAATCACTTTCTGAAAGGAACTGCAGCATGTTGAACTACAGATGTATTCTCCGTTTTCTCATGATTATGTTATCTTTTAATTAAGTTTTGTTCAACGATTGCAGAAAAGAGTGTTGGAGGAATATTTCATGATCATGGTTGAGATTGAACATCTGCAATAAATAACAGATTAATCGCATAGTGTTGAGAGGCATTTGAATCTTGTTTTTCCTTTTGCTTGTCTTATTCACTACAATGGCGTCTGTTTACAAGTAAACGTTTCAGTTTAAACAAAATTTATGTAAGAGTCTTTCATCTCATTATGAATTATTTATGCGGATGACTCCTTTTTTTTAATCCAGGAAGCAGTAGGGGTTATGATTTGTAAGGACTGGTATATGGCATGGTGTTAACTATATAATTGTTAGGCAAGCTCTGAATTGGGTTGACTTTTTCATGTATGTTGGAGAATCTAATTTTACCAATTTGCTAGTTGTCATATTGTCTTAGTTCAGTTTCACTCTAGTCATTTAATGTTTATATCTTTACTATAATTTTATTCAATTTATTCATAATACTAAGAAGAGCAATCTTCTGCTTCATTGTTTTCAATTTTTGTCATAATCTCAGAGCATGAAGTCCCATAAGACTCAAGAGCAACGCTTCAAATGTTTTTTGGGCTCACAAATAAGATCATGAGAGGCCGAGGAGAAAATGCTAAAGCAACTTGAATTCTACGCCTGTGAAGAAGAGGAAGTGTGTCAATTTCACATCTCTCACTGCGCAAGAAACGACATAAAAAATTGTTGAATTCGCATTCCTTTGTGTCACACATTTTGTTTGAAGTTTCTTTAGTATAAAACTACAAAGGCTCCAATGTATGGTAAATTAATTGAGTCACATATTATGTTTTAATGCCTTAATTAAAAAGGTTAAAGTGTTTTCAAAAGTCACTTTTGTTATTTGTTGGAGGCAAAGAAGGAAGTTCATACAGAGAAAACATAGTCAAAGGTAAAGGCAGATAAAGAAAGCTTTTTCACTCCAACGCAGAAAGAACATAGCCAATGTCGTTCTGCAAAAAATTTTAATTTTAACATTGATTGCTAGAGTGCAGATACACATAACCATTATGAAGAAGAGTTAAATTTCCTCGAAACATGGCTTGAAACACCATGCTTTGATGAAGTTTGTAAGTCGTAAAAATGAATGCTGAAGACAACATCAATGATGAACAAATTAATGAAATTTTCAAGTATTGGAGCCTTGAAGAGATGAAATTGTATTATAGACTTATGTTGCAGAAAAATATGGATGATGAAAATAACACTACAGAAGATGACATGTGGCAATTGTCCACATACAACCTGATTTTTGAAGAATTCCAGGACATACTTAGACAACCTAGAACAATGGAAGACATGCACCAACAAATGAAGAAACTAAGGCTTAAAGAATACAGAAGAAGAAAAAGATGAAACAATTTAGAGGCTACTCCAACTGTCTTAGTTTTCACTTAAGTCATTTAATGTTAATATCTCTAATGTAATCTTAGTTAACTGATTTGTAATATTGAGAAGAGTAATTGTCTCCTCCATAATTTTCAACTTTTGTCAATGTAAAATAGTTGTCTTCTCCATAATTTTCCATTTTTGTCCCTGTAAAATAGTGGTTAATGTAACTTTGTATGGCAGAATATTCCATAGATCAAAAGGAAAGTTTTTTCTATTTACATATAAATAATAACTTCTTAGGGAGAAAGTTTTTTCTATTTACAAATAAATAATAAGATTTGAGCTGGATTGGATTACATATTTCAAAATTTTGATTAACTTCAACCAACTTATATTATAATATATTAATTAATTAAATTGCATTTCCAAAATATTTCCAAATCTCAATTTTAAAAAGAATTAAGGAAACTTAACCATAGGTATCACATTCTATTCCATTAAATGTCACTCTAAAAATTACAGCATTCGCTTCTTTATGAAATTACAGCATTCACTTCTTTACGAACAGAACATAAGAATAAGTAGAGTCAGATTACCCATTCACGTCCTGTAGGATCGATATACACAAGTAAAACTAACAATTACAATTTTTAACACAACCAACTCTGAAATGGTAGTCACACATCAAGCAATTTATCATTCCCAATTCTCGCTGCTTCTCCCCGTTTGAACAATACATCATGAGACTTTTGATGATCAGACAATGACGAGTCATGGGCCTCTGTACTGAATTTCCCATAAATGTCTTGCTGGTAGAATTGCCTGGTTTTGTACACCAAAATAGTTGCAATGGCCGAACCAACAACGCTAATTGTTTCCATTATGATAAATGTTATCTCAAAGCAAGACTTCCCAACGCACATCATCTCATTTGATGTAGTTGGAACACCACTAGTTGACATTTCAAGTTTTTTTCACCTATCGTAGAAGTATCCTGCAACCCTGACAGAGAACAAATAGGCCCCCAAAGGGCTGGCACTTGCTCCAATGTTATACAAAATTGTAAAATGGTGAAGCCCAAATAGTTCGAAGATGATAGAGAACAGCAGAGGCCACTGTGCACCGAAGCACATGCCGATCAGAATGGAAGCCATGTAAAGAGATCCAGGGAGTCCCGAAGCAATGAGGAGATGACCTATGGATGCAACTAATAGCACTAGGCTTAGCAAAAAGGGCCTTGGAATTGAATACTTGTGGAGAAGTATTTCAGAGATGAAGCCCGCTGCAACAAATTCCAGATGCTCAGAAGTGAAACAAAAGTGCTTATACTCAGAGAAGAGTATTGCAAGGATTTTCCAATTTTCCCCATGTTGTCAATTGCAGTAATCATAGATCCCAATCCACATGTGGTTGCCAAGAAAAGTATCCACAAGTCTAAGCTCATTAGCGCTTGAGTAATTGTATGGTCTTCACCTCTTTGAGGCCATTTTCCTTTATTAAATTTCTTCTCATCATCAGGGCCTACTGCTTCATTGCTACTCTCCACAGATGTGCCTTCTGTTACAACTGCAGATATCTCGACGGAGGCAGAGTTGATATCATTGCAACAGTTTTCTAGTTCAATCTTAGACTTCCCTCGATTTGGGAATGCATCGTTATGATCCCCTTGAACAGAGTTTTCTGAATTTTGAAGCTCTAAGCGTATGACTATCAGCAATGGAAAGAATATTATCAGAATTGTTACTGCAGCAAACAACCGAATCAAAGTCTGTGGAAGAACCAGCAAGTTTTCCAACAAAATAAAGGCCATAAGCAAACCAGCCAGCACCAGAGCCATGACAAGAAAAGTATAAAAATTCTTAGTCTCATTCTTCTCTTTGGATCTTCCATAGGCCTAATGAAAGGCATCAATAGTAGCACTACAGAAGTGGGAAGAGTAGCAGCTAGGATTATGAGAAAGCTGGGATTTTCATCTTTACTGACAGCCCTGTAGATCTGAGTGATAATAGCACCACTGAGACCTACAAATCCCTTGAACATCCCAATGCAAGTCCTCTGCCTCTTGGGAAATTTTTGACACAAGTCACAATTATTCCCGTATTAACGAATGTCATGGAGCTCCCTCCTATGCACTGATACATGCACATCTGCCACATTGCAGGCTTTGCAACTCTGCCAGTGACAAAGAGCCAAATCATGAGATATCCAGTAAGGTTTAGTGCCGAACCCATAGAGAGAAGTACCCATGGTGCACATAACTCATTAATGAGACCGGCAATGATGCCCATGTTTGCACCCAAATCCTTAAAAAAATCCAATGTATCGATCACTTCCTGATCATCAAAAGTCCATAGATGACACTATGATGGGTAGCAACGGGATTATCAAAGAAATAAATTACAGTTAATAAGTACAAATTGACTTCAACTTTTTAAGTTGTAGCCTTGGCACGGGCTAATATTGTCATCTGGGCACAATGGTTGAATGCCATGGATGAATTTTGCACGAATCTTGATGAACTGGACATGAAACATGAACAAGGACATCAATAGCTCACAATCAGAAGGTTGCAACTAGGTGTTAATTGACTTATCATGGTAAGCAAATTTGACAACAACTTGCTTAGTATGCTTCATCTTCCAATGTAATTCTATAAACGGCTTGCAACAGTTAATTGATGATCTTGAAGATGTATTCCACGACCGGCCTCCAAGACTACCAACAAGTTGGAATCAGGGTTTAGAAATGCTTCAATTGCCTTAGGATTCTCAAAGGTAAAGTGATTCAAGGAGGGGGCACTATTACAATGCTCAAAAATAATGTACCTTGTGCACTTCGTGTCAATTATGTGCTCATCAATACTTAATGTTAGCTATTAGAGTTTTTAGTAGGTGTACTAAATGTTAATTTTAGGGGTTTAATATTAGTTGTAATATTTTGGGCATTTATTGCCACAACTCGTGCTAGTGTAAATTACAAACTGAATTGATTTAAAGGTTGCAATAAGAGTCTTGTGTGGTGGGTGTCAGAAAAATAAACCCACAAGTCACAATAAGAGTCTTGTTAGGTGGGAGTTACTAAAATAAACTGGTGGTAATAGGAATCATGCCAGGTGGTAAAATACTAAAAGAAAATGCATGCAGGCTAAGCCATCTACCAACATGCAAAGAAAAAAAAATGTAAGAGGGAGAAGGAAGTTATAAAATAGGATCACAAGACCCAAGAGAGGCCATGTTGTTGGAATGTTTTGTTGTAGCCAGTCTTGAGAGGCACTCTCTTTGGCCAAATGCCCACACTGCTCTTGGAGTTGGCCTAGGTTGGCATCCATAACTTCTCTGGAAAGTACTTATGTCCATATATGGTTGGAAAAGTTCCTGTAATTACAAATGTTCTATTTTAGTCTCTGACAATTTATACAGCTGGGGCATTTCAAGTTCCTTAATTGCTAGCAATGTGTTAACACCATGAGTTGGTTGCTGCAATATTAGAAATCTGCTATACTATTCCACTTTCACAATAGCATGGCCTTGCATTCAGTTACATGTTGCTACTTAAGTATTTTAAGAATTTTCCAGATTTGGTAGTAGCTTAGAATTTTGCCTAATTTTGCATACTCTTGCTCTCTTCATCAGCTGTGATCAATTTAAGATCATAACAATGGTATTGGAGCCCCAACTAACAGGCAAATTCTTATTATATTTAAGTTATAATAACTGATTTCAAATTAGGCCCTGAAGACATACAGTTGTATATTATCCATGCTTTTATGTGTTGCAGATATAGCAAACATGAATGTAATTCTTTCCACCTTGGTGATCATGCAGAGAACACGAGAAATGCTTTAACTTCAGCTTTCTAATTTTGCCTCAATTTGGAAGTTCTGGATCTTCCAATCAATACATGATACATCACTTCCAATTCTATTTATTTGCATGGCATATTTTTATACCATTCTTTACTCTTTATACATGCAGTTTATTTCAAAGTTCTAAAACTTGGACTCAGAATCAAAATCGAACAAGGGTCAAAACTCAAACTTAGAATGACTCAGACCGATCTGATTTCAAGAACTCAGTTTACTAAAAGTTGCATAAAATATTAAGTTGTAAAGAAAAATATATTTTAAAAAGATTCCAAACTATTAGAGAAAAAATATGCTAAGTCTGCTCATGTATATACCATGTAAGGGTGAATATATCAAAATGGCACTGATGGAAATACATATCAGCAACAAAATCCGTAATGAATAAGGCTCTAAATAGCCTCTATAGTCCAAAAAAGATTCTACAAGCATCTCCTTTTGATAGCCTTGTCTTCTCCAAATTTCACACACTGATTTTGCAATTCTAATCTAAACTGTCCAATCTCATCTAATGGTGCCATACATGGTTCCAACTTGACCTCTTATACCATCTAAGTGTTTTTTCAAACTATGAATCCCTTGCCCCACCCCAACCAACATTTATGTGTTTCTTGCAATATTTGCAATACATTTCCTCATCAACAAGGATCCATGCAAGGTCTTTGCCTCTTGTGGCCATGGTAAAATTCAAATATGCAACATTGCAAACCCCATCTTCATATGCAAACTTCAAACTAGTAGAAGGTTGAAAGTACAAAACTTTAAAGATATTTCAAATATGCAATTTAAAGACGAAAAAAAACAGGGACAAATTTAACATTTACTGTTAACATACCTGAAAATGAGAAGAATGGGCAGAGGACACAAGGATCTGGTCCACAACTCCTCCAAGCTTGAAGATGGGTTGTAGCCTCCTCATTCAAATGCCAAATCGACTGTAAAGAACCCAACAAACCAGCTCCAAGCTCACTTTAAATCACTAATCTTCAATGCTGCTCCAAAACTCCAAATACTCACAAATGCTCAATGAAAAGGGTGTGAGGCAAATGGGGGGTTGGGGGAGTCTCTATATAGTTTTTGTTGAGAAATGCATCTTGAACAAGAACTTCCACATAGGTTCAGTGTGAACATGTGAGAAGCAGTTTGAGATATTTTCAAAAAGTGATTTTTGAAAAACTAATTCCATTTTGTAATTCACTTCAGTAAAATAGTGAAAGTATTATATTTAGGTTTTAAGACATTGTATCTCATGCATACATGAGATAGAATAGAATTAAACTCAAAAATAGATTAAGGTTTTGGTTTCAGCTGAAAGTATAAAGACATGTCAAGACAGAGGTTTTCACACACAGGTGAGCAGTTGAGCAACCAAGAGAGAAGGGAGGGCAATTCGGATAGAGGCGAATCTATGCAGCTTCTAGTAGGCTGCAGTGTATATTCATACAAATTCATACAATACTATGGTAAATTTCCCTTTTTAATCCTTTATTCTAAACTGCAAGACAACTTATTACAAAATTTTATCCTTTGTTCTAAACTGCAAGAGAGCCTGTCAACAAATATTGGGCCAGAGAAGGCCAAGATAAGGAAAATTTGAAATCAGTTGGAAAACCAGGGAATATAAACCACCAGACCCAAGACAGCTAAGGATAGAAAAAATGTTGGTAAAGCATAGATGGACTCGCAATCGAGATTAAAAGACTCAATTGTTCGAATTATCGACGAAAATTTGGGTGGACTGGAGGATTTGGGGGAGAAAACCTCTTTGCTGGGCAGAGTAATGCAACAGAAGATAGACGAGGCCAATAGAAATGGGAGTTATGTTTGGAATGTTGAAACAATGATAGCCCAGTCTCAAAACTCATACGAACAGAGCATCAATGAAGGTCGTGGCCAAGAAAAGATAGAGGAAACAGAGCCAAAGTTAGGGCAGGCGAAGAATGTATGCAATATTGCTCCATTAAGTGCCCAATCTGCTGATAAGATAAAATTAGAAAATTTTGCCTCAATGTCCAGGAAATGACCACAAATGTAGGTCAATGGAATGAAAAGAGTACATCCAGTGCAGGTATAAAGAGAGAGTGGGAAAGCAACTCAGAGACAATACTAAGATGCTGTAACGCCACATATCTGAGTGCATCCTGACCAAAGTGGGAATGAGTAGCCTGTTCGAATTACTAGGAAGGTGTTGGACAATACCCATTATTGCAATCTCATTGAATTTAACATAAATGTGCCTGATTCATAAATTTAACCTAGCTTAATTCAATCCTATTAACTTTGAGATTACTCTCAATTCCTTACCTGTAAAGATTACCATAGAAAAAATACTTATCAAGGAATACTGCTGACTAGAAAAAATACTTATCAAGGAATACTGCTGACTTGGGCCATGAACAAACTTTTAGCTCTGAAAGGCGACTTTTAGCAAGATAAATCTCAATATGAATTCCCATACTCTCCATCACTTTAGTACTTACCATGGCGTGGATCACATTTAGCCATCATGGATGATGGCTCGAAAGCACTGTTGGTGATCTCAGCCACCAACAGTTGCTCATGGTAGGCCTTCTCAGCAGACATCACAGGAGCATAAGAGGAAAGCATGAAATGAATACGAGGATACGACACCAAGTTTGTCTGGAACTCAGTCACGTCAACGTTCAGAGCACCATCAAAACGAAGAGAGGCAGTCAGGGAAGATATGACCTGAGACACAAGTCTATTAAGGTTAGTGTATGTAGTACGCTCAATGTCCAAGGAACGATGACAAATGTCATAGATGGCCTCATTATCCAACAGCACAGCTACATCAGTATGCTCTAATGGCGAGTGTGTTGACAGCACGCTGTTGTAGGGCTCGACTACAAATGTGGAGACCTATGGAGATGGATACACAGTGAAACCCAACTTGGATTTGTTTCCATAATCTACAGAAAGCCTCTCCAATAGAAGGGACCCTAGACCAGATCCGGTACCACCTCCCACAGCATGGAAGACTAGGAAACCTTGTAGTCTTGTACAGTTGTCTGCCAACTTCCGGATTCGATCCAAGCACAGATCCACAATTTCTTTACCAATGGTATAATGGCCATGAGCAAAGTTGTTGGCAGCATCTTCTTTGCCACTGATCAGCTGCTCTGGGTGAAAAAGCAGTCGATATGTGCCGGTTCGAACTTCATCTATGAAAGTTGGCTCCAGATCCAGAAACACGGCACGAGGAACATGCTTACCAGCACCTGTCTCATTGAAAAATTTGTTGAATGCATCATCTCCACCGCCAACGGTCTTGTCACTCGGCATTTTTCCATCAGGATGGATGCCGTGTTCAAGACAGTAAAGCTCCCAACAGGCATTGCCTACCTGAACATCGTCCTGGCCAATGTGGATCAAAATGCACTCCCTCATTGTCGCTGGTTGAAACTCTTGAAGCCCTGAAAACAACCCTCGAAAGAATTGAAATAATCGATGTTAAGTGTAGAAAAAAATCACGCAGTTGAGCTAAAACGACAGAAATAGAAGAGAGCTTCGTGAAGACGTATGTGAAGACGTCTGCACTAAAGCAGAGAAGGGAGAAATAAAAACCTAAATCGAAAGGCCGAATCGCACTGCACAATGTTTTTGAAGGAGATGAAACGGGCCACCTACGCGAGGTTGCAGAAGAGTCAATACCCACGCATTGAAATCCCAACCAGTAAATCCCCAAAGCCCCAACCAGTGAAAAATGGGGCGAACGTAAATCCAATGCCCGTCTTACCCAGTGAATCGTGGCGAAGGCGATTCAAATCCACTCCAAACCTAAAAATCGGGGGGCGAATCCATCCTTTTAATGTTTATCCCCATTTAGTTTTTTGGGCTAACATGGAATAATTAATTATTTTTAAAATAATTATAGGGCTAATTATATAAAACTATATAAAATGGGTTTTTTATAAAAAATTCGCCCCTTCAAAATCTAAAACCCCTTAAAATTCGCCTTTGCGCTAAAATTCGCCCCTAAAATTTTCCCTGAGACCAGGTGCAGTGATTTGGGACGATGAAAGGGATGACGACAAAAGAGAAGGGGAGTTGCTCCAAACAAGTGGAAAAAAGCGCTTGATAAAGAGTAAGTGACTTATAATTTTCCAAATTTACACAAAGTAAATATTCATTTTGAACTTCGATATAATGTATATTTTAATATCTATGTACTATATAATGCCAGTTTGATTTCATTAGCAAATGCGGAAATTGAAGCAATCAATAAAAATTTTCTTTACAATTCTGAAGCGACACAACCGTGGGTCGCATTGTACGAACAAAAGAGGATTAAATGGGATAGTGACAGGAAAGAATTTAGATGGTTGAATGGTAGAAGTATGCCTTATCCTTATCATTTAAAAGAAAATATGCCAAAAATATGCCCCAAAAGTTGGGTCGTTGACCAAGTTAGAGAGAAATACGGTGCAACCAGTCGTTACCCGCATGCTGAAGAGGATGCACTAAACGTAGGGATTGGGTGCAACAACTCGGTAATAATACTATTTAATTTATATGTACATTTGAAACTTAATAATTCACCTTTAAAATTTAATTACATCTATATTTCATATTTTAACTATTGGTTATATAAGACACATGACACTATGATTTTTTTAACTTTTTTATAATAGGTGCATTTTTTCCCATCTATGTGGGCATATGGACACCATTTTCACATAGAAAATGCCGATGCTGGAAACATCACACAAGACTATGGAGTGGAAGTCTAGTTTTATCAATCTAGTCGATCTAGCCATCGTGATCAAAACCTAGTACGAGGGACGTTAGGTTACGTCGGAAATATACAAGAGATCATTGAAGTGGATTTCTCTTCTTTCCAATGTGTTATTTTTAGGTGCAAGTGGTGGGACACCTTTGATCAGAATAATGTGAAGGAAGATCACGATAGTAGGTTGATATGTATCAACTCTAGAAAGATGTGGGATGAAGCTAAGGAACCTTATGTTTTCCCCAAACACTGAAACCAGGTGTTTTTTTACCCAGATGTGTTGGTTAGGGATTGGTGGCTCGTATTGAAACATGACCCTAGATCAAAACATATTTTTGAGAACAATAGTGTTATCATGCCATGCAAGATGGAAGATAATGAGGGTGATCATGAGAACCGACAGTGATATGGTACATGTATTATTTCATCAATATTTATACTTTTTAAGATGGGTTTTTCAAAACATTATAATATGTATTTTGAATTAATTGGTAATTTGCATTGTGTTAATGTTAAAATCAATATTTCACTTGATAATTTGCAATATTGTTGATCTCAAAAACAATGGCGTATTGTATAAAGTTTTTTTTTTGTATGTAAGATCATAGTAAAATAATGATAATTCTAAAGTACATGAATTTATTTGCATTATTTTCTAAACTTTATTATGTTACAAAAATTCTATTATTCCAGATTTATTATTTTACAATTATTTAAAATTTTACAAATTTACAAATTTTAAATTTTAATAAAACCATTTCACATTAATACAATTAAAATTTTACAAATATTTTACATACAATCACAATTAAAATTACAATTACAATTACAATTAAAATTTTACAATTTCACATACAATTAAAATTTTAGAATTTTACATACAATTAGAATTACAATTACAATTTTACAATTTTACATATATACAATTACAATTACAATCATTTCACAATAAATTAAATCTTACAATTACAATTAAAATTTACAAATATTTTACATACAATTACAATTACAAATACAATTACAATTTTAGAATTTTACATACAATTAGAATTACAAATATTAAAATTTTACAATATCATGATCATTTAATATTAAATTAATTAATAAACAGCACAATCATGATGATCACCAACATGTAAATTATGTAAACTGCAACATGAACATAAAATACATGGACCATAATACTGAATAATGTCAAAAATATACAACTGTAATATAAATTTCATATATCAGCTGGTGGTACATCATCAATAGCAGTACTAGTCGAGGCCTGCTCAGTCAATGGTATAGCCTCGACAAGCTCAGATACATGTTGATCATCACGTGCCTGCTGATCTGGCACTGGTGCCTCATGCTGATAAGGATCAATTGTCGGCTGCTCATCGTGATGACTCGACATGGTTAATGGTCTAGCATGCTCATTGTCATGAGTACTGCTAGATGTTAGGTTGCTGACTCGACATGGCCGATGGTCCAGCCTGCTCTCCATGATGACTGTTGCTCAATGCTAATGGAGGTTGCTCATCTGGCGCGGTGCGAGGTGAACGATGATTACTCCCCTGATCATGATAATTACATGATGCGTTGCTGCTCGCAGACTATCGATCACGTGATGCGTCTCGACTACGCTTATAACGTGCAAGGGCCCTCCTCAGCCACGTAACTAAGGTCGTAGCTCCTACGACATGCCACATCAGGTTATACATGTCACGTGTCTTGCCTCTCCACATATGTACCATCCTACCTTTGGCCTGTATGTCTCTCATAGTAGCGTGACTGAATCTCGCCTCAACAATAAAAGCACAAAGTTGGTTTCCCAACTCCATCCTCAATCTGCTATCAAGCCTATAACACCTAGAAAAAGGCGGTACCAACACACCAACAAGAGTAGGTCTCTCTGCACCGGCCTCATGATCTTCGGCATCTGGCATATCCTGATCATCATCAGGATCCACACCTGGATAATCTAGTGGCGTTGGCATGTCCTCGCCATCAAAATACCCACTGTCTACAAAATATATACAAGTACACAACAATAATTAGACAATTTCATTACACAATTTAATAAAAACAAGTTAAAGAATGTGTTAGAATGAACTTAAATAAAACCAAAATATTACCTCTATCATTCGGCGGCTCATCATCTGTGAATAGGATGTTGGCACACCCTCGCCAATCCAAACCAACATAAGGACAGGGGACCATAATGAAGGGATGCTCGTCAACACTAGCTAGCAACTCTAGTGCATCATGTGATATCCTCGTGAAAAACTCAGTCTCATCCCTCTTGGGCATCATCTATCCCCACATGTACATCCATGCCTCCAACATCAGCCTACGAGGTTTTCGAACAAAAGTAGGCCTCCTCCCTGGAAAACTCTCAAAAAATAAACAAAAAAAATCTGAAGCAAAAGGAAAGTTTACCCTTCATTGTGCATGAGCACAACATCCATCTAAGGTTGTAAAGAACTTCTGCAAAAAAATGGCATACCATCTGACAAGCCATGGCTCCTGTACTAAAGAATCAACATAATATAGAAGTGGGAAACTAATGAATTGTCTGTCGTTGGTGTTGTGTGAAATGGTCAAAATCAGAAGTGAGAGGCACCTCACCTCCTCACTACCAAATGCAGCAATACGTAACTAACCTCTAGAGGCCTGAAAATCTGAAGGAGACAGCATATCTACGCTAATGTATCTGTGGGAGTACACCAACTGAATCCCTACTGCATAGCCAACTGGAACCTCTCAGAACGAGGGAAAATCCACCCCTCTCCTTGATAGCCCTGTAATGAAAGAGATGTCCTACTCAGTGGGCACGTACCACTGGTTAGGACCAAACCAGAAAGCCTGTAGGTGGGCATTCCAGCTACAGATAAGATGTCTCGAAAACAAACCATGGCCCTTTAGGGAAGTAGCCTCCTCATATAACTTGAGGAGGCCTACTTGTTACACCATTTTTTGGTCATCTAATCCATTGTTATTAGATGGACCCAAGTACACCAAGTAAGACCAATTTTACCCCAAGTAAAATTGCATTCATTATGAAAAATAACTTAGTGAACCACCTTTATTAAGTTGTTTATGGTCTAAACAAGAAACCACATGGGGAAACAATAAATAAATCCATATTTATTTTATTTTTCCTCAAGGAATAATTAGTTAAACAAAAATTTAATTAATATTCCTGGTTATATTTAACCCAAAACAAGGAAATTAATTAGATAAATCATTATTTATATTATTAATTTCTAAGAATAACTATTTAAACATTACTTAAATAATATTCTATGTTAAATATAACTACATCTCCCTTAAATAATTAAATAAATCATTATTTATTCAATTATTACTCAACCATATCCTTAAAATGATAAATAAATCATTTATTTATTTATTATTACTTAATCACATCCTTAAAAAGATAAATAAATCATTTATTTATTTATTATTTACAAATAAGGGGATTTGAGTCAAGTCAAATTCCTTTTCCCTCCAACAATTATAATAAAATATTCCATAAAAGTTGGATCTTGATTTGGTTAATAATATTTTAATTATGCACCAATATCTAGACTAACTAAATATTTTGTTATAAATAGAAGGGTTTTCCCATTCATTTGTCACCTTTTGTTGCCTAAAGATCACTTTGGATCTCAACTCTTGGTCTGACTATTGATCCACCATCATAGTCATATTTTGCTATCATTTTTGTCTGGGTTTTCTACACCATCAAGAGAGAGGAATTCTAAATTTGAAGTGTTGAGGACTTACAAGAACCCATCCCATTGAGGAGAACAGGGAACACCCTCTTGTGTTTTCCTCCCAAGTGCCATTAATAAAAATATTATTGGATATATTCTTGTCTTGTCTATTTGATCTATGGAGTAAATCTTATTTTTCTACTATTTAATGTCTTCTAATGCATAGATCTAGATTTTTGCAGCATTTGTCTTGGTCATCTAACTGTAGATCTAAATATATTAGCAACATATTTCTTTTGTTAGGGTTTTTTGTTATGGCGTCTAAAGTGGTCTTTTTTCGTACACTTCGAATCAAGATTCATACTAAAAATTGGCGACCCACAAGGGTTTACAATTACGACCAATCGCTGCTTCGATCTACCTGCATTCACCGCTTCGAACCCTACTGCCCTCGAGCCCTTGTTTTTTATTTTCTTGATGTTTTTTTAAACCCATAAAACCTTAAAATGATAAAAATTCTGACTTTCGTGTGTTTTCCGACCTATTGCGCAGGTGACAGACATCAACTGTAGCTGAGACAACAACTTTTTTTGAAATCTGCCGCTGAGAGTGCCAGAAGTGTAGGTCGTACTTTTCAGCCCAAAACCTACGACCTAGACCTCCAAGGTGCACTTTAATGCCCAAAAAGTGCGACCTCTAAGGAAAACAGGTCAAAAACTGCGACCTAGACTTTTTGCAGGGATTTTTCTGAAAGTTTTCTGGGTTTGTCTGAGCCTCTGTTCAGGGTTGTCTGACCGCCATCTCTTCCTGTTTTGGACCTATACTTTTTTTGTTTACTCAAATAAGTGGGAACCTAGCCCCATAGTGCTTCAGTACCCTCCACTTTTTGTGGAAGAGTTTTTACTGTTGTAGGTTGTCTAAAATTTCAGAGTCTTCAACCATTTTTTCAGATCTGATACCTCACCTTCAGATCTACTTTAGATCGAGCTTTTTATCCATCCAAATCTCCTCATTTAGGTTTTTTTTGGTTTTCCTTTAGGGTGCACTCCACTTCCCTCCTGGAGATAGCCTTTCGCCACCTCTTTTTACAACAATTCTTCCTCTAATTTGTTGTTGTTTCTGCACCACTTTCCAGCAGATTTTGTCCTTTAGATCCCTATCCCTCCTTACCTTAGATCTATTAGTTGTTTTAGTGTGTTTGATTAGTTTTTTCACTCACATATAGACTAGTTGTTGAGAGGCCCACCTCCTTGAGTTTATATTATTGAATTATTAACTCTTTATTTTCTCTTTTGCAAGCTTATATACTGTCATTTGCAGGTTATTTACAGCTATACAACACACTCTTTTATTTTTCTCTACAAATGTCTGGGTTTAAAAATTAAAATTTACACACTTCACACACACACCCTAAGCGAAAAAGGGCTTGGTTAACACCACCAAGAAAATACTCAAAAACATTGAAATCAATTGATCTTGCACCTCTTTGCCCTTGTTTCAACATTGTAATTGGTTGATCTTGCACCTCCCTGCCCTTATCAGTCTCTTTTTCCTTTGTGCCGTGTGTGTGTCGTCATTTCTCAACCTCCCATGGGCTCTAATTTTCCTCAAGGGGGGGGCCAGCACCTCTTGCATATCTTCCCCTCCTGGTGGCACGTATTCAGGATACAGCATGCCTCCTCTCTTTTCCCAACCTCCTATTTACCATATTGTTACCCAACCTCTTCCATTTGGTACCCCCGATGACTAGATTCTCATGATGAAATCTGATCAACCTTCAACCGTAGACATCAATCTCCAGACTCGGTCCCTACAATACAACAAGCCTCCCACTACGTCTGTCTCCGAGCCACCTTCTTCGGTCTCTACAAAGCCTCTTTTGACACCCAAGGGTCCCTTACAGATCCCTTTGCCTAGGGAAGAGGTTCATACCAATATCCCTAGGGGACAATTGCATTGAAATGTTGCTTCTGGAAAAGTCACCCATTCGTATAGCATAGTCGATGATTTGGCACAATCCCCTGCTACCATTTCAATGCTGGAACTCCTCCAGTCATGCCCATCACAACTAAAAGCTCTTCTATCTGTCATGGGCATTGTAGATCCTTCTGATGATCGATTGATTATCTTCAATGTTGACCATTCAGAACGTCCTCCTCTCCATGCTTTTTTCACTTTCCAAATCCCAGTCAAGATCCGGAATGCCAACGTTTCTCGGTGCATTATTGATGAGGGGGCATCCACCTGCATGATTTCTGCTTCGATTTGGAAAAAAATCGGATCTCCTAAGTCGGCTCCTTCCACAATCACTCTCTGAGTGTGGGATGGCCACACCTCCAATCCCATTGGCTTATTCCACAATTGTCCTATCACTCTTGTGAGCAAGACAGTTTGCATTGACGTAGAAGTCATAGATGCCCCCTTAGATTAAAACATTCTATTGGATCGTAGCTACACTTATGCAATGTCTTTTGTCCCTTCTGCGGCTCACTGCAAGATTTCCTTCCCCCATAATGGAAAGACAGTCACCATTGACCAGTTGACGTATTACAAACCGAAGTCTCAGACCTCCCCTGAGTCCACTATTTCTTCGGTGGCCAATAAGCAAACTGTCGACCCTTTGACCAGTGTCTCACCCGGTGTCTACAAGGACTCCTCCTTGCTTGGTACATTCCCTGGTCTTCCTCCACCCATCTATGATCCCAACTCATTGAATGTTTGCATGATGCAATCGTCTCGGGCTTCTCTCAAGAGGCCTTCCTTGGCTAGTCAGCAGCCCCCTCGCCCTCCACAGCCGTCTCCTAGCCCTTCGATGCAGCCTTTTGGAGCTCCGCCTCCTGGCCCTTCAGCTGGTACTCATGAGCCTCTTTATCCTCTTGGGTCGGTTCCTCCAGGCCTTAACCATTTAGGAGCCATCCCACCTGGCCATTACCCCTCCGGTCAGTTACCGTTCCTAGTCCCTCCACCAGACATCTATACGGCACCTATCATGGCCACCCTCTCTCTTCCTAACTTTACCATTTGGCTTCTGGTTTGGTACCTTGATCCTCCAACCGCCACCTCGTAAGGTCAACCTAAACCTTATTTTGCTTCGACCCCGGTTCAACTAGTCCCCCTGACTTCCCCCGTTGTCACAGTGCCTTAGCCACCTCAACAAGAACCACCTCCTGTTGCGACCACTTCGGGTAAGAAGAGTAGAGCTCGCAAAAGGGCCTCAAAGGAAAAAGATACACTGACTGACCCTACACCTCCTCCGCCTCCAAAGCCCTAAGCTTTGTATGACGTCGTCATTCATGCCACCCATACTTGTCCCAAGTTGCCCCGCATCAAGCTCATGGTTAATGTCACGTTCCCTGAGCCTACAGTCCCTGAAACCTTTACTTCATCATCGAACATAACCAAGAACACCAAGACTATTCACACCAAACACCCTTGTGCTTTGTGTGGTCTCCATGGCCATTACTCTCATCATTGTCCCCACCTTACGCACTATTGTGCCTCTTTAGAGGTAGTTCGAGAGTAGAGATTGAATAGAACCAATCCACTTCTCCTGTACTTTCACAGTATGCTGCAGGCTAGACTGAGGATTTACCCACTCCTATTAACATTCCCGCCCTGATGTTGAAATGACAGAGCATGCGGCCACCATCCTCTACCTTTCATCATCCTTGATACCCTTGGCAAAAGCTCCCTTTGAATCTTCTCCTGTTGTTTCGTTTGACCTCTCTTCAGCGATCAACCCGAGCTCAACATTAGTGGATCCTTTGTATGCTTGTTCTTACATCATCCCTCATGACAATGCATATGTGAGCCTTTCTTCTCATGATGATGAGTCAAGTAGCCTTGCCGCATCATGTGGTCTCCCTTCCTCCTGTGCTTCCACCTCCTGTTGTGACGACGACATCATGGAAGCCATGTTCACCACTAAATTCATATTTCCCACCCATAAACGGGATGCCATCATCCATACCCTTGGTGACTTATGCAGCCTGAGCTCAAGCTATGCCTCTAGTAGCTCCCACACTCCCCCTCACTGGTGGCATGTGGGAAGTAGAAATCCTAGCCAGATCACTCCCTTTCGCAGAGTGCATTCGATTTCTACTGTGCGCTCAGGTTGCTAGCATTGTTCTTTATCCTCCCATTTATTGTCTTGTGGCACCTTTCATAGGGACCCCCCGTCAACACCATATATCGGTTTTGCCGATGGTGCAAGTTGCTACTCCCGGAATTTAGCCTCAGCAGGTTGGGCCATTTTTACCCCTTTACATGCGCTTTTTCTTTTGAACGTTGTATGCATTGGTACTGCTACCAATAATTAGGCCGAATATGATGCAGTACGAGGCTTATTAGCCAATTCCCTTTCACATCGCATCCTCCACCTTCATGTTCATTTATATTCCCTACTTCTTGTCATGCAATTGAATGGTCTATATCGTGCGCATAATCCTATCCTTTTCAGAAGATATTTACAAGTGAATCTTTTGATGCGTGAATTTGAAATCATTACTTTCAGTCATGTACCTAGAGCAAAAAATCACTATGTATATAGCATTGCAAACCACATTTTGGATTGGAATTTAACACACACATTTAACACAAGACAATAACATAAAAATATCAAAATGATGCATATCCATAGTATGTGTCGTACAAAATGTTTTAGAATTGATTCACTCTGATACATATGACATGCCCATAGAATGTTACAGAAACTCAAAACTAGGGGACACCACCTGCCCCTACACACTAATCACTATCTAGAGGATCTCAAGCCAATGGCTCTGCCCCCGTAGCTCGTAGATCACGTAGACCCTGTCCAACCATCACCATGTGCCGCATGAGCCCTCGCCATTTCGAGGGTAAACCAATACATGGCTCTATGTACTGGTCATCTAAGTCTTGCGAGCCGCGTTCCTAAACACCGGTTAGAAGCCTCTCACATCTATGATGGATATCCTCTAGAAGGGTCGTTGCATCCTCATTGTGATGTGCCCTTGATCCACTATATCCTGTGGCCTATGATACTGCAGGTCATCCCATGTACCCGGCTGGTTTTACCGGTGTTGTATCTGCATACCAAAAGTAAAAGAATCAGTACCACATATAATATTCTAGAAAATTTACATGCACATAAAATATTAGCAATTTTTCACTTACCATCGGGTCCCCATATATGACCAGGTAGCAGTGGCAGATCTGGGTCCCCACAATAACTCATCCCACTATAGGGATAGTCGTCTATATACAGTGACATCTGATCCCAATGAACAAAGAAATTAGGATGGAACACCCATCCAACTGCTCCACCTCCTCCTCTGCACAGTAGTCTCCCCCACCAGCGCATCCTAGGCTCTCTCGGGCCCCCATTTGGGAGCTGTATGTGAGGTCAAAGTGTCGGGATCTTCTCAAAGAAGAAAGAGCAAAAAACTGTACCATATGCACATTCATGGTTCACTTGTCTCTTACATAGCAACAACTGTCATTTCAATGATGACATCATAATCTGGGCCCACCCATAGTAGGTCCCACTCAAAACACTCTCCAAAAGCATCATCCCCCCCCCCCGCGTGATGTGATGGAGTGCCTGGTTGCCCAGGATTTGCAAAACTGTTGCGGCCATAGCACGGGTCTCTAACCTCTCCAAATCCCCGATGGGTATCTGAGTCCCCTTGACTTGGAGACCTGGCTGAAAACAGTTCTCTACAAACTCTATGATATTCCACCCACGCGGTAATATTGGCTGAGTATTCCCTACCATCCCAAGTGGTGGGAGACTCGTCAGGAAATATATATCCTGGATCGTCAACTCGATCTGATGCCCCTGCACTATAAAGACCTCATGGCTCGGGTCCCAATAGCTGACAATCCAGGCCAATAAGGGCTCCCCAGCTCTCATCAAATGGTTTTCCACAAAATTCGGAACCCCAAACCTGGCCAAAGCACTACGAACACCCTGATCCTCTCAGATCTCCGACCATAATGCGCCCATGTCTCTCTCTCTCTAGTTAATCCGTAACTCTGCCATATCTGCATGAAAGCATCATATTTTTCAATATACAGATAGGAAAGATTGATTCTCATCACAAAATCCTAGTGCTCAGCCAAAAAACAGTATAGAAACACCCCTCCCTGCCAGGTTGCACTTTTCAGGACCAAACATAGGACAGATCACACTTTTCTACCCAAAACCTACTACCTAGGTCGCACTTTTTGCCCCAAAAAGTGTGACCCAGCCATGAGGAGGAGTGGGGGGTTGTTCTTGAGCCCTAGAGACCTAATATGAACTTTTAATCCACTAAAAATAAAGAGTAGGGTTATCCCTCTTACTTGCAACTGACAGATCTCGATTCCAACAGTCGGTTTGTCCGCTACGATCGCCGCAAGATTTAGGGCCTTATCTCCTCTCTACACTCACCACAGCTCCACATGAAAATGAATGAATTTGGAGGGAAAATGCCTTATTAAAAGAGAAACCCTTGTTTTTTCTTTCACCTGCTGTGATCCAACCGTAGCTCCATTTACCAAACCATCTACACCGTTAGAAAGCTCTCACCGAGCCCTCAAATGGGTATCTATTAGTTTTTAGTGATTTGATACTTCACCAGGACACATTTTCCCATGAAGCGCCACTTCACCCTTCCTAAAAATCGAATTTCTTCACTTCCAACACTCGTACTGGGGGCACCATGTTGCCTCCATACTTGTTCACGCTCGTGTTGACTTTCGTCGTGAGTTAACATCTTGTACTCATGCTTTTATGGTCCCCATTGGACCCTTTTCCTGTGTGGCAGCACCATCAAGTCACCCTTGTTTAGAGCATCTGAGTTGAGTCATCATTGCTTTCATGGAGTCTATCCCGAGTCCCTTCACACCCTGCTATAGTCCTCCAACCTTCATTGCTTGGTCCCTCTGTCGTGTCACTCATTATGGCCTTCAGTCCCACTGTCCCCTATCCCTCGTGATATTGTGTTAGTTGCTGCGAGGACATCCATGCTATTTATGATCTAACAAGGGAAGTCGTCCGTTCGCTACTCATTTCCCCCCATTTCATCATCATCATTGGTGTCAGTCTGTTAGTCACTCTACTATTTTCTCTCGTGCCTTAGTTGAGGATCCCTTTTTGCCTCACCTATGGCATACCTCCTTCTGTTGACATTAGCTCATTCATTCCAGAAGATAGGTCTAGAGGGCGGTGTACCTTGGTTCCAGCTTCCACTCTTATTTGGTGCCTCGGATCAGGCAAAGGGACTCCTCATGGCCCTTTGACTTGATTGTTTCTCGGCTCCAGCTCCTTTTCAGCATGATCGAGATTTGTATACTCGATGGTCTAGTGACGCAGTAGCTGACATCGGTGATTCCTGGGTGTGTGTGAGATGTCTCAGCCCTCATGAGGGGGTGGCCCTATAGGTAGCCCCCCACACACTCGGATGACCTCTTCATTACAACCTTCGATGCAGCTCCATATATTTGATGATGTCGGCCTCAACTACATATAGCACCTTTTTTTTTGCATGTATCAGTCATATTTTCAAATCCCTTTCCTATTTTCAGGGGCATCTGGGTTGTATTTATATCTCATGTACTCAGATATTATTGTACAAGTCCTAGCTGTTATCCCAGGCACAATATGTATGTGGGATTCATTATCGTGTTGTTTATTTGGCTCATGTTTATGCCAGCATTATGTCGTCTCATGGTTTTCCGGACGCCTTATTGTTTGTACTATTGCCTCGGCGGGCATAGGTATGCCTCCCCTGCCACCTATACTAGGTACTCACTTATCAAAAAGACTTGTCGCGCCTGCAAGTCACCTCCTCAGGGTCTAGTTCTTTCAGCACTTTGGTCTACCTTAAAATCCTCTCCCTTTGACTTCCCCATTGTTGTCTAGTGATTGAATTCTTACAAAGTACTTCGGTCATATGATTAGCTCCTAATGCTCGCAAGCTGGGGGGCAATCTGTTACACCATTTTTTTGGTCATATAATCCATTGTTATTATATGGACCCAAGTAATAGGGCAACTGCTACACCATTTTTTGGTCATCTAATCCATTGTTATTAATTTAATCTTTAAGTACCATAGTCCCAATTTCCACCAAGTAAAAATTGCATTCACTATGAAAATAACCGAGTAAACCACCTTTATTAAGTTGTTTATGGTCTAAATAGGAAACCCCATGGGGAAACATTAACAAATCCATATTTATTTGATTTTTCCCCAAGGAATAATTAGTTAAACAACAATTAAATAATATTCCCGGTTATATTTAACTCCAAAACAAGGAAATTAATTATATAAATCATTATTTATCTTATTATTTAAGAATAACTATTTAAACATTACTTAAATAATATTCTTTGTTAAATATGACTACGTCTCCTTTAAATAATTAAATAAATCATTATTTATCGATTATTACTCAACCATATCCTTAAAATGGTAAATAAACCATTATTTATTTAATTATATTCCCATCATTTCCCTAAAATGATAAATAAATCATTTATTTATTTATTACTTATAAATAAAGGAATTGACCCAAGTCAAGAACCCTTTTCCCTCCAACAAATATAATAAAATATTCCTAAAGGGTGCTTCTAGAATTCGATTAATAATATTTTATTCATGCACCGAGTTCTAGACTAACTCAATATTTTGTTATAAATAGAAGTGTTTTCCGATTCATTTGTCACCTTTTGTTGCCTAAAGATCAATCTGGATCTCAACTCTTAGTCTGGCTATTGATCCATTATCATAGCCATATTTTTCCATTTTTGTCTGGGTTTTCTACACCATCAAGAGAGAGGAATTCTAAATATGAAGTGCTGAGGACTTACAAGAACCCATCCCATTGAGGAGAACAAGGAACACCCTCTTGTGTTTTCCTCCCAGGTGCCATTAATAAAAATTTCATTGGATATATTCTTGTCTTGTCTATTGGATCTATGGAGTAAATCTTATTTTTCTACTATTTAATGTCTTATAATGCATAGATCTAGATTTTTGCAGCATTTGTCTTGATCATCTAACTATAGATCTGAAGATATTAGCAGTCATTTCTGCTGTTAGGGTTGTTTGTTATACGCAGCTAAAGTGGTCTTTTTCGTACACTTCAAATCAAGATTCATACTAACACTACCTCCCTTAGGAGCCCCTGGGTAGCTATTGTAATAGGGCGAGGGTACGCATCTCTCTCCCTCTCTCGTGCCTCCCATAGGCAAACCATGTTATATTGGTACGCATGTTGTTGTTGTTGTTCTCTCTCTTCTCTCATTTAACATCTCTGAATGATTGACATATTAAATACAATTTTTTTTATTAAATGAGACATGTATTTAGGATTATACATATATAATTTTTTTTGGAAAAAAAAAATAGTTGGTGTGCCACAAAAAACAGGCATGCACTGGTACTGGTGTGTCTTTTATTGTCGTGCACCGGCGGCGGTGCACCAGAAAATCTTCAACGCACTTCCCTCCTGGAATTGTTCATAATCCAATGATGCAGTGATATAACAGACCACACTGTTTACTATGGACCAGTGTTAGGAGGGTGGTTCGCTGACCAAACTATATGCCCCAAGGCGTATAGTTTAGTCAATGCATTGACCTCCTTACGTCGTTACATAGTCAATGGTGCGGTCTTTCACCAGGCCACCCAGTTGACCATGTTGAAATGTTAGAATGCGGTGCGCTGAAAAAATACCCGCCTGGGCCAGATATTTCAGTGAACGCACCGCATTGCCTTTATTCCATGGGGTCAACGGTGCGGCCTGGTAACTGACCGCACCGCACCTTTTTTAAATTTTAAAATAAAACGATGCGCCTTTCGGTAATGCCCTGGAACTGGAGTGGATACCGTTAGCACCAGTTGTTGTGCGGCCTGTAAATTTACAAGCAACACCGTGAACCGGTGGGATCCAAATGGCTCGAGCGCACTGGGCGACATTTTTATTTTATTTTTAAATTGTTAATTTTAAGGTAATTAAAATTTCTAATCACTAAAAGGCTTAATTATGGAAAAAAAATAAAAATACCTGTACATTTGGCCGTCGAGGAGGCATATTGGCTTTAGAATTTATAAAAGTAAATTTTCCCACTATTTTGAAAAATTCAAAATGGATATTGGTGGGAAATGCATAGCAGCAGTGCATGAAATGGGTGCAATGGGAGCACCAATGTCAGCGCGGCTCAGACAAGGATAAGTTGCACTGGTGCTTGAGAGCTCTGAAGCACTAAGAAAAGTGAAAATTGTGGTTTTTTGGCCATAATGTTTTTTTTTTTATTTAACCTTGTTCCGATGCATGAGGTTTTATAGGCGCACCGTCACGGTTTCTTAAGATTGCACCGGGCGGTTTCAATTTTGGCACGGGGTTTTAGGACACTCCAGTGCAAAATATTTGTAAAGCACCAGTGCGTTATAGTAATTTGACGCACCAGGCGAGTTTGTACAGAATGCACGGTGTTCGGTGTGCCAATGTTTTGTGCGCACCAGTGCTTTCTCTTGTTGAATGCACTAGTGTGGTTTAGGATGATAAGCACACTGGACAACAAAATCCGCAAAAACCTCCACTAGAAATGGATGTCTGGGGTATTTTTATAAGGGGTTCCTAAAAAACATCCGCTAGAGGGTATTTTGCTTGTAGTGAATATTGATGTATTTGATTTTTGTTGTAGTTTATCTTGTGTTTCTCTTGTTCTAAAATTTGATGGTAATCCTTCCACTTTGGTAGTTTTTACCATGAATCACCCCAAAATATGATGTGTTGTCCAATATGATCTCCCAAAAAAATGATTTAAATCTAGGTTACAATTCTTCCAAACTACATTCCATATCAAGGAGCCATTATTAGCCTCTTCCATCTTGATGAGGCTAGAGTGAGTAAGGTTGGATCCATACTGTCATCATATCTTCTTCCGTAAATTTCTACCACCTTAAAGATAATTCCAAAAAAATTTATCCCCAAGGACTAAACTTAATGTTCCAGGATCCCACATACCTAGGCATGTTTCAAATTTTAGAAGGAAGAGATTTTTCTACTAGGAAACTATAGCCAATTTTTTAATCTTTATTGGCTCCTCCCCAAAGGAATAAGTGTTGCAAATTACAAGTAGCTTTCAAGTTAAACTTAGGGACTGCTACTAACTAAAATAAATATAAGGGCATTACTTGAAGAATCTTTTTTATCAAAATGAGTCAATCTACCAATATTAGAGAAAATGAGTTATAGATTTTTATTTTCTTCTCAATTTTGAAAAGGAGAGCCTCTCATGTGACAGTGTAGATGAAATCAATTGAAAAATAATCATTGTAGAAATGTTAAATCAAATGGTAGGACATATTTAAAAAGGAAAACTTGAGATTTACCTTGGTTGATAGAAGTGCCCGAGGCTTCCATAAAATATATGATTATATTCTTGCATGTTTCTTCCTCTTGAACTTTGGGAATCCAATAAGAATGATTTCATTATCAAATTGTTGATGCAAAGATCCAATATGATCACCCAAAAATATAATGCATTTAATTTGATTGTTGATGAGTACTACATTAAAGGAGAAATTTATTCCTTTGGCATTTAGGATGAAATTAAATGATGAGAGAGTGTCACACTATAAAATATAACAAGAAGGAGAGAAGGTGGTAGATGGGGATCCATTAATGAGAGGGAATGAGGTTAACGAGGCTAGAGATAATATCCAACCAGTCCGCTATTTTGAGATGCCAAAGGCCAAAAGGATATATAAAATTTATTTCCAACCCAACTTGTCAAAAGCTTTTAACATACGTAGTTTTATAAGAATCCTTTCTCTTCTAGACGTTTTCAAATAATGAATCATCTCCTAGGTGAGAATTGTGTTATTTAGGATTTTCCTACTTTCAACATAGATTTGTTGTTTGGGGAAGATTGAATTAGGAAAAATAGTGTTGAAGAGATTTACTATAAATTTTCTAATGGTTTTGAAGGCTACAATGTAGAGGGAAAGGGTAAAAAATTACTAGGGTCATTCACCTTCTCTTCCATAGTGATGAGAGTGACGAAGTTAGAGTTTGGGTAGGGAGAAAATAAGAAAATTTATGAGAGTCCTAAACTACTTCCAAGATAAACAATTTTATTTATATTCTAGTAGGAATGTAAGAAATTAGTAGTAAGTCCATCAAGATTAGTAGAATTTTCCTTTGCAATAACCATTATCACTTTATCTACTTTATCCAAGGGATGCTTTTGATGATTTTTTGAATGGTGTTTGCATTGATCTAGTTGGGATTTAGACAACATGGTTTTAGAGTAGGAGACCAACCTATGTTCAATGTACCTATGGTCTAAAACATTGTTTCCAAGGTTGTCCTTTAGGAAAGATATGTAGTTTTGGTGATGGTTTTTAATCATCAATCTATGAAATAAATTAGTGATTTCCCCTCTCAGAAATTTAAATCTAGATTTTTTCTTCCAAATAATTTACTAATGTTTGTTTTAATATTATAATTGTATTTGAAGAGATGATTTTTATATAAAAAGTGTTCCATTCTAACCTAATAAAATCGTAGCAACTATATTTTGTTATCCATATAACTTTTAAGTTTGAAAATGTCTATAGAATTTTCCTTTATCCATTTCATGAGTCAATATTTAATATGGTTAAGGCACTATTAAAAGAAGTACATGAGCATTCCATAGATGGTTTTTTCTTCTTATAAACTTGATGCAATGTTTCTTGAAAGGAAGGGTGATTAGGCCAAAAGTATTCAAAGTGAAAAATTATATTTTTAGGATTTCTTTCATATGTAGTTTAATGAAGATCAATCAATGATCAAAACCAAAAAACATGAGGATGGTGGCCTCCAAATGAAGGCTATACAGTGAAATGGATTATGAAATAAATGCTTGATCTATCCTAGATGCAATCCAATTCAATATCCCATGTCTACTTTTACACGTGTTCAATAATTTGGTTGTTCTTGGATCCATTAGGACCATGTGTTTTAATATCTCCTTGAAGTATAATGTTTCAAAATATATTATTCTCATTCCACCTATATTCTCCTCCAAAGTAGTGATGGTGTTTCTATAGCGATAGATGATCTAGTGGCATTGTACATTAATTATATTTAGGGCCTAAAGGGCCGCAACAATATGAGTTTGTCTACCAATACCTGTTGACCACATATATTTCCCAATAGTTTTCAATTTTTTTTCTATAAATCCAAAAGGAAATCCCACTATTATCAGAGTTTTGACTCCATATCCTACCTTTCACTCTATAAGACCAATAAATAAGGCACATTTTTTCTTCACCCTAGAGCCTATTTCATGGCCCGTCATAGGGAGGAGCCATCCCAGAGAATGAGATGAATCTTATCCCTTTGGGACACCACTACCTAAATTGTTTTATGTTTTGTCTTAAGAATTGAGCTAGCTAAAGAGCCCCTCATTCCCAAGGTTGATATTTCATCTTTCTAGTCATTCCATATGGCTTCAATTCACTTCACAGCTGAATCAATGCAAGACGTTACCCTAACAAGTTCCTTGAAATTAGTATCTCAATGAATAACTTGATCTAGTTCTCCTTAAATGCCTTACAAAATAGGCAGTCTCATTGAAATAATTTTTGATGGAAAAAAAGGAATAAAATCAAATATGGCAACAATAGAGTGAGATGTTATAAATCAACCTCATGCTATAACAATTAAATAAAATCTTGTATAAAATCGTTTAAACAAAGTGATGCAACACCTCAGCCACCTACTCTACCAAATCATCCACTATAGGCACTTGAAAATTTCATGAAATATCCACACCTCCTTGATATAGAAAGACATGAAATGAAAGAAAAGTAAATTATGTAATATAAGAAGCCCAAAAAAATCTAAAACAGAAATTTACATAAAAAAATATTTATATAAAAAGTATAATGTTGAGGGGCCCTAATCCATCTTTTGATGTAATAGTTGGAAGACCAAATAATATAATAGGAGGTTCGATATGGTCATTTTGATGTATATAATGATATTTCTATCCTATAGAGGCATAATAAGTCTTCTTACATTTAGATTTCTTGAGATTAATCTAGAGGTGATGTATCATGGTTTGATGATATGGTGTATTATTTAGGGTATTTTTCAATACCCATCATATATTATTGGTATATGAAGGCACTATTTAATAAGGTTAGTGAGAATTGAGTTGTCTTGAGAAATAATTACCACTCTTGACCCACATTCATTTGAATATTGAAGATGACATATCACATGGTAAAATTTGCAGTTAACAATAAAAGAGTATGGAAAAGACTTTTAGAAGGGAGGATATTGGATATAGCTTGTTCTTATGAATTTAAGAGCACCCTTTGATGTCTTTGATTCCAGATTTTGAGGAATAAGCATTGCAAGGAAAAAATATGTTAAGGACTTCATATTTTATTCTTCTTGTTAATTATTTACTGAGGAGGAGGATCTTGCGCCTATAGATGCAATGATTGAAAATAAGCAGTGTTATCACTTCTCTAAATGCAAAGGCAAGGAGAATAATTATAGAGGAAACAATTATAAAGATCATGAGGATCATATAAATCACGTCATTGAAAATCAATGAATGAAAGTCAAAATGATCATTAGGGGAATTTTGAGGTATAAAATGGGCCTCCTAAGGAAATTATAAAATAATAGTGGAAATAATAAAATAAGGTTTGATTACATCATCAAAGTTCAGAGGGAAAAATTAAAAACTATTTTTTCAACTTGTCTCCATATCAGTTTACTCAAATTTCGAGCGGAAACACTCGTTGGATGCAGAATTTTATTTCTCATTCAAGGAATACCCATGTTGCATACTTTCAATGGATCTTGCTACATGAAAACTGAGAAATACATGAAAAACGTTTTTTCATGTAATTATCATTTTTCGTATAGTAGGGTCCATCAAAAGTATGCAACATGGGTACTCCTTGGATGAGGAATTAAATTTTGCATCCAATGAGTACTCCCACTAGAAATTTGAGTAAACACTTAGGGAGATAAGTTGAAAATATGAGTTGAAAAAATAGTTTTATTATTTTATTATTTTTTATTATCTTTACTTTATTACTCCAAAAATGGTGATTCATCCCCCATGGTTGACATCATCATCTTGAATACTTTTGGTTCTTATAAAGTTTATTTTTGTTGTGCATTTTTCTTAGGAGGCCCATTTTAGACCTCAAAATTCCCCTAATGAAAATGTTGTTTCTATTTGGCAAACCACGGAACATTGAGAAGAATTTCCACAATAACACCAAACATTGCGAGAAGATTAAATTGTTTGAAGGCAATTAGAAACAACATCAAGATGGAAATGGTACTTGTTCTTTTTTTTTAGCACTTCCTAAGAATTGTAATGCTTAGGAATAGATCATGGATTACTAAGGATGTTTCTTTATTTTCTCTTTGAATAAGCCTAAGGAGATGTACTAAGACTCTTTGGATATTTCATTCTCTACCACATTATGGTGGGGTAAGGTGGTCAAGGATTTATACCAAATTTAAGGAAGTATGTCATTTTCAAACTAGACAATGACCATGCTTTTGATCAGGGTACTACAATAATTTATGCTCATATTAAACCCACCTAATATGATATTGGATTTCAATAAATCATAGAGATATGGGTATTCATCGGATATTGGGTGTTTAGGGTAAATGGTAGCAAAGGAAATATATTCATGTAAAGGTGCTCAAATTCCGCCAATGAGAGAATTAGAAAACTCTCTATGTCTAGTATTGATGACACAATGTAAGGAGGACACGTTGGTGGTCTAAATCCAAACTTAATAGCACCCAAATGAGTATATAGGTATATTTTTTTCTTATCCCAAATTGATATCACTATCAAAGAGACTGATGTGGACCTTGTCAACTTGTCTAGTGAAGGGAATATTAACATAATGGACTTTGATAAATATATTTGAAGTATCTCCACTAATTAAGTTTGTATCAATCCTTAGCATAACTAGGTGTTAATTCCTAGTGTTCTATATTATCTATTGCATGATGGAGATTATAATTTTTTCAAAGGTAGAGACTACCACAAAATAATTTATATTGGATATGGAATTAACTACAAAGGAAATAATATAAATATATGACAGAATGATTGTATCCATAGATGGATTTTAAAGCCTTTGTCTCAACATTTACACTTATTATGAATTGGTTGATCTGGAGAGTTGGAAAAGGATATAGGGTCCAAACTAGCCTAAACCAATGTACCTAGACAAAGTTTACAACATTAAGTGGCAATTTGAGCACAAGGGATTATCTTAATTGATTATTACCAATGTTGTTGGGAATTTGGTTAGTTCCATGACAGCAGGTGCCTAGTTTGAATGTCCTTGGGTTCAATACACTATCCTATGCTGACATGTTTAATAGGGCTCCCATACACACATATGGGGAAACATTTATTATGTTTACCCACAAGGTTTTCAATGGAAAAAAATAGTAAGCATAAATTCAAAAACAATATACTAATTAAGTTGATTTGAAGATCGTGTTTGATATATGCAGATTGATTCTAGACAAGTTAGATGATAAACAATAAACTTATGACTTTATTTCTATAAAATACTTGAAATGCACTAGTAAAGATCTATCTTAACTGATTTTATGTAAAAATTGGGATGAAAATAAATAAATTAAGAATAAAAATACCTACAATTTACATAAATTGAGTTAAATATAGATAATAAAACTTCAAAATAATATAAAAAAATTTACAAAAAAAATTATGAATAAACAAATAATTGAAAAGACTCAACCGAATTAATACTTGAGTGAGCTCCTTTTGGTTTAAATAATAATTTAACAAAGTGATCTAATCTTGGAGCAAATTGCCCTCAATTTGATGGAGCAACATAGAAGTCAACATTGACTTTGTTGTTTCTTATTGGATCAAGGGAGGTTTTCTCTAATATTATCAAAATACTAATTTATTCTCTCTTGAATAGGCCAACCACATGAAGGTGTAAGATCTTATGGCCCCTCACCCTCACCCCCATCACATCACTCTTAATTCCCTAGTACCCAATCTATCTACCAGAAAATAATTGAAATCAACACATTAGGATTCATGCATAGACACTAGAAAAACAAAAAAACAATAAAGAAACATATGTGGTTTTGCACATAAATGAACACATAGAAATAATTCATTAACATATAACATCCATTTATTAATTCATTAAGAATATACACAAAATACTTCATCTCAATAAATTTTATCATCAAAATATGTTTCCATAATATGATACATGATGGTTTTAATGATATAACTAGTAAAATCATTTCTTTTTATTTTTCTATATTTTTGAAAAGTATTCAAAAACTACTTCATTAGTTTCTTCTTCCCTTTGGTTCTTATGGCCTTTATAGGTGTCATTGACGACCTGTTCATGTACTCATGATGTTGTGGAGGCTTACGCAAAGGGGCAGATCATCAACTGCAACAAGAAGGAAATGTTAAATTGATATTTTTAGTTATTATTATTACAAGTATTTCATTAATAAAAATAGAATTAGAGTGTTATTTACTTGTTTTAATAGCGAAGGAAAGTAGAGTAGTTTTATATGTGGCCATATGTTCCTCTTATTGTGCAACCTCATCCTCTACATGCTCTATATTTGAAACAAGAAAGGGTATAATTAATAGACCATTTGCAGTTAAATATTTTAATTGTAATGCATACTACATTTTTATAGCACATGAAATACTTCCATTACTGAGTTGCAAACCACCTTCATTTGGTTCCACTCCACTGTTTGATTTCATGCTTAAAACAAACAAACACATTACTTTATGACAAAAAATAACAATCAATAGATTTTACACATAATAAATAATAAGTATTCTTCATTGATTTTATTTACCCTTGGAAGATTGTGTTTGGCCCAAGCATCTTTTGCATTCAAACATGGCTGGATAGTCATGCTTGTAAAGCTTGAGGTCTTCCTTTGTTGTAGATTCATTGAACTCCAACCCTTACAATTTTTCATAAAAATATGATTTTTATTATGTTGTTAAATTAAATTAAAATTGTTAACAATTTATTATTTGGATATAATTGATTTTCTTATACATACAATTCGTGTGACTAGTTTGGAGTAACCACTCGAGCCAAGTTTGTGTTTCACATGTTTTCCTATTTTGGCTTCCATGGATTTGGATGTATCTAGGAGCCTATATTGAAAAATTTCAAGTATGTAATTAGATGTTGGAATGATGAGAAACAATAATAATTCCATTATTAGAAGTGTCACATACCTTCCTGAGTCAGGTCGTATATTTCCTTGTTTTCTGAGCTACTTCCCTTTTCATCATCTAGATAGTCCTTCCACTCCATTTTTGGAATCACTGTAGGTTGCTCATACTTAGGGTTATTTTCTAGTTGAACCTTATACTTTCCCCATGTACATTTTAAATAGTTTCCTACTTTTGAGGTGACTCCATATTTTTTAAAGGAACCATCTGCGAACAATTCAACCAACTTGCTAATGAGCTCATATTTTAACTTGGAACTTTCAGAATTCCACCCTAAGTGTATGGTGGTCCCAAATATATCTAGATTCAATTCATTAAAGTGTTTATAAATGTATCATTCCATGTAAAATGATATTATGATCAGTTTAAAATAATCACACATTAAATGTAAATTTAAATTAGATTTTACATACTAATTAAAACACTTCCTAAATATCTGGAACCTTTTATATTTTCATAGGGATGCACTCATCATCTACCAAAATAGTAACCGATAGTGATCCCATGCTAGTGACATGGGTAGATCCAAGAAATCATGCTTCAAGGTGTGCAATGTCACTATCAGCATCTCGTGCATATTTTGGCCTATGCTACTTAGGAGGTGTAGTACTGACATTGACCTTAAGGGGTGTACTAGTGTGAGTTACTAACATGTAACTCAAAGGTGGAGATTGAAAATGGGCACTATTATGATGTTTTTCTAGTGTAGAAATGGTGTTGGTACCAACATTGGCCTCCGTAGGCATACACTACGTATCAAAGTCATCCAAAAATCTTGTATAAAAGATGAATAGTTTTATTTTTTTCACCAGAAAGAGTATATATATTTTGTATTAAAGCATGATGACACACAATAAAAAGAGGTATTTTTACATCAAAAAACTTTGTTTTTCCTTGGTTGTGGATGATACAATTGTTCCAACTCTTATGTAAGTTTTTTCATCATCCATCCTATTCTCAAAGTTTAGCACTATTTGCCTGCTACTATGAACCTTACGAAACTACCATAGGAGATATATACAAGTATGATTAGACATATTACAATTTTTTTGGTGCCATAGGGGTGTCTATTCCTCCATTGGAGCTGGGGAGTTGAGGTCCAGTAGCTTTGGCACCTCCTCCTCCTTCTTGCAGCTGTCTGATAACTTTATCTTTAGCCCATTAATTTCCATCCTGAGGGCTTTCACTTCGTCTTCCGGCCTTCTAATTTTTTCTTTTTCTTCCAGTTTTCATTCCTCAATATTGATGGAATCCTTGTGGTGATGGTGAAAACACATTTGCATCACTATAATTTCATTTCTAAATTGACCATGTTCCATGGCATAGGCCTCACAATTAACCTTGCTATTGTAAGTTCCACAAGGCCATTCAACACTAACACTCCAATTCTTGGGTTTTCGGAGGCCCTAGGAGTCCGAACCTATGCTTTCAGAAGTATAAATAATATTTCCACTCATCATGATAGACAATGGGAGGCCTATCGTCCCAAAACTAGACCCCAATTGGTCAACGACCAAGGATGTCACATGCACAAGAACCGAGATGACCCTAGACCTCCTATAAGACCTGAAACACTAGAAGCAAACTGAACATAAACATAAGAAAGTGCACAAGTAATTCTTTAGACTCTTAATTCAAATATAAAGGTAATTCACAACCACAAATATCACAAACACTAACACACAGATGACTCCAGACCTCCTACAAGACCCGAAGCACCAGAAGTAAATAGAATAGACACAAAAACCAGTGCAATGGTAATTCATGACCACCTCAATTCCTGTAGACAGGGAATTCATCAGACACTCCCCACCACTTCCCTAGGTTTATTATTATCCGACCGAACCTAGAGTCCTCCAAGCAGTACCGGGATCCCCCAGTTCACATCCATCCAGACATTCAGCCCACCAACCATATCATCACGCAGAGTGAAACCACTTCTCTTGAACCTCAGCTGTAAACTCAAGGAAAAAGCCCAGGAATCCTCAACTTCACTAGCCAATGGATTTCTAATTTTAATCAGACCATTATCTCTTAAATAAAAACCAGTAGTACACCAGTTGATTAGGTGCTCAAAATTATGCTAAAAAATGAAAGTTGTCAAAATGGTGTGGAACTTGAACGACCGCACAGATATTGTCGTTCTGAATCTAGTGCAACTCGTTTTGTAGAAAAATGACACTGTATGTTCCTAGAAATGTGCTCTCTCGGCTTTTCCAAACAGGTAAATTTTGGCAAAAAAAATGCAGGTGGCCCATTTAGCAATCCATACAGCTGATTTGGCATAGTTGACAGGTAAAAGGTGACTATAGAATGGTCCAATCTTAACTCACCACTTGACCTCCACTGATTGGTTGATGGATGGTATGTTTTCATTGGTTGGAAATATGGCCAACCAAATGCTTCCACATGGCCTAACTAGAGGCCGCCATGTGGCAAAACGAGAGGCCACAAAAATTTGTTTGAGTTCAAAATGCAGTCCACCGGGGTCAAACACAACACCTCCTTTGTAATAGTGCCATGCATTACCAATATGCCACATTTTTTCGTCGTTAAATATTATGGCAAAAACCATATTAAAGTTTGACTATGGAGGAAGTTGTGGGGAAGGGGGCTAGGGCTTAGCCCCGACCCCCCATGCATGTCATGGAAATGACCACCCACCAGAACTAGGGGTACAGTGAAGAGGACTAACCACTTGCCAAAAACAGTCGTGACCACCATTTCCATGTGACACTTACTCTAACCACTCGTCGGACTACCAGTTGGGGAAAGCTGCCACCCTTAGTTGCCTTGGTAACCACCAATGTGACCACCGATGCTCTAACCATTGGTATTTAGTTAACCGCCCGACACATTTTATATATAAAAAATTAAAATTAAAATGCACCAATACATTATATTTGATTTTTTGGACTTAAGGTGTGATTGGGAAAATTAAGGTTTTGAAAATTTCACCCGGAATTTCGAAAAATTGTTTCCCAATTAGCCAAATTAAGTGAAAAAATGTAGGATCTGACCAGATTTTGGGGAAATTGTGGAGCGATTAGGAGGAAAACTATGGAGGCTCATAAATTCTCCATTTTTCGACCAATTTCGGATCAGAAAGAGGCTAGACGAACATTTTTGGGCATTCTGGAGCTAATGGAACATGTTTTGAAGCCATTTGAGAAATGTCAACGTATTTAATCACTATTTTAAGCATAATTAAAGAGGGCCAAGCCATTAAAAGATAGACCAAGGAGACATAGCCCATGAGGGGTGAACTCCTTCATCATTTGTTGTTTTGTGGTTATTATTATGGTGCATTTGTCTTCTATTTTTGTATATTTTAGAGTTTATTTACATGATTTATGTGTTTAAAATTTAACATAAAAGCTATCAAAAAACTCATTTTAAACACTTGTAATTTGCTAACCCTGAAGCACAATTTGATTAAGATCTCATACAAATCAAGTTGGTATCAGAGCTTAGGCTTTCTTTGCTGCTGTGAGGATTTAATTGTTTGCAAGTGTATGTGATTATAACAAGGTTGAAGCTCAAGAGAGGAGAAGGAAAGATTGTGGTTGCAAGTCCTCAAGTTAGGTCAAGGATAAGGAGAGGAATTTTGCATCAATATCCACTAAAAACCCTTACTCAAGTTGTTTTTGAAGCTTTAGCAAGGATGTCTCATGAAGGAGGAACTAATAACATGTCAAATGATGAAAATAATTTTATAAAATATTTCTTTGACATGAATGAAATGGTCAAGGTTCTCTATGAAGAGAGGACTTCAATATTACAAGGTGAAAGTTCCAAGCCTTCAAAAGGAAAGGGTTATTCTGGAGGAAAAGGAGGAGATGATGACAAGCCTTCAAAGGGAAATGGTGAAAAGCCACCCTCTTCTCCACCATAATCTTCACATACATCCTCGCCCTCATCTTCTTCATCTTCCACAACCACTATTAGTCAATCACCTCCACAAACCCCAAGGGTGCATGGTAAAACTCCCTTATTAAAACTTGATATAAAATTCGAGCCACCTATGTATAATGGTGAAGTGAATGCTGAAAGATTTGAAAATTGGGTTCCTTAACTTGAATTTTATTGTAGGATCCAAAACATCAAATATGATGAAACAAATATTAAATTGCCTTCATTGAGGTTGGAGAGTTTTGCTTTGATTTGGCGTGAAGCCAAAAGATAAGATGATATGAAAAATTATGGTAAGGTATCCACCTCTTGGATAAATTTTACTGCTGCACTTAGAAGACAATTTTATCCATTATCTTATATGCAAAAGGATATTATGGATTGGCAGAATTTTAGAAAATTAAAGGGTCAAGTGTGAAAATCTACACTCAAGAATTTATAATAATATGCTTGATATTAGGCGTAGATTTGAATTCACAAGACACTTTGTTGAAATATATTGGCGGTTTGCATAAGTATTTATGGAATACTATCCTTATGTTTAATCCTACAAGTTTAAATGAAGTTTATGTCCAGGAAAATCATCTTGAAGAAAGAGGGAAAAACATTCTGCGAGAGGGTATCAAGAATCCAAGCACAAGTGGAGATAAGGGTAAGAACAAGTTACAAGGGAAGTGAATGAAGAATGCATCTGTAAAAAAGGAAGGAGAAAAAATAGCATGCAAAAATTGTTCTATTTGGAAGCTTCATCCTGAGATGAAACCAAAGAAGCTTAACAACAAAGGGAAGCAAAAGACAACTACAACTACAAAACATGAGTTAGGCTCTGATTCGGGAGATGATAAAACTATAAAGTTAAGGACATAGCAAATTATAGATCTTTAGGTTGTTCTACTGATACTCAAGATGAGAAAACTAGAATTGTACTTTTCCATATTCTGGTTATTTCAAAGCATGCCAAATTTGATACACTTTTTGATAGTGGTTCACAAGAAAATTTGATTTTTGAAGACTTAGTCAAGAAAGTAAACTTAGAGACCATACTTCATCCAAGAACTTATCCTTTAGGTTGGATATGCAAGAATGAAAACTTACAAGTTATGAGGAAATTTATATTTACATTTGAAATTACAACAAACTTTCTTGATGAGGTTGAACTTGATGTAGTACCACTTGATATTTTCAGCATTGTTTTGGGAATCCCATATTTGTATCATAGAAAAGATATTTTCCATCACCATGAAAAAAAGTATCACTTTTTCAAAGATGGCATAGAGTACATTGTTAGAGCACATCGACAAAAACTAAATCTTTCACTTGTAAATGTTGGAAAAATGAAGAGACTCATTAACTCTAGAAAGAATTTTGTGCTTCTAATGGTCAAGCAAAATAATGGTGTTGAAAATGAAGCTTTTGAAGGTTGTGATTCAAGATTAAAATTTTATTTGGTTGAGGTTGTTAACCAATATGATGAGATGTTTCAGGAGCCAAAAGGAATGCCTCCCAAGAGAGGAATCCAACATGAAATACAATTTCAACAAGATTTTCCTCTTCCTAACATTGGCATGTACATGATTTTAGTGATGGAAAGTGCATAAATTAAAAAGAAAATTCAAGAGTTATTGGAAAAAGGAATAATTATACAAGAACTTCACCATGCGGGTCACCTATTGTTTTGGTGCCAAATAAGGATGGAATATGGTACATGTGTGTGGAATTCCGTGCACTAAACAAAATTACAGTAAAGAACCATTACCCACTTCCTAGAATTGATTATTTACTTGATCAATTGAAAGGTGAAAAATATTTTACTAAGTTGGACTTAAGGAGTGGCTATCATAAAATTAGAATTGCTGAAGGTGACATATGGAAGATAACATTCAAAACAATGCAAGGTTTGTTTGAATGGATTTTTATGCATTTTGGTCTTTGCAATGCTCTGCCTACCTTTATGCGTGTGATGAATTATGTATTGAGTTCATTTATAGATGATTTTGTGATAGTATACTTAGATGACATATTTATTTTTAATAAACCTTGTGAAGAACATGTCATGCATGTCAAAAAAGTACTTGATGTCTTGAAGAAAGAAAATTTGTTTTTAAATATGTCAAAGTGTGAGTTTGGAAAAACATCTTTAGTGTATTTGGGTCATATTGTTGGAGTAGGTGAATTGAAAATAGATCCTTCCAAGGTTAGTGTCATTTTGAATTGGCCAAAGCCCAAAAAAGTTATGGAGGTAAGAAGTTTTTTGGGAGCAACCCAATATTGGAGGAGGTTTATCGCTAACTTCTCTTCTATCACAACTTCATTGCATGCATTTCCAAGTGTGAAGAAGGTCTTCCAATGGGGATGTAAACAACAAAAGGAATTCGATGCATTGAAAGAAAATATCAGTTCAACCCCAATATTTTCATTTCTAGACTTGAGACAGTCATTTGAGATTCATACTGATGCTAGTGATTACGCCATGGGTTTATTCCTCATGCAACATGGTAAGTCTATATGTTTTCATTCATAAAATTTTAATGGTGCAATGATTAACTATACTACATATGACACAGAGTTATATGCATTGGTGAAAAGTGTGGAAAAGTGGAAACCCTACTTGATGGGTAAGGAAACAATCCTTCACACTGATCATCAACCATTGCAATACTTGCAATCGCAAACAAAATTGAAACAATCAAGGCACTTCCGATGGATGATTTTTCTTCAACAATTCCACTTGGTGATAAGGTATAAGAAAGGTATCTAAAATAAATTTTGTGACATGCTTTATAGGCCTATTGTTAGTGCTGCTACTATTCTTAATCATAATTTTGTTTTTCATGAGAGTCATGTTGAACAATATGCTTTAGGTAGTGATTTTCAAGATGTATATGCAACTTTAAGTCAAGGGAACCAAGTGGAGGAATTGGATTATCACACACTTGATAACTTTTTGTACCATCTTGGTAAGCTTTGTATTCTAGAGGGAGGAAGAATCAACATCATAGGAGAGGCATATGCTTCTCTTATTGTTGGTAATTTTGGTGTAAGTAAGATTGTGGCACATCTACAGAGGTATTATTATTGGTCTCGTATTCTTTAAAGTGTGTCTCGTTTTATTAGAGGTTGTTAATTATGTGTTGTTAGAAAGCCTAGAAATAGAAATTTAGGATTCTACACTCCACTTCCAGTATCTTCTCATCCATGGGAGAGTGTTTCTATGGAATTTGTTGGAGGTATTCCTATGTCAAAGAGGAATCATGATTATATTACTGTAGTTGTGGATAGGTTCATAAAAATGTGTATTTTGATGCCATGTAAAAATAAAATTACAGGTGAAAAAACTAATTAGTTATTATTTCAGAATGTATGGGTGCATTTTGGATTTCTCACATCCATTTTTAGTGATCGAGATTCTCGATTTGTTGGGAACTTTTGGTAAAGCTTGTGGGGATTCATGGAAACCAAATTGAAAAAGAGTACAACATTTCATCTGCAAATAGATGGTCAAACAGATATGGTAAACATGAAAGTGATACATCTTCTTCGCGGTTATTGCAACAATCATCCTATGTTGTGGGATGAAAACTTGCACTATATTCAAGATGCTTACAACTGGGGCAAGCACTCTTCAACTCAATCATCTTCATTTGAGGCATGTTTGGGATACTTTCCTAAATATCCTTTGCAATTCATTTTTGGAAAGGATGTTTCTATTGATGGTCATAGTGACATAGACAAAGCTAAGAGGTTCATTGAAAGAATCCAATTGGTGCATTAAGGAGTCCAAGAACAGCTGGAAAAGAGCTAGGTCAAGTACAAGACAAGGAATGATAAGCATCATGTAAATAATTCCAAGTAGGTGATGAAGTTTGGCTTCACAGTAGCAAAGAAAGGCTTCAAGGAGATGGTAAAAAACTGAAACCAATTCGATATGGTCCATTCAGAATTTTAGAAAAGATTGGTGATAATTCCTTCAAGTTGGATTTTTCTTCATATATGCAAATTTATGTTGTTGTTAATGTTGAGAACTTAAGGTTGTATGAGTTGTCTTTGATCGAAGATCGAAGATAACATGTTGATATTCCTTCCATTGAGGATTTTTCTCCTGAATACCTTGATGAACTACAACAAGACACCATTCTTTACAGAAGAAAAAGGTCTTCAAAATGAGGGAATTTGGAGTACCTTCGTGTGGGACTCAAAGGCACAAATCCAAGCAATGCCAAATGGATAGAGATTGGAAAGTTGTGGTCACTATAATCTCATCTATTTAACAATTGAAAGTGATATTTTGGGGTCCAAAAGCTTCCAGTGGCGAGTGATCAGGTGCTCAAAATTATGCAAAAAATTAAAGTTGTTGGAATGGTGTGGAACCTAAACGATTGCGTATATATCATCATTATAAATCTAGTACAACTTGTTTCATGTAAACTAGACACTTTATGCTCCCATAAATGTGTTTTTTCCACTTTTCCAAAAAGGTAAATTTTGGTTAAACAAATTTAGGTGGCCCAGTCAGCAATCCATATAGCTCTCTGGGCATAGCTGAATAGTCAAATGTGACTGTCTAGTGAGCCAATATTAGCTCCCCACTTGTCCTCCATTGATTGGTTGCTGGGTATGTTTTTATTGGTTGGAAATGTGGCCAACCACATGTTGTCATGTGGCCCAACTGAAGGCTGCCACGTGGTAGCACGGGAGGCCACTAAAGTTTGTTCGAGGTCAAACTACAGTCCACCACGGTCGAACACAAGACCTTCTTTTTAACAACGCCATGCATTACTAATATGCCATATATATTCATTGTTAAATATTATGGCAAAAACCATATTAAAGTTTTATTATGGTGGAATTTGTGGGGAAGGGGGCCAGGGCTTAGCCTTGCCCCCCATATATGTCTTGCAAATGACCACCCATCAGAATCAGGGGTGCGATTCAGAGGAATAAATGCCCACCCAAAACTACCACGGTCACCATTTCCATGTGACATCCTCTCTAACTGCTCGCTAGACTGCCAGTTGGGGAAATATGCCACCCTTAGTCGCCATGGTAACAACCAATGTGAACACTAATGCTCTAACCAGCAGCGGTTAGTTATCCGCCCAACCCATTTTATTTTAAAAAAATGTAAAACATGACAATAAATTATATTTGATTTTTCAGTCTTAAGGTGTTATTGGGAAAATTAGATTTCCAAAAATTTCGCTTGGAATTTCAGGAAATTGTCGCCCAGTTAGCCGAATTAAGTGCAAAATTGTAGGATCTGATCAGATTTTCAGGAAATTGTGGAGCGGTTAGCAGGAAAAATAGGGAGGCTTATAACTTCTCAATTTTTTGATCAATTTTGGATCAGAAAGAGGCTAGACATGAATTTTTGGGAATTCTAGAGTCAACGGAATATGTTTTGAAGCCATTTGAGCACTGTAAATGTATGCAATCACTATTTTGAGCATAATGAAAGAGGGCCAAGCCATTGGAAGATGGACCAAGGAGATGTAACCCAGGAGGGGTGAACTCCTTCAACATATGTTGTTTTGTGGCTATTATTATGGTGCATTTTTCTATTATTTTTGCATATTTCAAAGTTTATATACATGATTTATGTGTCTAAAATTTAACATAAAATCTCTCAAAAAATCATTTTAAACACTCATAATTTGCAAAACCTCAAGAAGAATTTGATTAAGATCTAATACAGATCAAGTTTGGTATCAGATCTTAGGTTTTCTTTTTTGTTGTGAGGATTTAATTATTTGCAAGTGTATGTGATGCTTACGAGGTTGAAGCTTAAGATAGGAGAAGGAAAGCTTGTGATTGCAAGTCCTCAAATTAGATCAAGGATAACGAGAGAAAGTTTTACTCAATATCCACCACAAATCCTTCCTCAAATTGTAGTTGAAGCTTCAACAAGAATGTCTCATAAAGGAGGAACTGATAACATGTCAGATGATGAAAAGAATTTTAGAAATGCTTTCTTTGACATGACTGAAATGGTCAAGGTTCTCTATGAAGAAACGACTTCAATATTGTAGGGTGAAATTTCCAAGCCTTAGAAAAGAGAGGGTTCTTCTTGAGGAAAAGGAGGGATGATGACACACCTTCAAAGGCAAATGGTGAAAACCCACCCTATTCTCCACAATAATCTTCACCTCCATCCTCACCCTCATATTCTTCCTCTTCCACAACCACTGTTACTCAAACACCTCCACATACCCCAAGGGTGCATGGTAAAACTCCCTTATTAAAACTTGATATAAAATTCGAGCTGCCTATGTATAATGGTGAATTGAATGTTGAAAGACTTGAAAATTGGGTTCATCAACTTGAATTTTATTGCAAGATCAAAAACATCAAAGATGATGAAACAAGATTCAGTTGGCTTCATTGAGGTTGGAAAGTGCTGATTTGATTTGGTGGGAATCCAAAACACAAAAGGATATGAAAAATCATGGCAAGGTCTCCACCTCTTGGATAGATTTTTTTGTTGCACTTAGAAGACAATTTTATCCATTAGCTTATATGAAAAAGGATATTATGGATTGGCAGAATTTTGGATAACTAAGGGGTCAAAGTGTGCAAAGCTACACTCAAGAATTTAGATGAAGATGCTTGATATTAGGTTTATATTTGAATTCACAAGAAACTTTGTTGAAATATAGTGGGGGTTTACATAGTTATTTACGGCATAATGTCCTTATGTTTAATCCTACAAGTTTAGATGAATTTTGTGTCTAGGAAACTCATCTTGAAGGAAGAGGGAAAAATCATTCCACAAGAGGGTAGCAAGAAGTTATTCATAAGTGGAGACAAGGGTAAGAAAAATTTTAAATGGAAGGGAAAGAATAATGCATCTGTCAAAAAGGAAGGAGAAAAACTAACATACAAAAATTGTTCCAAAGAGGGTCATGGTGAAGCTCATTTTTGGAAGCTTCATCCAAAATGAAGCCAAAGAAGTTTAACAACAAAGGGAAGCAAAAGACAACTACAACTACACCACATGACTTAGGCTCCAATTCAGGAGATGATACAAATATCACATAAGTGGGAATGAAAGGTAAGGACATAGCAAGCACTATCTCTTCAAGTTATTTTAATGACACTCAATATGAGAAAACTAGAATCGAAATTTTCCATATTCGGGTTATTTCAAAGAACACAAAAATCGATGCACTTTTTGATAGGGGTTCACAAGCAAATTTGATTTCCCAAGACTTAGTTAAGAAACCAAGCTTAGAGACCATTACTCATACAAGACCTTATCCTTTAGGTTGGATATTAGAGAATGCAAACTTACAAGTTACGAGGAAATGTATCTTTAAATTTGCAATTACAAAAATACTTTCTTAATGAAGTTGAACTTGATGTAGTGCCACTTGATATTTCCGGAATTTTTTTGGGAAGCCCATATTTGTATGATAGAAAAGCTATTTGACATCACCATGAAAAAAAAATCACTCTTTAAAACATGGTATAGAGTACATTTTTAGAGAACATTGACAAAAACCAATTTTTTCACTTGTAAATGCCTACAAATGAAGAGGCTCATTAACTCTAGCAAGAATTGTGTACTTCTAATGGTCAAGAAAAAGAATGATTTTGGAAATGAAGCTTTTCAAGGTTGTGATTCAAGATTAAAATCTGATTTGGTTGAGGTTGTTAACCAATATGATGAGATGCTTTAGGAGCCAAAAGGATTTCCTCCCAAGAGGGGAATCCAACATGAAAGACAATTGCTGGAAGATTTTCCTCTTCCTAACATTGTCATGTATAGGATGTCAGTGATGGAAAATATAGAAATAAAAAAGAAAATTCAAGATTTGTTGGACAAAGGTATCATTAGACCAAGTACTTCACCATGCGGGTCACCTATTTTTTTGGTGCCAAATAAGGATGGAACATGGTGCATGTGTGTGGAATTATGTGCATTGAACAAAATTACGGTAAGGAAACATTACCCACTTCCTATAATTGATGATTTAATTGATCAATTGAAAGATGAAAAATAGTTTTATAAGTTGGACTTAAGGAGTTGGTGATATGAGTATGAATGTTAGTTTTGTTTTGCTAATTTCATCTTCAGATTTATAATTTATTTGTTGATCTTATGATTTATTTGCATAGGTTTCCTTGGTGTTTATGTGTGTCAAACAGGTAAATGAGCTGAGTTTTTAAATGAAATTCAAGAGCATAAAGAATTAATAACAAATGTTGAAAAACAACAACAAAAAATTACAACGAGGCATCACAATTTATCCATCAACATAGTGTTTTAATGAAGGAGTTCACCCCTCGTGGGCTACATCTCCTTTGTCCAGCTTCCATGGCTTGGGCCTCTATATTAACTCAAAATTCAAAAATTTGATGGTTACATTCACATACAGCTTCTGAAACATGTTTCAATGAGTCCAGAATGTCCAAATCTATCAGCAATGACTCTTCTTGCTCTCAATTTGGTCGAAAATTGCTCCAGATATGGTCAAAACAATTTTTCCTAGGAAATCTCCTCCAAATCTGGAGAAGGCTCCAATTAAGAGTGCCAGATTTGGAGGGTCCACCGAATTGGTGTGACCGTCGAATTTTTTGCCTATTTAAACTATGATTTTAATCAATATAATATCTAATTATAAGGGATAAGTGCAGATTATGGCGCATTAATCACATATTTACATTAATCTAGATTAACAAATGGTTAGCGGTATTAAGTATGGAATAGGGGTATAATCCCCGCACTAAATTTTAACCAACATTTTCATTAAATTCCACTCCCTCCGTGGTCTAGTGGCTTGGTCACATGAGGAGGGGGCTCTCTTGCGGGGTTGGCCCCCTCCATACCCTGCCACTTCAACCATTCAAACTCAAATATAAGCAGTGAGTATATGATGTTAATTTCGACAGCTATGGTGTATTGGAAATGGAGGAGAGTTGTTGTGGGGGAGGTCATGGGGTCGACCCCCGACATTCGCCCATCCCCGTTGTATATTTTTGCACAGTGAAATACATACCCTTTACCATATTTAACAACTTTCGTATTTAAATAAAATGCGCCAATATATAATACATGTCGTTGTCCAACCTTTGACCTTGGTTTAGAAATTAATATGCCACCACATATAATAATCTCGGACTTTGGAAAATACAAATAATTCGACCATCCAATGATTTGATTCAAAATTTGGAGAGGGTCCACTAGAGGGGGCACGTGGCAGCCCCTAGCTGCACCACGTGTCAGCCTCTGGTTGGGTTGTCCCTCAACAATATATAAAAAAAATTCTCATTCAACCTTAGGAGAAAATATAAAAAAAAATTCACCTTCAAACCAAAATGGTGAATCCTGTAGTGACACTTGTCACAGTTTCATTGTGAAAACCTGAAGAATATTCCAAGAATATACCTCGTATGCTGACTAGGCTGATGTGTCATCCTTCTGTCCTATTCTGCAATTTTTTTAGTTGTTTAGGAAAACGAACAACATGCTCTATCTTCTTCATTCGGACTCTGTTTTTGACGAAGTGAGTTGTGTCGGATTCCCAGTGAAGAGATCTTCACTCTCTTTCATTTTACAATAAATTCTGAGCACTTTCATTTTTGATATTTTACACTGAGCACCTGATCAATGGGTATCATTAAATTATAATTGCTGAAGGTCACATATGGAAGACAACATTCAAAACAAAGCAAGGTTTGTTTGAATGGCTTTTAGTCTTTGCAATGCTTCAACTACCTTTATGCTTGTGATGAGTGATGTATTGAGGCTATTTATAGATGAGTTTGTGATAGTATACTTAGATGACATATTGAATTTTAGTAAATATCGTGAAGAACATGTCATGCATGTCAAAAAAGTACTTGATGTCTTGAACAAAGAAAAATTGTTTTTAAAGATGTCAGTGTGTGAGTTTGGAAAAACTCCTTTAGTGTATTTGGATTATATTGCTGGAGGAGGTGAATTGAAAATAGATCACTCCAAGGTTGATTCCATTTTGAATTATCCAAAGCCAATTATTTACAGAGGTAAGAAGTTTTTTGGGAGCAGCCTAATATTGGAGGAAGTTTATTGCTAACTTCTCTTGTATCACGACTCCATTGCATGCATTGACAACTGTGAAGTAGGCCTTCCAGTGGGGAGGTACACAACAAAAGGCATTTGATGCATGGATATAAAATATCAGTTCAGCCCCAGTACTTGCACTTCTAGACTTAAGACGACCATTTGAGATTCAGACTGATGCTAGTGATTATGACATGGGTGTGGTTCTCATGTAACATGGTAAGCCTATATGTTTTCATTCGGAAACTTTTAATGGTGCAATGTTTAACTATTCTACATATGACAAGGAGTTGTATGCATTGGTGAAAAGTGTGAAAAAGTGGGAACACAACTTGATGGGTAAGTAAATAATCATTCACACAGATCATCAACCATTGCAATACTTACAATCACAAACAAAGTTGCAACAATCAAGGAACTTCTGATTGATAGGTTTTCTTCAACAATTCCACTTGGTGATAAGGTATAAGAAAGGTATCTACAATAAAGTTGCTAACATGCTTTATAGGCCTATTGTTCGTGCTGCTACTATTCTTAAGCATAATTTTGTTTTTCACGAGAGTTATGTTGAACAATATGCTTTAGATAGTGATTTTCAAGATGTATATGCAACTTTAAGTCAAGGGAACCAAGTAGAGGAATTGGATTATCACATGCATGATAACTTCTTGTACCATCTTGGTAAGGTTTGTATTTCATAGGGAGAAAGAATCAATATCATAAGAGAGGAACATAATTCTCTTATTGTTGGTAATTTCGATGTAAGGCGGTGGCATATCTATATAAGTGTTGTTATTGGCCTCGTATGCTTGCAAGTGTGTCACATTTTATTATAGGTTGTTCATTATGTGTTGTTATTAAGCCTAGAAATAGAAAGTTAGGATTGTACACTCTACTTCCAGTACTTTCTTGTCTATGGGAGAGTGTTTCTATGGAATTTTTTGGAGGTCTTCTTATGTCAAATATGAATCATCATTATCTTTTTGTAGTTGCGGATAGGTTCAGAAAAATGTGTATTTTGATGCCATGTAAAAAGAAAATTACAGTTGAACAAACTTTTAGTTATTCTTTCTGAAAGTATGGGTGCATTTTGGATTTCCCACATCCATTGTTGTTGATAGATATTCCCGCTTTGTTGGAAACTTTTGGTCAAGCTTGTGGAGATTCATGGACACAAAATTGAAAAAGAGTGAAACATTTCATCTGAAAACAAATGGTCAAACATAGGTGGTAAATAGGACAGTGATACATCTTCTTCGTTGTTATTGCAACAGGCATCCTAAGTTGTGGGATGAAAACTTGCACTATATTCAACATGCTTACAACCGGGCCAAGCACTTTTCAAATCAAACATTGCCATTTGAGGCATGTTTGGGATACTGGCCTAAATATCCTTTTGACTTCATTTTTGGAAAGGATGTTGCAATCGATGGTCATAGTGGCATAGAAAAATCTAAGAGGTCCATTGAACAAATCCAATTGGTGCATCAAGATTTCCAAGAAAAGCTAGAAAAGAGCCAAGTCAAGTACAAGACAAGGCACAATAAGCATCATGTATATCAAAAATTCTAAGTCGGTGATGAAGTTTGGCTTCACATTAGCAAAGAAAGGCTTCAAGGAGAAGGTAAAAAAATAAAACCAATTCAATATGGTCCATTCATAATTTTATAAAAGATTGGTGACAATGCCATCAAGTTGGATTTGCCTCCATATATGAAAATTTATGTTGTTAATGTTGAGAAATTAAGGTTGTGTGAGTCGCCTTTGATTGAAGATCAAGGTGAACATGTTTAGATTCCTTCCATTGAGTATTTTTCTCCTAAATACCTTGATGAACTACATCAAGACATCATTCTCGAGAGAAGAACAAGGTCTTCAAAACAAGGGAATGTGGAGTACCTTCGTGTGGGGCTCAAAGGCACAAATCCAAGCAAGGGGAATGGATAGAGATTAGAAAGGTGAGGGAACCATACCCTCATCTGATGAACAAATGAAAGTGATATTTTGGGGTCCAGAAGATTCCAGTGCGAAGGAGTCATTAGGGGAATTTTGAGGTCTAAAATGGGCCTCCTAAGGAAATTATAGAATAATAGTGGAAATAATAAAATAATATTTGATTACATCATCAAATTTTAGAGGGAGAAAAGAAAAACCTACTTTTTCAACTCGTATTTTTAACTTATCTCCCTAAGATTTTACTCAAATTTCAAGCAGGCATACTCGTTGGATGAAAATTTTAATTCTTCATCCAAGGCATAGCTATGTTGCATACTTTTGATGGAATATGCTACACGAAAAATGAGAAATACATGAAAAATGTGATTGCAATAATGTCTTTTCATGTATTTCTCATTTTTCGTGTAGCAAGGTCCGTCAAAAGTATGTAACATGGGTACTCCTTGGATGATGAATTAAATTTTGCATCCAACGAGTACTCTTGCTTGAAATTTGAGTAAAACCTTAGGGAGATAAGTTGAAAATATGAGTTGAAAAAGTAGTTTTATTATTTTGTTATTAATCTCTTTATTTTTTTACTCCAAAAAAGGTGAATCATCCCCCATGGTTGACATCATCATCTTGAATCCTATTGGTTCTTATAAAGTTTATTTTGGTTGTAAATTTTTCCTAAGAGGCCCATTTTAGACCTCAAAATTCCCCTAATGGATCAGGTGCTCAAAATTATGCTAAAAAATTAAAGTTGTAGGAATGGTGTGGAACCTAAACAACCCCATATATATCATTGTTCTGAATCCGGCACAACTTGTTTCGTGAAAAATCGACACCGTATGCTCCCAGAAACATGTTCTATCCACTTTTCCAAACAAGTAGATTTTGGCAAAAAAATGCAAGTGGCCCAGTGAGTAGTCCATACAGCTGACTAGGCATAGTTGACTAGTCAAAGGTGACTATACAGTGGGCCAATATTAGCTTGCCACTTTTCCTCCACCGATTGGTTGTTGGATGGTATGTTTTCATTGGTTGGAAATGTGGCCAACCACATGATGCCATGTGGCCCAACTAGAGGCCGCCTGGTGGCAGCATGGGAAGCCACCAAAATTTGTTTAAGGTCAAACTGCAGTCCACCAAGGTAGAACACAAGACCTTATTTGTAACAATGCCATGCATTACTAATATTCCACATATATTCGTTGTTAAATATTATGGCGAAAACCATATTAAAGTTTGATTATGGCGGAAGTTGTGGGGAAGGGAGCCAGGGCTTAAACCCGAACCCCCCTTATATGTCTTGCAAATGGCCACCCACTTGAGCTAGGGGCGTGGCACAAAGGACTAATCGCCTACCCAAAATTTCCACGGTAATGGTTTCCATGTTACACCCGCTCTAACCGCTCGTCGGACTGCCAGTTGGGAAAATTCGCCAATCTTAGCCGCCACGGTAACCACCAATGTGGCCACTGATCCTCTCACCGTCGACGGTTAGTTAACCGCCCGACGCATTATAAAAAATTTGTAAAATGTACCAATACATTATATTTGATTTTTTGGACTTAAGACGTTATTGGGAAACTTAAGGTTCCGAGAAATTCCCCCAGAATTCTGGGAAATTGTCACCCAGTTAGCCGAATTAAGGGCGAAATTGTAGGACCGAACTAGATTTTGGGGAAATTATGGAGCGGTTAGCAGGAAAACTAGGGAGGCTCATAACTTCTCCACTTTTTGGCCAATTTCATATCAAAAAGAGGCTAGACAAGCATTTTTGGCCATTCTGGAGCTGATGGAACGGGTTTTGAAGCCATTTCATCACTGTAAATGTATGTAATCACTATTTTGAGCATAATGAAAGAGGTCCAAGCCATTGAAAGCTGGACGAAGGGGAGGTAGCCCAGGAGGGGTGAACTCCTTCATCATCTGTTGTTTGGTGGTTATTATTATGGTGCATTGTTAGTATGAATCTTTCGTCGTAAAAGACCACTTTAGCTACGCATAACAAATAGCCCTAACATCAATTATAGCTGCCAAATATCTTTAAATATGCAATCAGGTGATCTAAATAATTCTGCACAAATCCAGATCTAAGCATAAAAGACATTAAGTAGATAAAATAAAATGAGGCTCCATGCATCCAATAGACAAGGCAAGAACAATGTATTTGAAAGAATTTTTATATTATATTGAAAAAGGTCACCTGAGAGGAAAAAAAGAAAGGTGTTTTCTAGTTCTCCTCAATGGGATGGGTTCTTGATAGTCCTCAGCACTTCAAATCTAGAATCTCTCTCTCTTGTTGGTATTGAAAACCCAGACAAACATAGGAATCAATGGGAGCTGACAACGCAAAAATGGAGAAAATGTGACCAAGTGTATAGATCTAGAGGTGATCTTTAGGCAACAAAAGGTGACTAATGAATTGGAAAAACCCTTCTATTTATAACAAAATTTTGGGGCGATCTAGAACTTGGTGCATGAATCAAATATTATTAATCAAATTCTAGAACCACCCTTTAGGAATATTTTATTGTATTTGTTGGAGGGAAAAGTATTTTTGACTTGGGTCAATTCCTTTATTTATAAATAATAAATAAATAAATGATTTATTTACTACTTTTAAGGAAATGGTGGGAATATAATTAAACAAATAATTATTTATTTAATTATTTATAAATAACTTAGTCAAATTTAACTAGGAATATTATTTAAATAGGATTTAAATAACTTATTCCTAGGAAATAATCAAATAGATAAGGATTTATTTAATTAATTTCCTTGTTTTGGGTTAAATATGACCAGGAAATATAAACAAATATATATTTGTTTATTATTTCCTTTTGGGGTTTCCTGTTTAGACCATAAACAACTTAATAAAGGTGTTTTACTAAGTTATTTCACATAGTGAAAGCAATTTTACTTAGGGTAAAATTGGTCTTACATGGTGTAACTGGGTTCATCTAATGATAATAGGTTAGATGACCAAAAAATGGTGTAACAGATTGCCCCCCAACGTACGAGTGTTAGGAGAAAATCGTATGATCGAAGTACATTGTAAGAACTCAATCACTACACATCAAGAGGGAAGTCAGAGAGAGAAATGTAAGGTAGTATAATGTGCTAAAGGACTAGACCCTGAGGAGACGAGACTTACAGGTGCAACAAGTCTCTAGTTTATGAAGTGGTACCTATGCGAAAGGCGGCGGGGGAGTCATACCTATACCCGCCGAGACAAAGTACAAAAGAATAGTATGTCTAGTAAACAAGGAACCGAACTATAAAGTGCATGCTGGCATAAATACGAGCCAGAAAATAGAATGATGAATCCCACATACATGTTGTGCCTAGAAAAACAGCCAGGATTTATACAACAATAGTTTAGTACATGAGATACAAATACACCCCAAATTCCCCCTATACACGGGGAAGGGCTCGCAAAATCTGACTGATACATGCAAATCAAAAAGGCGCTACAAACGGCTGAGGCCGACATCATCAAATGTAAGGAGCTGCATCAAAGGCTAAAATGAAGAATTCATCCGGGCATGTGGGGGGCTACCTGCAGGGCCACCCCCTCGTGAGGGTTGAGACATCTCACACACACCCAGGTATCACCAATAGCTACTGTTGCATCACTAAACCATCAGGTATATGGATCGCGATCATGTTGACAGGAGCTTGAACCAAGGTACACTACCCTCTAGACCTGGCTTCTAGAGTAAATGAGTTGATGTCAACAAAAGGAGGTCTGCCATAGGTGAGGCAATAAGGGATCCCCAACTAAGGCGCGAGAGCAAATAGTGGAGTGACTAACAGACGGAGACTAATGATGATGATGAAATGAGGATTATTGAGTAGCGGATGGACGACTTCCCTTGTTAGAGAATAAAGGGCATGAATGGCTTGGCAGCGACTGACACAATATCATGAGGGATAGGGGACAATGGTACTGAAGGCCATAATGTGCAAAACGAGAGAGGGACCAAGCAATGAAGGATGGAGGACTATAGTGGGATACAAAGGGACTCGGGATAGACTCCATAAATGCGATGATGACTCAACTCGGATGCTCTAAACAAGGGCGACTCAATGGTGCTGCCACACAGTAAAGGTCCAATGGGGGACCATGAAAACATGAGTAAAAGATGGTAACTCATGACGAAAATTAACATGAACAAGGACAAGTATGGAGGCAAAGTGGTGCCTCAAGTACAAGTGTTGTAAGTGAGGAAATCCGATTTTTAGGGGAGGTGAAGAGACCCTTCTTGGGAAAAATGTGTCCTGGTGAAGTATCAAGGTGCTAAACACTAATAGGTACCTAGAGCTCATAAACAGGCCAGGGCACACTTTTTTGGGTCTGTTCTGCGACCAGGGTAGTGGGTACTGGGCAGAAAACTGCGACTTGTCCCAGGAGATGACCTGAAAAGTGCGACCTGTTAGAGGAAGGGGGTTGTAGTGCTGTGTTTGGCTGAGATTTGGGATTTGTATGGTTGAGGGGCATAAGTGCCCCCAAGCATGTTGTGATCATGCTAAAATGTATTAAGGGGAATCTAAACACATTTTAATGATGTGGTGCGCCATTTGTTTTTGTTATGGTTATGCAGTATGAGAAAGGAAATGGAGGATTACCGATCTCTTTTAGTACTGCATATATGAATCAAATGGACTTTAATTTTTTGGGTTGGCATACCTAGTGTCACTATCCCAAAGAGAGGATTTGGAGATAATGAACTGATGCTCTCCTAGAAAACCTATAGTTTGGTCAACAACAATGTCTAAGAGATTAGGTTGTAGATGTAAAATGAAGGAACGATAAGGGGTATCATCCTGAGAGTGATCTGAAGTGGTATGGGACTCTAGAGGTTATTCTAAATGTGGAAGAATAATGGTACTAGATTTGACATGACCAGATACACTAGGAGAGTTGTGGATAATTACTTCTCCTGGTCTCTCAAATATGGGTGCCCCCTTACCCAAACATTGGGTTGCAATGTAATGGCCACAAGATGTATGTGGTTCAAATGCATGGTTTCGATGTAAGGGTGAATAGAGAAAGTCAGGGAAGATGAGTCCTTCCCTAATGTCATCATCGTGATAGAAGATGGGGTGACTGGTGGAAGAAAGACCACCTGATGCGGTGAAGCTACCTAACTCATCATCATGAGAAGAGAGGTTCACATGCGCATCGTCACAAGGGGTGATTGAAGAGTAAGCAGATAAAGGATCTACCGATGTTGAGCCTAAGGTGATCGTTGAAGGAAGGTCAAGAGAAACAATAGGGGAGGATTCAGAGGGAATGTTCCCCGAGGGTCTCATGGATGATGATAGGTATAAAATGGTGGACTAAGGCTCCGTCATCTTGACATCAAGAGGGGGAGTGTCAATGGGAGCAGTCATGTCTGGTAGTTCTGCCGAAGCAAAATGCGCAAATAGGGGAGAGGTGGACTTGTTGCGCTTGGCCTCGAATTGGCAAACCATGGCTAAAGAGGAGCGGAATTCTTCGAGGCAGGGACAAAGGTGGGTGTAATGGCCATGGAGATCACACAAAGCATAGGGGTGGTTGGTGTGAATAGTCTTGGGGTTCTTGGCCACTGTCATGGAAGGAACAGAGGCTTCTGGGACCGTGGACTCAGGGAACGCGACATTAACCATGGGCTTGAGATGAGGCAGTTCAGGACAGGTATGGGTGGCATGGCTGACAACATCACACAAAGCACACTGGATGGTATGATTTGGAGGTCGAGGAGGGGCAAGGTTTGTTGGGGCAGCCTTATCCTTTGATGCCCCCTTGTGAGTTTTTCCCTTCTTACCCGAAGCGGTCGCAATAGGAGGTGGTTCCTGTTGAGGTGACTGAGGCACTATTGTAACGGGAGAAGACATGGGGACCGGTTGAACCGAGGTCAAAGCAAGATAAGGTTTGGGTTGACCAGGCAGGGTAGTGGCTGGAGGGTCAAGGTACCAGACGGGTATGCTCAGGGTCAAATTGGGGAGGGAGAGTGTGGCCATGATGGGAACCGAATAGACTCCAGGAGGGGGAGCAAGGAAAGGTATCTGACCAGCAGGGTAATGGCCAGGAGGGATGACGCCAAGATGGTTAAGACTTGGGGGAACCGACCCAGGAGGGTAGAGAGGCTCATGGGTACCAACTGTAGGGGAAGAGCCAGAAGGAAGAGGTGTAGTTGGTGGTGGCAAAGGGCTAGGAGTAGGTTGCGGTGGGTGAGATGGAGGTTGGTGACTAGCCGAAGCAGGCTGTGGAAGGTCAGCCTGAGACGAGTGCATCATGCAAACATTCGCTAAGCTGGGGTCAGAGACAGGAGGAGGGGGAGGACCTGTAAAAGTTCCAAGCAAGGAGGAATCTTTGTAGACGCCAGGGGAAACACTGGTCAAAGAATTAATAGTTTTCTTATTGGTGATAGTAGAGATGGTGGACTCAGGGGAGGTCTGATATTTTGGTTCATGGTAAGTCAACTGGTCAATGGTGACAATCTTGCCATTATGAGGGAAAAACATCTTGTGGTGGACTGCGGATGGGACGACAGACATGGCATAGGTGTAACTACGCCCCAAAAGAATGTTGTAGTCAAGAGGGGCGTCGATAATTTCAACGTCGACACAAACAGTCTTACCCGCAAGGGTGATAGGACAGTTACGGAATAGGCCAATGGGCTGGGAGGCATGGCCATCCCACGCATGAAGGGTGATTGTGGAGGGGGCCAGCTCAGGAGATCTGAGTTGTTTCCAAACCGAAGCGGACATCACACTGGTATATGCCCCCTCATCAATGATACACCGAGCGACGTTGGCATTTCAGATTTTGACTGGGATTTGGAAAGAAAAAGAAGCAGGTAGGGGGGGATGGTCTGACTGACGGGCATCGAAAACAATCAATTGGTCATCAGCAGGATCTACAACACCCACAGAAGATAGTAGAGCCTTCTTTTGGGAAGGACACGACTGGAGGAGTTCCAGTGTTGAAATGGCGGCAGGAGATTGAGACAGATCATCTACTATGCTATATGAATGGGCAGCCCGACCAGAGGTAGCATTTCGGCGTAATGGGCCCTTAGGAATCTTGGTATGAACCTCAGCCTTGGGTGGAGGGATTTGCAAGGGACCATTGGGTGTGGACAGAGGCTCTGTAGGACCTAAAGATGGGGACTCAGAGATAGACGGAACGAGACCGAGTTTGAAGGTTAAGGTCGACGGTGAGAGGTTGGTCTGAGTTCATCATGAGAATATAGTAATCGAAGGAACTAGAAGGGGAAGGTTGAGTGATCGTTTTTTCTTCAGGTGGTTGGGTAGCCAAAAATCCCTGCTGTGCATCCACCTGCTCTTGAGGGGGCGGTGACTGCTGTTGCAGGGGTTGAGAAGACAAGGGAGGCGAAGGTGCGAATGCTGGAGGAGCTGGAGCACTAGGCTGTGGATATGGATGATAATGAGGTTGGGTAATAGTGTGGTAAACAGGAGGTTGGGCAGAAAGAGGAGGCATGCCGAATCCTGGATGCGTGCTACCGAGAGGGGGAGAAGTGCAGGAAGTGGTGCCCCCTCCCCCAGGAAAACCATAGCTCATGGGAGGTTGAGCGGATGGATGAGAGAGAGCTCCAACAATACCGTCGGCGACATGAGGTGCCCCTGGTGCATTAGTGCCACTAGGTCTAGGGAGTTCAGGAAGGACGGTATAAACATAACCATATTGAGCATAGATCAGGTCATATTTCAAGGCTATTTGGAGGGCGGCTTCTTCGGTTTGAGGAAAATGGGATGCAACATCTTTGCCGATGGCGGGTAAGAGAGATCTAAGGAACCAGTCCATGTAGACACGATCTTCGAAGGTAGGGGTTTGACATAGGCTCTTTCTTCTCCACCATTCTTTAACATGATCAAATAGGCGGGTCACAGACGATTGACGGAAAGAAGTCAAAAGTTTTATACCAGTGTCATAATGAGGGGGAAGCTGGAAATAAGAAAAGAAGGCGCAGGCAAGGGTCGCAAAGGTGGTATGGGAAGAGGTGGGCTGGTCAACATACCACTTAGAAGCTTCGCCTGTAAGCGTGCGTTGGAACAATCGAAGATGGTTGGAATCATTGGTAATGGAATTGGATGAACACCACATTTGGAAAGATTGGATATGGTTGGAGAGATCTTCACTAGCAAGGCCTTCGAACTTGGGAATGTCAGAGGGGAGCTTGGTTGGCATAGCAGGCCAACTAACATCGTGGTGGATAGGATCATTAGTCAACTAATGGAAATTAGGGAGACTGAGACCTGCCATATAAGGGAGCAAAGGGATAGTCGAGGTAGTTCTCGTGGTGGTGCCGCTAGAACCGGACCCAGCAGTAGGACCGAGGTTGCTAGCGTTAGGTCCCGAACTAGACATGGTGAAGGTAATAGGGGGAGAAATCGAATAATTAGAAGAGGAGTCGGAGTGTGGACTCGGGGGAGGACTAACTCGACGATGGCGGGAAGAAGTAAGTCGACCAACCAGAAACTAAGGGTGAAGGCCAAGAAGTCTCTGGGATAAATGCCTTGGAGGCGCAATGATGACGGGAAGAGGAATAACCAGAAAGGGTGGGGAGGTGCAGATTCAAGTGAGGTCAATGTTGAAACAAGGGCAGAGAGGTGCAGTGTCAATTGATTTTAAAGTCTTTTCCAGGCGATGTTAACCAGGCTCTTCTTCACTTAGGGTCAGTGTGTGGCATGTGTTAATTTTAATTTTTAAACCTAGACGTTTTGAGAGTTAAAGAAAAAGTGTGTTGTGTAACTAAAAATAAATCTATAAATTACAGTATATAATGCTGAAATAACATAAAATTTAACAGCTAACAATGCATCGATCTAACCCAAGAAGGCGGGTCTCTCAAAACTAATCTAAAAAGAGGGAAAAATCTAGTCAAAACACACGAAAAAGAGGCCGATAGATCTAAGGTCAGGAGGGACAGGGATCTAAAGGATAAATCTGCTGGAAAGAGGTGCATAGAACAACAAAGAGGCAAAGGCAAGGTTGTTGTAACAAAAGGGGAAATCAGCTAAAGGGAGGAGGGAAGAAGAGGTGGTCCTAGCGGTAAACCCAAACAAAACTATATGAGGTGATTTGAAATGGATAAGAGCTGATCTAAATGGATCTGAAAAGGAAGTATCAGATCTGACAATAAGAAGGCTGAAACTCTGAAAATTCAGACGTCTGAAACAGCTAAAACTCGCCCACCAAAAGTGGAGGGTACTAAAGCCCTAAGGGGCAATATTCCCACTTAGTTGAGTGAAACAGATTAGAAATAGGTCTAAACGGGCAGAGACGGAGGCTGGAAAACCTTGACAGAAGCTTCAGACAAACCCAGAAAAATTGCTTGAAAATTGCAGAAAAAAGTCCAGGTCGCAGGTTCTGACCTGTTTTCAGTCCAGGTCGCAGGTTTGGGGCAGAAAAGTGCGTCCTTAGGTCCATGTCGCAGTTTTTGGGCCGATAAGTGCGACCTGCAGATCCAGGTCTCTCGGCGGTAGATTTCAGAAAAAAGTGTCGTCTCAGCTGCGGTTGATGTCGGTCACCTGCGCAATAGGGCCAGAAACACACGGAAGTTAGAAATTTTAATTTTTGATGGTTTTAGTGGGGAAAAACACCATAAAAATAGGAAAAATAGAAGACGGAAGAGAAACCCTAGGGTCTGAAACAACTGGATATGTAGGAATATATAAAACGACAGCGGTCGCAAAAAAAAACCCATGTGGAGTCGCCAATTGTTAGTATGAATTTTTCGTCGTAAAAGACCACTTTAGCTACGCATAAAAAATAGCCCTAACATCAATTATGGTTGCCAAATATCTTTAAATCTGCAATCAGGTGATCTAAATAATGCTGCACAAATCCAGATCTAAGCATAAAATACACTAAGAAGATAAAATAAAATGAGGCTCCATGCATCCAATAGACAAGGCAAGAACGATGTATTTGAAAGAATTTTTATATTATATTGAAAAGGGGCACCTGAGAGGAAAACAAGAAAGGTGTTTTCCGGTTCTCCTCAATGGGATGGGTTCTTGATAGTCCTCAGCACTTCAGATCTAGAATCTCTCTCTCTTGTTGGTATAGAAAACCCAGACAAACATAGGACTCAATGGGAGCTCACAAGGCAAAAATGGAGAAAATGTGACCAAGTGTATAGATCGAGAGGTGATCTTTAGGCAACAAAAGGTGACGAATGAATGGGAAAAACCCTTCTATTTATAACAAAATACTGGGGCGATCTAGAACTTGGTGCATGAATCAAATATTATTAATCAAATTCTAGAACCACCCTTTAGGAATATTTTATTATATTTGTTGGAGGGAAAAGGATTTTTGACTTGGGTCAATTCCTTTATTTATAAATAATAAATAAATAAATGATTTATTTACTATTTTTAAGGAAATGGTGGCAATATAATTAAATAAATAATTATTTATTTAATTATTAATAAATAACTTAGTCCAATTTAACTAGGAATATTATTTAAATAGGATTTAAATAACTTATTCCTAGGAAATAATCAAATAAATAAGGATTTATTTAATTAATTTCCTTGTTTTGGGTTAAATATAACCAGGAAATATAAACAAATATAGATTTGTTTATTATTTCCTTTTGGGGTTTCTGTTTAGACCATAAACAACTTAATAATGGTGTTTTACTAAGTTATTTCACATAGTGAAAGAAATTTTACTTGGGGTAAAATTGGTCTTACATGGTGTACTTGGGTTCATCTAATGATAATAGGTTAGATGACCAAAAAATGGTGTAACATGCATTTTTGTGTTGTTTCTGTATATTTCAGAGTTTATTTACATGCTTTATGTGTTTAAAATTTAACATAAATCTCTCAAAAACTCATTTTAAACACTTGTAATTTTAACACCCTCAAGCAAAATTTGATTAATATCTGATAAAAATCACCAATGAAGGAGGAGGAATGTCACAGTACTTGTGTTGCTGGAATCACAATTATGATCCATTATTTCCTAAGTTTGCACAACTTCTCTTGACTCCATTAGTACTATCTTCCCATGCTTCTCCTGTGTTTTCCAGAGCCCAAGGAGTAAATTCTTCCCCCACGTCTTCACCATTCACATGATGAAGGTACCAAAATGACGATGACTGCGATAAAAATCGAAGGTGGGAATATGTAGCCACATGCCTGAGATGATGCAGTGACCAGGTGGCGATCTGTCAAGCTGCATGACACCACTCTTCTAATTGATTTCTCTATAAGTCTTACTAGAGGAGATGAGGCCAAGTCAAGGGTAGTTAATAATGACGATATTTATCATAGTAATTAAATCAAGGGGCAGGCCAAGATGCGGCCACATGTTGGAGGGCGGGAGGAAATGACTGTCGTGCCAACTTGGAGGGATAAGGGGTAGGAGGAAGGGGGGAGGGGGGAGGGGGGTTGGTGAGGAGAGAGGGGAGGGGAGGGGTAAGGGAGCTGTGGGGGAGGGAAGAGAGGGAACAAGCGGTTAGGGAGGAGCGAAGGTGGCCAATGAGAAGGCCAAAAGATAGACCAATTCTCTAGGGGATGTGGGAGAGAGAGAGGACCAAGGAGGGAGGCGGAAGAGGGCTCCAGAGGAGGGTGGAGGGATGGAATTAAGCTAAACACGTTCTAATATTTATGGTTATCTATTTTCTTTGCCCTAGGATTCTTAGTGATTGTTAAGGAATACATAGGTAACCTTCAATTCCATTCACCACAATGGCTTCTTCTTTGATTCTACAAACCAAATTAGCTTGTTTGTCTACCTCTTTGTTGTTTCCCTTGAGAAGATGGAAGAAATTTACTTTATCCAATGTAGAGGTCATACCTTGATTTCTCTTGATGACTTGGTTTAGGAGAGTTTTTTTAGCTAGGGTATTCCTTCTCATATGGTTAACTATTATCATGGAGTCTCCAAGGATTTGGAGCTTCTTGATTCCTTTAGTGATGGCCAATTTCATTCCAAAGAGTAACACATAAGCCTCATCTTGATTTTTAGTTTTACAACCTAAACTCTAGGCATGATTTTCTTCGATGTTTCCATTGGGATTGATGAGAATTCTTCCCCCTCCTGCCACCCCATAAAAAAATGAAGAGCTTTTAATAAAGGACTTGTAAGAGTATAAAAAATAAAATCATAAACAAACAAATGGGATACCTAAATATCTTCATGCTTATAACATAGTGATGAATCTTCTACATCAAGGTATTAATTATTTCATTTGTCATCTATGTCTTCATCTGAATTTGAAATAAAGAAGTGAGCACATTTTTTGATATTCTCAAAAGTTTCTTTATTGTTTGACGTAGGTCTATGGAGGAATATATTTCTTCATATGCAATCTCTTCCTTAAGATGATATATGGACTTCTCTAAAGTTGGTCCCTTCCCCTTGTTACCCTAGGAAAATGTTCCTTCCAACAATGCAATGTCATATTATTGTTCATAATATTTGTTTTTAAATGAATACATTATCACAAGTTCATAAGCATATTTTTTATATGAATGCATTATAACAAGCAACAAATAAAACTATGGACATAATAATGAGGACTTTTTGGACCACCTTTAAAATTATATATATATATATATATATATATATATATATATATATATATATATATATATATATATATATATATATATATATATATATATAAGAATCATTAATGATAGGTTATTTATTGCCCCCATGATAGCAATGTATATATCAATTCGATTCAAGTTGTAACTGATCAACAACTCTTCTCCAGAAGCTATTTATTTTATTGCACATACAAATACATGGGTTCATTCACATCTTCAAATATGTAATTAGGTTTCTTTTTTTTTCATCCTAGGTTTTGTAATGTTTATAAACCTTGAAATATTCCTTAATTATTTTGGCATATGTATACACACACACACCTTTGGTTTTATCATTGTCTCTTATTTGTATATAGTTTGTAGCCAATCTATATATTTTCATACCTCACATACATCGACCTGACCACATCTAATCTCTAAAATTTTAATAAGGTTTGACATACTTCATCAATATAGTTAATACATCGTAACAAAACTTTATGTCATCCATGGAAAATAGCTCCAAATCATGTAGTGATGATGGAGCAATGTGACATATCATTTTGTTGAGATGAAAATCAATGTTTACTTGAGGAAGGTCCTTGGGTAACCACCATTTCACTATATTCTTCTACCTTAAGGGCACCTCGATTACATTTATGCTCTCAGGATCATAAGAACATGACCCCCTTTCAGCAAGAACAAATTCCATGCATCTATTGAATTTTCTTCTTATCTTCTCACCTCTAGTTTATGATCTCTGTATGTTAGAAATACTCTATCATTGAATTTCCTCCACTCTACTTGAACTTACCTCACTCGATGAATGTAGATTTTATAGGTAACATTTTTTTTACCTAAATTCCATCGAATACGAGGATCAATTAGTAGATTGATGGCTTGTAACACGCCAATGTGCACAAACGATCCCCCCTTTTTTACTAGATTTTAATACTCGATATTTCATTGCTTGGGGATTTAGTGTACACTATGTGAATGTGAAATTATTGGTATTAGGAAAATGAGAATTTTGGTGTTGGGAATCCAAATACCTATCAATTTGAAACAATTAGTTGTAAAATAAGGTAAGCTTTGGAGCTATTAATTAGTTATGAAAATGCGAAATTTGGTGACTAAAGAGATCCAAATACAACCGATTAAAAAGAGTTGAATAATTGAATAAAATTAAAGTAACCCTTAAATATAATAAATGATTATGGACAATGGAGTTTTCTATAGAAAAAGTGGGGCATAGTTGAGCCTATGTTTAGGTGGAAAAGAAAGCATCCTTCTTGAGTTGCAAGTAGATGATTTTTTTAAAAGTATCTCCATCTATTTTAGAAAATTCTAGCAAAATATATATTTTGAGATTTTTATGTTCCATATGGGAGGAGAAAGACCCCTCCCCTGATTCCTTGTTAGCCTAGAAATAATTCCTGTGACTTTATAGGTATTTTAGCTGACTGACTAATGGAGTTTTTTTCTCAATAAACATGTTTAAAAGTGACTTTGGAGAAATATTCCTTGGGCTTATTTACTTCTTGGATAGGATGCTTCCCAAGAAGAAAATATGGTTTATAAATCCCTCATTAATCCACTTGAACATGACCATTATTGAATTTCGGAGGTTGGTTCCTTGTTCCTCACCTTGGTGGTTATCCATTGATTCTAGCAAGTGTGACACATGTTAAGATTATCTTTCTCTTAGGATGATCCTGATTGGGAATAATTGGAGTGATGAAAATGTGACTATATTTAGACCATACTTTCCACTTTATTCTCATTACAAATATCCTTACATCCCAAGTTTTGGGATTGATGTCTTTAAAGATTGGTTAGCCCATTAATTATTGATCTATCCTTGAGCCATTTGGGAAAGGAGCCATTGAAAAGGTTGATGAAAGAAAGAAATAAATGTATAAATTCATTGTCACCCCAACTAAAAATAAAATCATCAAAAGGAAAAATGGGGATAGGTAAACATGTATATGAAGCATCATACCTTAGCATAAAGGTCTCATTTTACCCAAGAAAATTAGCCATAAATTTGGCCATCCCTAGAAAATAATATCCCTTGAAAAGAGTTGAGATTTCTTCGCTAGTTTGGGACATTTGGCTAGCCATAGGTATGAAACCCTAGTTTCATCCCTAGGTATTTTAGTAAGTCTATTTCCTTTTAGGGTTTTAAGAGAGTGATTTAAGTATGGTTTTTTGTGAGTTCATCCAAGAATCATCATTCATCACTTCCCTTCATCATATTTGACTTAGTGTTCCCACTTGCATCGAGATTGGTTTGAGTCAATTTCCATAGTATCCTTGCTTAGGGTTCATTAGGTATTTATCAAGAATCCTTACTTTGCTTGACCTTGGGGGCTTGTTTCTAGGTCTTGCATAAAATTTAGGGAAGCATCCCTAAATTTTCAACCAACAATGTTAATCCTCATGATCATAATAAGATAGCAATGTGGTCATGCCTACAAGAAATAGGAAATGTATGTTTTGAATGATAGGTGGTTTTTTTTTTGGGAAAGGAATATGCATTGCTTCATCACAACAAGCCTATGTTTTTGCTATCACGCTTTAAAAATACTTATATTTGGGGCTACAAGTAGGAACACATTAAATTTTTAATTAAATGATGCAAGATTAGTTAACATCCAATTTTCATTATCATATTTGAACAAGGATACGATTTTATGTTGTTGAGATCCAAAACAACATGATCATGCTTCTAACTCTCCTTGCTTTATTTTTATATTCTTGAGATCATATCCAATGCATAAATGTCAAATTTCCTTGAATATATTTATGGATATTTAACCTACTATTCTTGATTGTACTCAAGAGATCAGAGCTAAGTCTTTCTGGCTCACAGGGGCGTCACTCAATTAACCTATGACATAGCATGTGCATTCGTGGCATACTAAAAAATATCCTTAATTTGACTACAGATTGGAAAATACCTCTAAAAATCACTTTATTTAACCCCCTACCAATACTAACCCATTACATTTTCCCAATTTTAAAAACCCCTACTTTCACTAGATATTGTAGGTATCCATTTTTTAATTAACACTTTTTATACCCCTTTATATTTATATCCTTAACGTAATGACATGATGCCTTTCTTACGACCCCACATGCATTCTAAAATTCACCTTTCTTCTTGTGATATACATAGGATATACATATTAGTATTCCCACAACGTGATTACTCAATTCACACTCAAGCATGTCTCACTATGATTTGTGGCATTTAATGGTCTAAGGTGTACAAAGATCAACCATTTTGTAGGAATATTGATTATGTGCATGTCTATAAAATGACATATAAATTAATATATATGATGATTAAAAGTAAATTGATGAATCTTTATGAATATGTTTGCACCAAATAAGGTGTTCAATCACAAGTCTAGACCCTCTAGATGCAACAACACTATTTACAACCAAGGTTAGGGCCCCAAATCTCAAATCCATATAAAGCAATGGGTTATATCCCCATCACTCAATTAATCATTCACTCACTATATCTCAAGCAAGGGAAATTACTACAAAATATTTGGGTCTTTGGAGAGGAATAAAGAGAGCAACCTCCTTGTGTGTTATTGCAATGCATATCTAAGAATCTTGCTATATTTGTGCATTCATGATGAATTATAATGGACATGAAAAACCACCCTTATTTATATGTAACAACATTTATTTTTTTAGTATTTACAAATTACAAGAAATAGACGAGCAATTTGCTATTTTTTTGGCAAATGTTGTATATACAGACTTTGGTATAGGAACACTAAACCAGTTGAATATTTTCTAGTCTCTACAATGATGTGATGTAATCCTTTGTAAATTCTCAATAAGATAAGTCATTTCTTTTATTTACCAAAAAGCACCCAAAAACAAGTTTTAATGGGGTCCAAGTTTCCAAGTCAAATAATTGTGTCATATTTATATGCATGTGTGCTTGATTAAGTATTGTATTTTAAGTTGTGATTTTCCTAGTTCACTTATAAACTAATGCAAAATATCTAGTACATATTGAATATGCAGTAACACTCCAACAAAATATACAAATGAAAACTCTAGAAAATTCTAATGACAAACGGCATTCACAGAGATAATACCCTACAGGAAGTTACACTCAACCTTCAATTATTACCCTCTTTTCTTCAATCCTCTAGAATGGATTATTCCTTCTTCAATGTGAAATATTGTTGTAATGTTGATATGTATATGATGTGACTATGGCCTATCCATGTCATAAACATGGACACTTTCGTGGAATTAATTAAATAAATTTGTTCTCTAACAAGTTAAGCTCAAGGCATATTTTCTGACAAGGATGAATGAGTGGCTCTATTTGTTCAAGAATAGTTGGCTTGGTTCACTACTTGTATTGCCAAGACCAAGGATTATTCAAGAAATGCAAGAGCCCTGTATTTAATGGCCAAAAACTAAACTACTCTATTGTGTAAAGTTAACAAATGCAGTCTAATTTTAATTTACGTTCATATCACTTCACTCCATTCCTCTCCTCATTCACAATATAATTAAATGATGAACAATTGCTTGGCATTGAACTTATGGCATTATTAAAACAAATTTTTGCCAGAAACACATGGTTGTAGCTTGATATGATGCAAAAAAATCGTGATCTAATGTTCTAGGAAATAAACCAACATTGATTTAATTGAAGAGACCACTTAGAAACTTGGGTGATTTCTAATTTGGGAAATGTGTGGCCTACGGGAAAATCGCTTAGCTACATCTCACTGGATTTTCCTGCAGGCGGGAATGTGTGGCCTCATTTTGTCTTCATTGTGAGGCTAATCTCTATACAAATTATCCCCTCCACAACCCTAACATTTGACTGAGCCTTTCCCATTTTCCCCAAAGATTATTCCATCTTGAATCCATTCTAGATTGGTTGACATTGACAATGTTTCAGGATTATTTTTAATGAAAAGAAGTTTAATTCCATTCTTTGTTTGATATTGTTTGTTATTTTAGAAGTTTACTTCACCCAATTTCTAATAATACAAGTAGTTTTGCTTCTTGATTGTCATATCAAGATTTTTAGCTACATCACATCAAATCTTGTCTCTATAGAATGCAAGCGACCCACTGAAGAACCTATGTAATGCTGAAAAGGTACTTTTAGACTACTCTTTAATTCTTCAAATGTGAGACATTTTCATTGAATAACATGGTGTGTGATATGTTTCGAACCTTTCCTTATTTCAATATTTCCTATCTAACTAGTTCAAGTCTTTGTTGCAAACTTAAATTTCATATGGAGATTTGCTGTAATTGATGAAAATTGGCCACCAATTTTCTTTAAATTAAAGCTTAAGAAACAGTTCAAGGTTAAGCTTGAAAGAAAGAAACACACGGGAAACCGTGTACAATAGAAACCATATAGAGTTTACTTGGAAACACATATTTTTTTGCATAAATTAAAGCTTAAGAAATAGTTCAAGGTTAAGCTTGAAAGCAAGAAAAACACAGGAAACCATGTACAATAGAAAACCATATCGAGTTTATTTGGAAACACGTAATTTTTTTACATAAGAACATACAATGACACTTTATAACAGAACTATTGAATGTTTTCCTAGTTTCATGTTCATGGAAGTCCACATGCAATCATTGTTCAAAAGATAATTCTCAACACGTCTAACCTCATGTGTTTTCCCAGAGGAAACTCAACCCTGAGTTTCATATCAGTTCAAGGACATCCAAAAAACAAAAATATATTTGCTAAAAGAGTTGAACAATTAGGATATTTACTTTACAACTATATGATACATTATTCGCTTGTTGTACATTTTAGGCATCAATAAAATGACTATCAAATGTATTGGGATCAATTTTCTACACATTCAATGCTTCATACTCTTCCCATCACTCCTTTAGTTGATCTTTAGTGTATGCCTACATGCAAGAGACCCAACTAGATGCATTTAAACCAACCTTAATTAGTAAATTTGAACTAATGATATTTCTCATGCTCTATAGAGTCTCTGGAGAGTACCTTTCAAGAAATCTAGTTCAGGGCATTAGCATAGCAGAAATCCATAGTATTCATTCACAAAGTTTCTTCCCTTGTGATTAAATAGTTGCTAGATATGGAATCCATAAAAATTTTATGTCTTTCATCAACATAAAAGGAGAACTTTGACATTTGCATAAGCATGGGGGCTTCATCTACATCACTTTGAGCCACTGTTTTTGAGAATCTAAGTCAACTTAGGGCCTGTAAACAATAAATCTAGACAAAAGAAACAAGACATTATCTTTTGTCAATAAATGAGTTTCTAAGATTAAAAAGCCAAATTTGGATTAATGTTGTTGCTTAGTCTAAACTTCACTCTAGTGTTGAAAATATGAGAACTTGAAAAGTCACTTCTCCTATAACTCGCACGTACCACTAGGTAATTGCTCAAAGGAACATATAAATTACCATTGAGATGCGAAAAATGTTTAGAAGTGTTCTGGAAGTGGTGTAAGAATGTGGTGCATCACTTTGTGCTTCCTCTTGTCTCATGGAGGAATAAGCATTGGAAATATATTCGGTAAGGTCTTTAGGCACAGAAGGTGATACCCTTCTTTCTGCTGTTGTGATAAGCCATAGAAAATATTGACCATCATAAGATTAAAAACTAGTCGGCATTAGAGTACGACAGTTCAAGCATCAATATCTAAATAAAAGGTGACAACAAATCACCTGAGGATAGAAGACTCGATAGGAGTAAAGCCTAAAGCTGGTGGCTCACACTTTTGATGCACGCATAACACATGTCTTTCCATTTCCAAATCACTATCCATACTGAATTTATCAAGTATCAGCCACAACAAGCCAAAACGAGAAAGAAATGATGGAGGAAGTTTGATATTCTGGGAACATTCTCTACAGGTGTTATTTGTAGATCAAACCAACCCTTGTCATAAAGAACATAGTATAAAAGTACTCAAAATTAAAGTTCCATCACAAAAGTAGGATACAATGTACACTAAAATACCAGAAAGAAAACATGAGCCATACTCTCCTTTCAAGTGAAGAGTATATAAGGAACTATTAATTAGCTATGGAAATAAAAGTAGGAAAAGAAAGTTGAGAACACTATATATATTTAAAGCTTAAATAAAAAAACTACTGATTGAAAACAGGCAATGTATAACAAAATTTATCTAAGAGAAAGGAAACAAAATCACTGTAAAAATATATTAATCCCTTTTAACCAAGCCGAGTTCCTAAATAGGAGAAAAATTAAGGGCACTATGATATTTGTACAAGTCAATATAGGATTTTAAAAAGGTTTTAAATTTATCCATCCTCTAATGTATCCTAATGGTTTACAAATCCAAAAATGAAAGAGATGAATGAATCCCTCATGCAGAATGGAGCAGTGTAAAGTACATATACAGGAAAAATAGGCAGAAGATTCAAGTCTACATTGCAATGATAAAATTGGAAACCATTCATTACAATATTGAACATGGTTTTTTCGTGTGATATGTTATCCATTTTATCATTATGCAAGCTAACAGAGTAAGAGATATGATGCTTGTAGGTGTTGCAATAGAATATGTTTATAGTGAAAATTGGGTGCCTGCTAAGCTAAGGAGAACTAGTTGACTATCAAGCCAATCCCAATACTCTGAATTAATAAGGCCATCAATTATTTGTAGCTACTAAACAAACATATGATTTGAAGTTGCACCTTTAAGTGAAACCAACAGACATTCAACACAAATTCTAAAATTCAAGATCTGGTAAATGGCATTATACTGTAAATTTGTGGTTTTCTTATAGAGATCATCACATTGCATATGATATAGAATAGAATAGAAAATTGAATCTTAGCCACTGCAATAAGAAAATAATGTAGAGATCAAACAGATAGCAACCACAATTCATTAGTCTATGTGGATCTACCAGGGTAAGCGACTAAATAACTTATTATGTTGATGGAACATTAAATAAGAAAAAACATGCTAATAACTTACTATGTTGATGGAACGTGATTCAAAATCTAACTACATAAATAGAAAGCAGACAATAAATGAGGTGAAATTGAAAGCAAAAAAATGTACTTTAACTGTAAATGAATTCAAAATAAAAGCAGGAAGAAAGGACTTTAAAATCATCACAGGCATCAACGTTTGCCTCTCTTAGCTACCTAATACATATGTTTGTACTTTAAAACATCACAGGAAGCAGATTTTGCCTCTCATAGTTGCCTAATACAATTCCTTGCAGCACATGCATGCATCAACTCCACTACCAAACCCAAGTACCTATAGCACCCCAATTCCCTGTTTGATGATGACAGGAAAATGAGAAGAGAAAAAAATGATACGAAAATTTGAAAGGTAGTGCCATGAGCAAGGAGTAGTGCCAGACTAAGCCTTTGCTTCTATACAGGACACCTTCTGTGTGTCCCAGTAGGTTGATGCAACTCCATGAGATCTATCTCTATAATTCATTTCATTCAAAAACTCATATTCATGGTAGGACCTCATATGAATCTACCTTCGAACTGAATAATAATAGCAATAGCGATATCCAGAACAACAGTCTATGCATTTAGAGAGCTTGTTATGCCCACCTTTGCAATGTTGATACTTTGTTTCTCCATCACTTCATGAATAATAGTATGGTCTATCTTGTCCATAGCATCACACTGGATTCATCACATACAAGATCCATTCACTACAAGGAAAAGACCCTCTAGCGGAGGTTATAAAGGAGGTTTTTAGTGTTATAAAATTAGCCAAAATTGTCAAAAAAACATATGCTACCACATCCGTTTATGGTAACTGAGGTTTTGGCAGAGCTTTTAACGGAAATTGAACACAACTAAAAAAAATGGGCGGCCGGAGGTTATTATGGATGTTTTTCCATCAGTGCTCTTATCAGGTTTGAACACACCGATGCGTATTGGTAGAAAGCGCACCAGAATGGCCTAAGGAGAATGCACTGGGTCGTTAAAGAAAATAACAACACCGAGCCTCGTGTTGGTGATACAATGCACGAGGCCATTTTAATTGGTCTTAGGGTTTGAGCAGTGCCCATAGGTCGTATAAGCGCACCGGTGCGTGTATCTTTATGAGGCACCGATGCTCTGTATCACAGAAAGGAACTAAGATTTATAATTGGTGTCAGTATTCGTGTGGTTCACATGGCATCTACAAATGCACCAGTGCTTATAGATACATAAACGCCCTAGTGCGCATTATCACACAAACACACCGATATTTATAGCTGGAATCAGTATTAGTGCGGTGCCCATAGAATCATAAATGCACTTATGCGTATAGACACATAAACGCATTAGGTTTCATTTTTTTTTTTTTAGAAACATCCACCTCTGACAATCCAATTATTGTGATTTTTTAAAATTCATTATTCATCAAAATTCGACACATCTTATAACAATATTCATATTAATTACATTTTTATTAATGCATTTGAATGTGTTGTTTGGATTAATTTGTTATATCATATCAAAATTATTGTGGTTTTTTAAAATTCATTATTCATCAAAAGTTGACACATATATATAATCTTATAACAATATTCATATGAATTAAATTTTTATTAGTGCATTTGAGAACGACAATGGAGAACGCAATAGAATAAATTAAAACAAATATTATGATTATATATATATATATAAGACAGTCTTTATCATACAAAATGGGACAAATATTCGTATCCCTTTGTCTTGGTTTTGGGACAGTATGTCCATTACATTAAACAAAATGTCTGATTTCATAGACATATTTCAAAAAATAAAACTCCTTGCTTTGATATCCAAATTACATAGTGATCATCATTCTTCGCTTCAACTGTTGTCACTGCCAGAGCTACTTCCATGACTTGGGTTATTTTTAGGAATGTTGTGTTCACGACATTGATTGTTTTCTTCTTCCTCATTTTCCATCTACAAATATAAAAATAAACTGAAATGAGTGCATATACATTGGTGAGAATAATGAAAATTCCAATATTAAATAATACACGTCATTTTTCTTTTCGATTTACATTGATGAGAATAATGAAAATTCCAATATTAAATAATATACATCAATGTAAATCGAAAATAAAAATGACGTACTATAGCAACAATTGACTCACAAACTATACACATTCTTTCAAAACCATGTACCATGCCATCTTTCAAAATTTCATCTATTGGCGCAGTTCCATACTTTGTTTCCTGCAAGTTTTATACCCCATAACAAATCATATATTTATTATAAAATATGATTTTGTTCTATTATAGACGGAGCTAATTAAAACAAGATCGATATATGCTTACAAATTCCACAATTAAATTCTGATATGCCAACATATACTCACAACCCATATTTAACCCAATTTCAATCAATTCGTGTGATGATTCTTCTTTGTATGTTAGCACCTGTTTGAAGACATTCATTGATGATTTTTGTAAAACAACTTTAAAAATAAAAAAATGAAATCTAGTTAAGTTGTTATAAGGAAGTAAAAATTACTCACAAACTTAGAGATCAACCATTTTCTTCCTTGTCGTCTTGTTTTAGGTGTTGAATGGGTTCTATTTTTTTTCTTTTCTTAGAACAACATTCCTTTTCTGAGCTGTTGGTCCCTGTAGAACATTAAACAGATGTGAATTAGTAGAGTTTTTGACACATGTTATCTAATAATTTTAATTATATTATTAATGATAATTAAAAAAAGAAACTCATATTGGATCGATAGTATTGTTTCATTCACCTAATTCATATTTTTGCAATTTTTCCATTAAACTTTTACGCCCTTCTGGTCGTAGATCAAAAATAATCATATCGAGCTTCGTCATTTTGTGGCTCTGCATGATACACAGAAAACACTACATATTAGCTAAAGTTACATATAGTTCAAAAATAATATTTTTTATAAATAATTTACAAAGAACTTGCCTTTTTTGCTTTTCTTGATGTGTTAACAGTATTTTTGTTACTTGATATATTTTCAGACATTTCTTTATCAATATTAAACCTGTAGCATATCATTCATTAATATATTTATAAATAAATTCTCAACTTTTCAGTTAGAAAATAAATCTCGAGACACCGGTGCACCTTTCATGAAACCCGCACCGCCGCCGGTGCGTGTATATATTAACAACACACCGCCAAATAATATAATTTGCCGTACGGTGCATTTGGTACACCACAAAAATAGTGTAATAAACCTAACGGTGTGTGGGGTATTATAAATGCACCGCAAAAATGGTGTAATACACCGTACGGTGTTTTCCTAGTTAAAGAGAGCACCGATGCCCTATTTCAGATTTGGTGCACGTATTTAAAAAAATGTTTTCAATTTTTTACGACATAGAACTTGTGCAGTGCACTGTAATAATACAGAGCACCGGTGCGGTGGAGTATGCAGGGCGCACCGATAAAGAAAAATCCATTTTTTCAAAAATTCACGCAATTGCCGAATGGATTGGGATCCGAATATGCAAGTCGTCACGTGGGTTGGACGTCAATCTAAAATAAAAAACCCTAATTCTAAAATCACAGAAACAGGGAGAAGAAATGGAAAAAACGAACAAATAAAGGGTTCATGGTAAACATGCATAAAACTGCAGGAAAAAATAAAAAAACTGCAGAAAAAAAAGTAAAAAAAAGAATTAAATTTAATCATGAAATGGTTTAAAATTCTATGATAAAGGACTTGAATCACCAGAGTTTTGGTTTCTGAATGTCTGAATACTTCTGTTGGAACGTATTTTGCCATCCACAGTGCCCTCGTGCTCTCTTGCTCCAAGTCTGTCTCCTGCAAAAATCTGACTAAAAATTTTGAGAAAAAATAGTGAAATAATGAAAAAATTTTAGTATTTAAAGAATTATTTTATCAAATTAGATTTTCGAAAAAATTTTGCCACCCATTTTTCAAATTGCCGCTTTTTTTTTTAAACTTAAACAAAATAGAGTTGCGTTTTTTTATTTGCATTTATTCGTTTCCGGTGCGCGTAAATGTGATGCACCGGTGCGTTTTATTAATACTACGCACCGGGGCCTGTTAGGATAATAAGCACACTGGATTTTTAAGATTTTTTATTTATTTATTTTTTGTATGTAAGATCATAAAAAATAACGATAATTATAAAGTACATGAATTTATTTTCATTATTTTCTAAACTTTATATATGTAAGATCATAATAAAATAATGATAATGATAAAGTACATGAATTTATTTTCATTTTTTTCTAAAATTTATGTTACAAAAATTCGTATTATTCTAGATTTGTTATTTTACAATTATTTGTAAATTTAAAAATTTAAATATTTTAATAAAATCATTTCACATTAATACAACTAAAATTTTCACATTAATAGAATTAAATTTTACAAATTAATATTTTACATACAATTACATTAATTAAAATTACAATTAGAATTAGAATTACAATTACAATTACAATTTTAATTTTACATTTACAATTTTACATATAATTACATTTACAATTACAATTACAATTTTACAAATATTTTACAGACAATTCAATTAAAATTACAGTTACAAATACAATTACATTTACAATTTTACATATAATTACATTTACAATTATAATTACAATTTTACAAATATTTTACATACAATTCAATTAAAATTACGATTACAAATACAATTACAATTTGTGAAATTTACATACAATTAGAATTACAATTACAATTTTACAATTTTTCATATATACAATTACAATCATTTCAGAATAAATTAAATATTACAATTACAATTAAAATGTTACATTAATAAATATTTTACATGCAATTACACTTAAAATTACAATTAGTACAAATACAAATACAATTTTACAATTTTACATAGAATTAAAATTTAAATTACAATTACATTCATGACATAATATTTAATAAATATCATGGTCATTTAATAATATTAAATTAATTAATAAACATCATCACGATCATGATAACCATCGTACAAACATCATATGACTAATAAACACATTCAATTAACATCAAATTAACATTATATATTAACATCATCACAACACAGACATCAAATATACATCTCAATATAATGTCAAATAACTCATGTGCCTATCACATATACACATCTATCTGCAAGCTAAACATTAAATGAACATATCTAACATGACTAACAATATGCGCCACATCATGATGATCATCAACATGAAAATTAAGTACAACTGCAACATGAACATAAAATAACATAAAATACATGGACCATATATATATATATATATATATATAAAACTGAATAATGTTAAAAATATACAACTGTAATATAAATCATGTCATGGATCAAGCTCTGGTGGTAGTATAACAACATCATGAATAACACTAGTAGAAGTGGATGCGGCCCGGCCGCAACGTTGGGTGCAACTTCTGATAAATGATGATCTACTGGGGCCTCACGATGGTCATGATGATCAGCTGTATTGATGACAATCACAGTGGGAAAGGTCATGATCAATATGAGGCGCAGTAGTAGTGGAGGCGGCCTGCTCAGTCAATAGTACTGCAGCCTCGGTGGTCGATGGTCCAACCTACTCATGATGATTGTGACTAGTACTCATGGTGGATGCTGTAGGCTGCTGACTGGATGTGGCCGATGGTCCAGCCTCATCTCCATGATGACTAGTGTCAGATGCTGGCAATGGAGCCTCATGCTAATCGTTAGGCGCGCCGTGAGGTGAACGATCATGAGATGCATTTGAGTGGCTACTGGCAGACTGTCCATCACGTTCCGTAGCTTGACTACGCCTATAGCTACGGACAATCCTCCTCAATCGTGTAACAACTGTCGTAGCTCCTACGAAATGCCGCATTAGGCCGTACATGTCACGCGGCATACCTCTTCACATCTGTATCAATCTATCATCACCCTGTATATCTCTGTAATGAGCAGGCCTGATGCCCGCATCTGAAATCAGTCCACATGGTTGGCTTCCCAACTCCATCTGGTATCTGGTCTCTGGTCGACCACGCCTAGCAAAAGGTCGTATCGGTGCACCATGAGGCGCCTGAGGATCATCCCGATCATCTAGCGCATCAGCCATCTCCTGATCGAAATCATCAGGATCGACACTTGGATAATGTGGTGGATCTGGCATCTGATCTTCATAAAAAGACCCAATGTCTGCAAAATATATACAAGTACACAACAATAATTAGACAATTTCATTACATAATTTAATAAAAACAAGTTAAAGAACATGTTAGAATAAATATAAATAAAACAGTAATATTACCTCTATCATCTGGCGGCTCATCAGGAGTGAAGAGGATGTTGGGACACCCTCGCAAATCTAGTCCAACATAAGGACATGGGACCATAATGAATGGATGCAGCCCGCCAATGCTAGCTAGTAAGTCCCTCGAATCATGTGATATCCTCGCTGGAAACATAGTGTCTCCCCTCTTGGGCATCATCTTCCCCCACATGTGCATCCTGGCCTGCAACATCGGCCTACGAGGCTGTCGAACAAAACTCAGTCTCATCTCTGGAAACCTCTCAAAAACTAAACAAAACAGCTCTGAAGCAAAAGGGAAGTTGACCCTCCCTTGTGCATGAGCACGACATCTATTTAAGGCCGTACAAAACTGTCGCAAAAAAATGGCAGACCACCTGACAAGTCATGGCTGCTGTGCTAAAGAATCAACGTAATATAAAAGCAAGCAACTAATGTGTTGCCCGTCACTGGTGTTGTGCGAAATGATCAAAGCGATAATAGAGAGGCACTGCACGTCCTGTCTACCAAAAGCACCTATACGTAACTGACCTCCAGGTACCTGAAACTCTGAAGGAGATAGTACATGTGCTCCAATGTATCTCTGGGAGTAAATTGACTGACTCCCTGCCAAGTGGCACGTCTAGGAATGAGGAAAAATCCACCCCTCTCCTCGATAGTCCTGTAATAAAATAAATTTCCTCCTTAGTGGGTGTGTACCACTAGTCAGGACCAACCTGAAAAGCCTGTTGGTGGGCATTCCACCTGTCGATAAGATGTCTCAAAAGTACACTATGGGCCTTTAGGCTAGAAATAGCCACCTCATAGAACTTGAGGAGGCCTACCTGCTTAAGGATCTCCTAGGTATCTGCAGTAATAGGGCAAGGGAATCCATCTCTCTCCCTCTCTCTCGCCTCCCACTGGCGAATCATGTCATACTGTTCTGCTTCTTGTTGTTGTTGTTAATCATGTTCTCTCTAAATCATTGCCATATTAAATAATTTTTTTTTTATTAAAACAGAAATGTACTTATAAATATACATGTATAATTTTTTTTGAAAAAAAAACACACATAAAAGTCGGTGCTCCATAAAAATAGTCACACATCGGTGTCGGTGCGTTATAATATTTTAGCGCACCATCGTCGGGGCTGCTAAAGAAACTGAGCACACTGGCTTCGGTGCCGATGTCTATTTTTCAAGCACCGCGAACTGTTTATAATTCAAAATAGCAGTGCGTTGACTGAAATATACGCCCCGGTGCGTATAGTCATGTCAGCGCACCGAGTTCATGACAATGACATAGTTGACAGTGCAGTCTTTTACTCGGCCGCACCGTTGACCCTCTCGGAATACAAAATGCAGTGCACTAACATAAACCGGGGCGGAAAATGCAGTCAATGCACCGCACTATGATTGTCGGGGTCAACGATGCGCCTAGATCAATGAGAATACCGCCTTTTTATTTTTTTATTTTTAATTTAAAACTATTCGGGGCGCCTTCCGGAACTACCTCGATAACGGTGTGGTAACCATTAGCACCAGTAGCGGTGCTGCCTGTAAATTTTACAGGTAGCACTGCGAACGGTTCGAGCCAAACAGCTCGAACGCACCGCGCAACAAATTTTTTATTTTTTATTTTTAATGGTTATTTTTAGGTTTATTTCAATATCTAATCCGGTAAAAGGCTTAATTATAGAAAAACTAGAAAAATACTTGTACATGTCGCAGTAGAGGAGGCATATTGGCTGTAAAATTTGGAAAATAAAATTTGGCCACTATTTTTTAAAATGCAAGCTGCAGATTGGTTGGCAATGCAGAGCAGCAGTGCGTGCAATGGGTGCAATGAGAGCACCGATGGCAGGGAGGCTCAGAAATAAGAAAATAGCACCGAGGCTTGAGAGCTCTGGAGTACTGAGGAAAGTGAATAATGAATCTTTTTGGCCGTAATTTTTTTTATTAACCCTGTTCCGGTGCATGGGGTTTTATAAGCGCACCGGTGCGGTTAGGAAAACCGCACCAGGCGGTATCAATTTTGGCGCATTGTTTATAACACCCCGGGGTGTTGCCCTAACCACGCACCGGGATGTTTCAGTTTCAGCACGAAAATTTTATGATGCACCGGGGCAGCGTAATGGTAAAGCACCGATGCGTAATAGTCACAAAGCACTGGTTTTTTGGCCTTAATTTATATATATATATATATAACGTTATTCGAGTGCGTGTTGTTTCTGGCGCACCGGTGCTCTTAGAGAAGAATGCACTGGTTTGTTTCTGTTTTGGCGCGATGTTTTATGATGCATCGATGCAGAAGAGTATTGAGGCCCCAGTGCGTTACAGTAATTGGATGCCCCGACGATGTGTACTTCGTGCACACTGTCCAGTGTGCCAATGTTCGGTGCGCACCGGTGTGTTCTATGGTATCGTGCGTACCGGTAATTGATAGCTCAAGAGCAGTGGAAAACTGAAAAATCAAGGTTTTTTGTCATTTAATTTAATCCTTTACCAGTGCGCATTATTTATAGGCGCACCGGTACTCTTTGCTGCAAACGCACCGGTCGGTTTGTGTTTTGGCACATTTTTTATGATGCAGCGGTGCGGTTTCTGTTTACCGCACCGCGTGGTTTCGGTGTTGGTGTTATGTTTTATAATGCACCGGCGCGGACGAGTTGTGAGGCACCGGTGCTCTATTATATTATGATGCACCGGGTGTGTGTGTACGGAGTGCACGGTGTCCGATGTGCCAATGATTTGGGCTGCACCGGTGCTTTATTTTTTTGAGAGCACCGGGCAAGTTTTGATGATAAGAGCACCGATAGGAAAACATCCGCATAACCCTTCGCCCACCAACCTCTGCTAGAAACGGATGTATGGGGTATTTTTCTTTGTGGTTCCTCAAAAACATCTGCTAGAGGGTCTTTTCCTTGTAGTGATTACTTCTGTGACTGCTCTGAAGGCGTCGAAAGATATACGTTGGTGAAACCTCTGATGCATTCAGTCTAATAAAAAAAATTTCAACTCCAAAGAAACCAATAACTTAAACATTGGAAAGAATAAATCTCAGAAACATACGAGGGCCCTGCCTTCAAGTACCATTTTTTTGGTGACCAGATCCCTTTGAACAACAACTGTTAGACCAACACCACAACTTCGTCAACCTGTGATCGCTTGGTGTTGAATGTGGAAATCGCTCGTTTGTTTGGTGCGCTTGGCCTACTGATTAAATTGGTCATGTTCTACTACACACACTTTATGGGCAGACATGAATCAGGGCAAACTGTTATAAGTGAGATCAGAACAAGCTCAGGATGAAATCATCACAAACATTGGAGTCAAGATTGGCTTGAATACCGATGTTTTCCTCTTTATATGCAGTCAATGAAACAAACTCCCCTGCAACATATCTTAGTATAATTTTTCATGCCTGAGCACAGAAAGAATATATGATTCACACTTGTTTGCAATCATAGAGCCCCTGAGTTATGTGGTTCATTCTTCCTGAAGAATACTCCTATCATTGACATTTGAAACCTAAGTTACATATCTGGTGAAATTCTGATAGGAACAACCTTAATTTTGGAATTTCTAATTCAAGAGATCCAAATCTGTCCTATTAATCATACCTCTATAAAATATATTAAAGTTTGATTAGATATTCTGTAACCTGTCTCATTATATTGAAGGACTGAATTGAGGTAGAATAATATAATTTTATTTTAGTGATTTAAAAAGCATTCATACTACTAGAATCACAATGCATAACAATTAATATACCAGGTTGCTTCAGAAAATGAGAACCCCTTCCACTTAACTAGATATTCCTGGACCGCATTGTCAGAATCAATATTTGTTGTTCTTTCTGCAAAGACCCTCTCAACCTATTCACAGATGCCACGTAACTTTTTTATTAATTAAAATAATAAAATAACTAATGCTGAAAATAAAGCTTTCTTATGACAGCAAGCTAGATTATACAAGTTAGCCCAATATCCAGGCACTACCTGTTAATATTGAATGAGAAGCTCTAACTCCATTTCCTTGCTGACATCATGGAACTCCGCCTGTAAATGCAATCACACAAGAATAATTCAACAATTGAGTAGCAAAATTTTATCCAAAATTTAATTTAGCAAAAATGAATGATGTAGCAAGGACTGTAAACACTCCAAAAGAGTAAAACAATAGAGAATCATGATGAAAATCAGATGACTAAAAAGAAGGTTTTCCCTTTTAAGATTCGTGATTGGGCTCATTTTTTACCATTCGGAGCTTTCCAATGCTTTACAGAAAATTAGACAGTAGCATACCTCTTCTCGTGAAAGTGCCCGCCTATGGTTTCATTCCTCCTCCACCTTCCTCATATATTTTAACACCTTTTTTAATCCAATCAACTGTATAATCATCACAATGAATGGCTTGTTAGATCTAAGACTTTTGTGATCCATAAAGTAGATAGAGGATGTATTTCGGATTAATCACATTGTTATGATTTGGTCATCTATCTAATTATTAATTTGAAAGATGTCTATCTAATGAATGCCTTGTTTACGAAAATTTTCATATGACTAAACTACAAAAATGATGATTCTAAATCAAAGTTTCTTTGCCAGAAAGTAAGAGTAAGAGTTATTTATAAATCATAAATTTGAAATAACCCTCTCTATCTGAAAATTAATTTACAACTTACATGTTGGAGCTTAGACAGAAATTTCCATTGACAGTGCATATATGACTGTCCTTTCCACTTAATCAAGAACTCCATTTCACTCCAATCTAGCTCCCCATCCAATGTCATGTTCAAGAAAACCAGCTCAATCTTTCGTTTTTCTGTTGATCTTCTTTGAGCCATTCCTCTGTGTTGATGCCACAATAATCTCTCAGGTGCATCAACATCATCTTCCTCGGCCTCTTCTATCAAAATCTACAGAGATTGATAATTTTGTGTAATGTCAGACATGTACATTGACAAATACAGAAATTTTCCTAGCATAAAATGTATCCTTACCAAATATGGTAAACCAAAGAAACTAAGAAAATGAGATACATTCCATTTGAAATTTGATAATTGACCACTAGAACAAGTAGCATAGATACATCCTAATCCCAGATGTATTCAAAAGACACAGCAGATCCAATGTTAAGGTGGATCAATGCTAGTTTATATATAGTTGTTAAATTTTGGTAACTAAAATAAAGCAACACGAAACTGGAAATCAATTCACTTCTACCAATGCTAAAAGAACAATTACAAGACATGAGAATCACAAATGAGGATAGTAAAAAGAACATCACTCCCACTCACCACTAAAAAATCATTTAAAGAAAATTTATTAGAACACCAAAGACTGAAAAGTAAGATTTATTTTGATATTTTAGATAAAAGTTACACATATGCCAGTTCTTAAATATAACAAATGAAGAATTATTTTGATATTTTTAATATAAATTTATTTTGATACAAGAGACATGAATAACACGCTTGCAAGTTCTTAAATATAACAGTTTGTAAGGACCTTGCTCAGAAATAGCAAACAATTAATTGACCCTCTTATACCTATCAATTAGGGACGTATTTGGCAAATCAATTCAAATGAAAATGTTTCATTACTAATTAAGCTAAATTTAAAATAAAAGTAACTATAATTTTTCAACTAGACTTAATAAGATTTACTTGAATCATATTACACATATTCTGAAGCAGCCCATCTAAAATAATTTGAACCCCATACCAAAGAATCTTGGCACACTCACAATATTAGCTTAGAATCATTATATTTCAAACAATGACTGTCACACTATGCTCTAAAGCAACCAGTCTGAAATAATATTACAAGACATCTTGGGACAAATAATATTTTCAAAATGTTATAGTTTATTATTTAATGGCTTAATGAGCCTACAATAGTCAGCAAGCCAGAGCTAACAATATCCTTAAATTTCCAAAATTGTCCAATTATTGTCCAATTATTTAAACTAGATGACATTCACAAATGTAACAATTTCAAATTTGTTAAAGTTTTTGTAGAAAATCCATATTGAACACTATCACTATTTCAAGGTATGTTTAACACAAAACTTAACCTTTTTCTTGGCCCTCTCCTCTTCTTCATCTTCACTTTGTTCACTTTCAACATATGATATTTTACGAACTGATCTACTTGAAGTCCACAATTCACTTGAATGAACATCTTTGTTCCCAAAAGCATTTTTTCGACTCCCACCCCATTTATAATGTGATGTGACCTCCCTCGATTGTCGATTAAAGTCTTCATCACTGTCTTCATCTGTATCGTGGACAGAAGATTCCTTGTCATATGATATTATCCTACCTCTCTTTAACGTGTAGATACACTTTTTGCTTCTTTACCAGAATGTAAATAACTTGTAATTTTTGCGTCTAGCTCTATAGCAAAATACTCCTCATCACTCTTTGAAGAATCTGCATCTTCGTCCTCATGTTTTTCTTCTACATAATCTTCGTTTTCAAAATGCTCAACCTGGCAAGAGACAGACTAGTAACTATTCAATTTCAAAGTACCTATCTTCTAAATCATCCTCACTTTTTTTTCTAATTCTCAAGAGAACATTAAAGATAACCATCTACAGAGAACGCCTAGCATGAAAAATTGATAAAAGAAATAGTCTAGGCAACATAAATAGTATGCTACCCAGATTATATACAAACTGGAAACCACAAAAGACACCTAATGAACAGATGCATTAAAGCCCTACAAATACTTCAACCTGTCTTCTATGCTCAATTCTATCAATTAGAATGTATTCTAGTTCACACTTTTGAATGGGCTTATTCCCTCATTCAAAATGGATGCATTTTTCAAAGACCATTACACTTAAGAAAGTGCATATCATTTTGTGGCACCTGACCTGTGCATGTAATAGGTAGACATGTTTACTTGAACTCATGCATGATATTTATCCTACATGTTTGGACAAAAGATCACCTATGGAATCAACTAATTTTTTTTTACTCGATTAGCATGGTCACACATGAACGAGGTCTTAAAATCAAGAATTATGTCCCACATCATATATTGTGCTAGAGGTGAGGCATCCTGCACAGATGGACTCAACAATCAACATGTTTGTAACTAGTCTGCGTGGACCTATGAGGGTAAGCAACTAATCAGGACTTCCCAAACCATGGTGAGGTTGTGCGTCCTTAATAAGCATGGAGCTATGATAGAAATCTGAGCCTCAACAACTCAATAAAAAGTTGTGGAAATGGTGTTCAACAATCTGAAAATTCTGGAGAAGTGTCAAGTTTTGGTGTTTTCCTTGCAGTGATAATGGCACCAATTCATTGACAGTTAAAGTTTAAGGTACATCCTTTCAGTAAATTCAGGTATTATTCTACCATAGGAATAAGAACATACAAGGTGTTTTTCCTTTACGATGGAATGCACATCCCACTGAAACCCACCAACCACTTCCCCTATTTTTTAGGATAGTACCTAGCGTAACCCAGCTAGTTACAGTTTTGGTAACCCAACCCAGTGAGGAAATCATGTGAAATCCATAATATCGACAGATGCAGCTAGCCAGGGGACTGGACCCCATGACCTCCTACCCATAATTCAGAGCACTCAAACACTCGAGCTAACCCACCAGGCTACAAAAGCACATACAACTTGTGATGTACACTAAACTCATTGTATTTTTTTCCAGAAAGTGCCCCACACAATTTTACATTTATGAATGCAGTACACATATATATGCAATCTCCTTTAGTGAGGAGGTTCTCAAAGTTGATAACAAGCTATTTCTGGTGCTTTGAAATCACAATTAGTCTGCCTCATTTCAGCCAGCATTTGTGTTCTACTTTTTTTGTACGAAGTAAAGTAGCAACCCTTTCTAAATATATCAAAGAATCAAAATACCCGATGAGTGATTGATCCTGGAAAATTAAACGTGCATGATGGTTTATCGCTTGTATTCATGGAAAGCATGAAAGTATTGGTCAAACAATAATGAGTTTTTCCTTCATCTTCTGCTCCTACCTGGAAAGGGACACCAATATAATTCCTCCTCACAAATGTCTCTATAGCATTTCTGCAGAATCAATCATTCTGCAAAAGGAAAAAAAATGCTTTTCTAATTGAGTTCTACTGCAAGTATTAAGCTCACTCACCTTAAAAACATGGATAGCATCCCATACACCTTGCTGAAAGAAACCCCTCCACCCCTGCCCTGTCTGCGAACCATCTTCATTTTTCATCCCCTAGTCAATTTTTAGTCCGGAGTTGAGAAAAGTAACAGGGAAATCAAAGAGAATAAATTCAGATGGAAACTATGTAGTCCTTCCCAGGATATATCTAAGAAACAAACCACCCTTATTATCAAAAAACATGATGCAAATCCTTCTCCTTCATCCAGTTCCCACATGTATATAGAAGAGATTCCATCTTCATAATACCTATCAACACAAGCACATTGAAAAATTGCTATTACTTAATCAATAACTATTTATACTTGAACATTTAGTGATTGGGAGGTCCTTTGGACCAAATATGGATTGGGTAATAAAAAAAGAAAGCATTGCCAAAGACAAGGGAAGTAAAGGACCTCACTGATCACGATAAATGGAAAAAATATCATTTGCTTCCACTTCAAGCTTTTGTAAATCAGTTGATGGATGCGCTCCATCTTCCAATGGTGGATAGTATTTTTTTGACCATGGTGACCTATAAAAAAGTGGCAGCATCATAAACATATTTTGTTACTTCATTGATCAAGTTTTTTCTATAAGTTGTGGAGAGACAAGGTATGGATCAATGCATAAGACCCAATTCACATTCCTACTTCATCATATTGTTTTCAACTAATCCTCAATACTAAATATCCATTGCTTTTGTAGATATCAGATCAACAAAGTCTTTAATTTATTATTTCGCCATTAAAAATTAAACTCTCAACATGAGCACCTCTTTCTCGTACATAGAGCCACATGCTATTGTGTGTAAAACTATTAACTAGAAATGCAAACAAAATGACATACCATTTCATTAAAATTAGCTGTATGAATCACCATCTCTATTGTAGTCACATAGAAAAAAATCCTTCCCCGAGTCTGCATCATTCGCTACCTGCTCATTTCCCAGATTATGAATGGAGTGAGTTATCCAGGTTAATTTTTTTCCTACTACTGTTTAAACAATGTGAAATATAGCCAATGCATCAAAATAATGCTAACATTCTAGAAGTTAAAACCATCTTCGAGCTCTTTGGTATATCCCCACTTTTCACTTTTTCAACAAAATGAGGATAAATTGTAGAACTCTAGCCCAAACCCTTTGCCTTGAAATTTGAATAATACAAGCGACAGTACCCTTTGCCTTGAAATTTGAATAATACAAGCGACAGTTCCAGGATTTACTTTATTTAGGCAGAAAGAAGAGACTATTTTACACTAAAGCATCAATAATATTTTTAATGAAAAACTGAACAAGGAAATAATACAGGAAAAAAAGAATTTATGATAGATTTTTCAAAATATTTATCTTGCTTGGTAGACAACTAAATTTGCATCCATAATAGGAAAGAACAATCTAAAATAAACTACTCTTGCGATAGTCATATGCACTTAAAACATATGAAAAACTAGATTACTGAATGCTGAAATGTATTAAATGCACTATTTATAGAAATCGTGATACTCAAGTTGACTAGAAAACATATACAAATCGATTCTGGTTAGTAAAGACATCATTGGAGAACTCTGCCGCATGTCTGCTCGCTCCTTTTGTTCGAAAAAAGAAAAAACCAAAGGAAGCCACGAATGAAATACATTCAACTAGATATTTAAGGACAATGAGGGATGTCCATCCTCCAAAATGTACTAGAGAAACAGAGGTACTTCAATCCATCGTGCACTGATGACTTCCACCACATTGATAACAAAAATAAGCATTACCATAATGGGAATTCAAGATGTGGAATCAAGATGGTTCTGTAGACATCATCGCATCGTTAGTTGCTGCATATATGTTGAATTTAGGATCTGACACAGGATGGTTATACAAATTGATGACAAAGGGTAAGTTATAGAGTAACAAAGATTACAACAGGCATAAAAAACAAAGCCTGAAAATGAGTACAGATGTTCCACCTCTACCCACCAATAAGAAATCCTTAGGATATCGACATACACCAACAAACTTAATTATATATCAAGAATGGGCATATGACATGTATTTGCAAAGTGCAATGGTTCAACGCCCTTATGGGTAGGGTCCAGATCATGCAAATTTGGACTTGTGGACCTTTACCATCTCCCGCCACCACCACTCTTTTGTGTGACCATTGGATCCTTTTGAGGAGGATGATTTAGAGAGTTCCCTGGATCACCTCTATGACCAAAATAATAAACCATACTCATCAAAGACTTATAGGTAATCGATACCCTCCTAAGTGCCAACCTGAACATGGGGACCTAATAAACATGGAGTTACATTTGAGCCATGAAAATTAAAACGACTTCAAGCCCTGAGGGCATCATAATACTATTAGACATATTGAATGCCTATAGATTTTTTATGCCACAGTTCGCACATTTGTAGCAGCGCAATTTCTTAAATACAGAAACGAAATGTTCAGGGAAATAGTTTAACCATATCTATTTCTTGCAACACCTCAAGAGACAAAATCATGAGCAAGAAAAATAATTATTTCTACAAAATTGCTTAGTGGAATCTTCTATCTGAAACCTAATGTCAATTCTTAATACTTGATTTCATTCCTTGTAATTTTTCACGTGCCCTAATCATTCTACATGAGTTTTCCATTGCAGATTTTAGAGACATTGTGTTTTTCTATTTTTCTCATTTGTCGACCATTTTATTTTTCTCTTTTGGATGTGCTTCAATAAACATGTACAATTTGTAGATGTGTTAAATAAACATGTTACAAGGGACTGCAAGCAGAGAGATGACTTCCTTGGGCAGGGATAGATATTCTGCCAACACCGCCCAGCACTTGTACCAAGTCCCATTCCTTTGAAACTCTGGAGGCAGACCACACCGAGAATGGAACCCTGACGGGCGTCTTTAGATATAATTTTAACATACTTGAATTTCTCTGAATCATAAAGAATCCATGCCAGATATTACTGAGTCGATGAAAGAAATTGATAAAGAAAAAGAGAAAATTTGCGAATGCCTGCCTAAAAATCTTCTCCTGATGTGCTAAAAAAAAATAGGCATACGGACACCTAGTGGCAGAGGACAACTATAGGGCTGCCATGTCATCTCCACTGAAAATCACAGATAATTTAATCATAGAGAAAGAAAGAAAAATATGTCACCTGGAGAGTGCTTGGGTAGCAGTGCAAGCAACGACGGTAGATCTTTCTGTGACAGCGAAGGTGACATTCTTCTCATCAAATCCATCGCTGCCTCCATTGCAACACACTCACAAGACCTCCAATACCACCAATTATTTCGTAATAATTCTTTGTAAACAAAGTTCAGGTATTGAATCGAAGACTATTTACGCAAAACTACGGCGGTAAAAACTCTCTAACAAATCAAGGCTTCCCCGTTCCCTCGTGCGAACGCAATGTGCAGCAAACCCTCCCTCATGTGCGTGCTCCCCCTTTCCAAACCCTCCCTCATGCGTTATTCCAAGTAATTTTCATTATTGCATCTCCATCGTAGCTGGGTTCTTTTGGTTTAAATTTCCTGCCTCACTCTTCTATATGCATAGAGCCTTGATTCTTTACTAGGCGACTACAATTCCAGTGGTTAGTTTTTTAACTTTTCTACCATCATAGATGTTAAAGGCAAAGGGAAGGCTATTAGCATCGATCTTGGAACAACCTACAGCTACGTTGCAGTATGGAAACACGACAGAGTTGCGATCATTCTCAATGATCAAGGAAACAGAACCACTCCTTATGTCGTTATGTTTACTCCATCTCAGAGGCTCGTTGGGGAAGATGCCATAAATCCTGATCACAACACCGTCTTTGATGTCGAAAGACTCATTGGAAGGCGATTCAGTGATCCATATGTTTAGAGTGACAGGAAACTTTGGCCCTTCACTGTGGTCTTTGGACACAATGGCAGCAACAAATGATCCTCATGCGCGCCCTCTCCCTCGCCAAACCCTCAAAAAAAGCCCGCTTGCCCAAAAAATCAAAAAACAATACCTTAAATTATTTATATTTCCTATATAATTAAAAAAAACCCACACCCACTAGTTATATAGCCAATATAATGTTTTGGGTTTTTTTAAATTTTTTTACCCCAATATGATTGCACATGAAATAATGCCCGGGTTTTTTTTAATTTTTTTACCTCAATATGATTGCACATGAAATAATGCCCTTGTGGCCTGGCTTAGTTCTATAGTCTTAAACAATAAGGTTTATGTATTCTCGATGTTACAAAAATAAGCAAGTCAAATAATAAAACCAATTCAATAAAGGAAAAAAAAACATGTATATTTTATGTTATCACCTTGAAACATAATACTATCATAAAATACTCAATGTGTGATCACAAATAGAGTGTTCTCATCAAGAATTTTTCATTTTTCCATAGCCATCTAGAAAGGATAGGTGATGGATATGGAAATTCCATTCCATTTTATTGAAGAGTAATATTCCTATGATGAAAGAGAGTACATGTGATAGTTCTACTATTGTTGTAACACAAAAATGATTAGGTCAAAAAAAATTCAAGTCATTATTCTTTACTCTTGTTGTTCCTACTTGGGGTTCCTTAGTGTCCATGAAACTTGGTAAAATTATCCATGATTATATAATAAGAGGTGGATTGTAGTTGGTTGTTAATGTAGAGAATTAAATTTTAGATATGGAAAAAATAGATATATGGAGAATGCACATAAGGTTTCTAATAAAATCTCATGGAATATAATTCTTGCAGGGCACGTCCATATTGTGGATTACAATATTTCTCTGAAATAGATTTGTCAAATGCATAATGAAGATATGAAACCCAATTCAATAATTAAGGCAAGTTTTCTCTTGGTGTGTGGTTAATTAGCAATGTTTCAACAATAACGGAGATGTCATATAACATCTTTATGCAGTAGTAGAAAAGGAGGTTCATCATTGTTAAAAAACACATGGTTCCCTTGTTCTCTTTTAGACCAAAAATGACACAAGTTTCTAGTTCATGAACACTTAAAGTCTCAACATGTCCCTGTTTAGCATGATGGCCAAGAATATGGATAAGGAGTATTGCATTGAGAAAGTAAAAAAAAATATAGGGTTCCCAAGTGCCCCCAAGAAGCACATTTATTCCTGAGTTAGAGCCAAGTGTTACTCACAACCTTCTGAGGTAATTTTGGTTCTATTACCACTACTTTCACCTTTACCTTTGGTTCATTGTTCTTTCCTTCCCTACAAAAACGGATGGAAGGAAGTCTCAGTATAGGGTAATAGTTTCTATATATTGAGGAAATATTATTATGTTCTTCATGTGCACATTAACAAGGATACCATGTGGTATTTTTTAAGAAAAAAAAGTATTTTTGTTGATATTTCTTAGGTTGCATCTGTGTATAAATGTATCCAAACTAAAGGCAATACATTTCATAGAAGACAAGGGGCTACATAGAAATCTATATCAAAATGTTGGAGAAGCTTGAAAACTTTGAATTTCAAAGATTGAAATGACAAAATTATGGATAGTGAAGGCTAAATTATTAGATGATTCATATCACACCTGTCTTTCTAGCTACCTAAGAGATAGGAAACTCAACCAAGGGATATGAAATTTGATAATAATGAAATAATTGAAAAAAAAGCACACACTAAATAAAAGATACTCCTATGTAATATTCCCAATTTTCCATTAGTTAATTGGAATATTAGAGTTCTTAATTTTTCTAATTAATTAAGTAAATAAGAGGGTGGAGGGACCCATAACCCCATGGATGATTAAAATCCACTTTTGGTGTGTGTATGTGGAAAATTAGATAGTAGATCTACATTATGGAGTAGTGGAGTAGCTTCTTAATGAAGGAAGAGTGGAGATCATGCAACATTAATGATAAAATCATGGAGATAGTGGAGGAGTCAAAGTAAGATCATGGTCCAATAAAAGTAAGATCATAGAACACTAATGATGAAATAGTGGAGGAAGTGGTGCATTTAAGCACACATGATGGAGGAAGTGGAAACTAAATGCAGAGATAATGGAGATCATGGAGAGACAACATAGTCTTCATGGAGGCTAGTGGCCACATGTGCAGCGTAGTTATGAGGTGGGCCAAGGCTAGGGAAGTCTCACAAAGAAAAAAGGGAAAATGAAGGCAACAACAAAAGGCAGGATTTTAGAATTTGATTTCAGATCTGGATTTGTCTTTTGACATTTCTATGCACGCTTCAACTATTTAGCTAAGTCTCCAGCGTTGCTTAGCACATGAGTGTTTCCAAGAGGAAATCTCACCCTTACCCATGGGGGACTTCGAGTGCATACTTTGGGAAGGTTTATTTGAACTTCCATACATCATCAGGAATTGGTGCCACATTCAGCCCCTCTCTACAACACATGCAGCCTCAGTAATTACACATTCCTGCTTGAGGGTTTGAGAGGAGGAGGTTGTTTCTAGCATTTCAGGTAGGAAACCAGTGGAGGATTCATCCTTTCACCTTGTGCTTCAGGATCAATAGTCTAGGAGAAACATATTGATATCTGGCATTAATGCCATCAGTCTATACCTCCATGCAATAATAGTTCCCCCAGGAATTGCGTAGTTCAGTCCTATAGATCTGAAGGAGGAATGAATTTTCCAATATTTTAGATGGAAATCCTGTGAGGGGCCATCTCCTCTCTTTGGGCACAAAATTTCCATAATTATTGAGCTATATTGCAACATCTAGCATCAGTCTATAGCTTCAGCCTCCCTGGCAATGCAATTTATTCCAGTTGTTGTGTATTCAGTAGCTGCATCTAGTGGAGGAGGAAGGATGAGCTAGATCTCAAGCTTCTATCATGGAGATCTGGAGGAGGGATAAACCCTCTATGCATTGAGCTGATTGTATCTATTTTCAGCCATATTTATCTTCAATTCATGCAGTAGATCTGCATACCCAGTAGTTATATGTTGTAGGTCTACGAGGGTGATTTTCCAAGATTTTTAGATCTAGAAATCCTTTTTGGGTTTTCTTGGGTTATCATCATAGAGCCCAGATCTAAAATTCCGGCATCATCTGAGCACTGAAACTGCCAGATCTACATTTCTATTTTAGCCGGCAGTTGTAGTCCCGACATTTGCAGCACGGACATCACAGTATAACCTCCATTATTCCAGCAGTTACGCAGTGCATTCATTGACGTCACTTCAAGGTCATTCTAGACTACTTGTTTGGCTTGAGTGTTTCATATTTTGAGCATTGTTGTACAATGTAATCCATGTCCATATTAATAAAATGGCTCAGATATTCTGCATATTTGTATGGTGTATTTAGTTTACTTTTTCATTGCTGCAGTTTCCATTCATTATGTTTCTATATTCCTGTCTTTCCCATTTTGTGATATTACATCCTAGTAGGTATATAATAGACAAGGGGAATAGAAAAACTTAAAGGACACATGTACCACCTAGTAAATTTTCATTTTATACGTGTGAGGAAAAACAATAACCATTGGATGCGATATGTTAAATGGGACATTTCCTTTATGAGTGAAAATGACAAGACACCAAAAATTGGAAGGAACACTTGATTTATAGGATTTTTTAGAGAACCAAAAACTTGATGTCTCAATGACATGCCAACATTAAGAAGAAATTAAAATTTAGTGAAGACAGCCAAAATATCATTTACATTGAGGATATCATGCCTTGCACCCCATAAGGGGAAAAATAATTTGTAATTAAAAAGAAATTCTATAGTAGGAATTCCTCCACCTTATGTCCCAAAATTTCTTCTTGGAGATCATAGTACACAAAGGAAATTGGGCACATGTTCTCATGCTACAAGAAAATGGACTCAAAGAGAGCGTAAATAGAAAATAAAAATGAAATTGATAAGAAGATATTTTATCCCATGCTTAAATAGGACATAATATACATTCACAATGTTGTGAAATGTAAAAATAATATCCATGCTATCGTCATCTAACAAACTTTATTTTTGTACATTTTCTAAATTCAATGTACATTTAGAGATAGTGAATGTATATTTATCTCCCACAAAGAGGGTAGCAAGGTTCTAGAAAAAAAGTGTCAATGAGAAAATTAAGGTCATGGTTGAAACTCATACTATAATTTCAGGAGTTTCAAGTAAGTTGTCAACATCCCATGAGAGAAAATTTCAATTTTCGAGATGCTAGATAGAATCTAGTGAATAAGGACATGGAAACCAATAGGATCCATATGAAGTATTATAGGAACCACAATGAATTTAATGGCTGAATTACAGAGTTGTTGACAAGAGAATGACAAAGATTAAAGGCCAAGAAATAAATTCTTGACTAATCTGACTCCTAACGAAAATACAAAGTCATTTCAAATAGATATAAAGTTCTAACAATGTTGTTTCAAGGGGAAAAATAAGGACTCTTGTAAAAGGTCCCAAAAGTCATAAAGGTCATCATGTGATGAGATATAACAAATCATCCCATTATTTTCATATGTCAATCAACCATATACTTTCAACAATCCATTTAGTAACTTAGGTTTTCCTTTGATTAGTCACCAAACTAAGAGACACCATTGAAAACAGTGGAGGGATATTTTCGCAAAGGAAAAACCACCATGTAAGTGAATAATTTATGCTCCATAAATAAATAAGAAACAAAAACATGAAGGTAGGTTTTCCCTTTGGTTTTCCTAGGTAATCTATGTGTCTCATGCATATTTTTATGTGATTGACTTTGTATGTTGCTCTGCTCCCATTTTATGTTAAAAAAGCCTTGTATTTATTTTTTGAATTAGTGAGTAATTCGAGAAGCCATAGATTAGATTAGGTTCTTAGAATTTAGCAATGAGATCATGTTTTCTGTACTCTCCAAGTGAATTTAAATTTTTCTTATAGTGCGAAGGATTTTATTTGGTAATTTAGATTGTGTTGTGCTTGTGAAAATATTTTGTTGCACATTTTTTTTCTAATCAAATGAACCTTTTACATTTATGTGATTGTCTTTTACTATTCTAATTACAAGTCTTATAGCTATACCACGTTCATAAAGCTAGTAAAAAATTCGACCAAAAAACTACGAAAGAATATTTACACCCATATAAGCAATATCTTTCCAAAATTATTAACAATATCCAACTATGGTCATAATCAATACCTCCAAGTCTACATCTATGTTTTCAAATATAGGCAATAAAGTTAGAGAAACAAAGCATAAATGGGAAATTATATGCCCAGTTTTCTCCATAGAAAAATAGTTTGGGGTGAAGTTCAATTAGCATGGAGCCTTCCCCTAGTTTTTTACAACTTAGTTGATATTTTCCTTGTATTCTCATGGAAGCTATAATATTTGAAAATTTTATCATGTGTGTAAATTCTTTTTTTAGGAGAAAATTTTCAAAATACTAATATTTAATTATTAGGCCTCTCAAAGCTGTTCAAATGTGATAATGTGTAAATATTTGATTGAACTTATGTGTTAACAAGTTTTTCTTTATTTTTCAATTTGTCAAATAATGCATTAACAAGTTGGACAATCTCAACATATAAATACTAAAGCTTTGGTGTTTTTTTTACTAATTCTACTTATTGAACTGAGGTAGTAGAAATAGTTTAATAAAATGATATTTTGTTAGCAATTTTTTTTTAATAATCCCCTGTTGGGAAAGTGAGAGAATTAGGAGAGGTGAACAAAGGGAAATTGAAGCAAAATGTGATGTTGAAAGTGGAGCTTGTGATCATATGTTTTAATTAAGGATGTGTAAGGCACTTGATTCTATATAACTCATCTAGTAGAAGGGTCACAAGCTTGTATCATGTAGATAACATAAAGTTGAGTTATGAAGTCACTTCAACATCGAATGGGAGAGGACTCAACAACCTCCTTTTGGTATGGGTGCGTAGGCACTTAATCTACATATTCACCTACGAAAAAGAGAGATACAATGGAAGAATATAGGCTTATAGAGTGAGTATCCACTTTTTATAAAAAAAAACCAACAATATTTAAATATTATGAATTGATTTGAAGTATGAAATGATTATATTTTCAAGAGGGAGAATGAGAAGGGTGTGCAAAGGGAAATAAAATGTTGAATGTCTATAGCCCCAAAGAATGTTATTATTTGCAGTATATATTTCCTTAGGGCTAAATTATAGCCAAGAAAATGAGATGTAAAGAAAGGTTTTGTTCCAAAAAACTAGGGTTTCTACCATGCACATGGAGGGTAAAACAAATTAGGGTTTTTACCATGCAAACAAAGGGTTAAAAAAATTACGGTTTTTATCATGAATTCCCCTCCTACTTTTCCAACATTCCTTTGACTTCTCCCCCTACTTCGTTGTTATGGTGAACAGAAAGATTTGATGATTAGTGAACAAAAATGGTAATTTTGCATGCTTTATGGGGGGCAAAATGAAAATGGTAATTTTGTAGGATCCATGGTGGTTCTTGCAGTGTTATTGTAATTTTGGATCCCACAGGTTTATACACACACACACACACAATGGTTCTTGCAGTGTTAGTGTAATTTTGGATCCCACGGGTTTATACACACACACACACACAGATATATATATATATATATATGAGGAAAAAATCGTAATTTATTCAAGCTGAAAAACAAGGAACAAAATTAAATTATGTAAAAGATGCTAAGTATTTATTCATGTCATCCATGTGACTAATGAGAAATAAAAATAAAAAATAGTAAAAAAATACTTAAATATTGGTGGGGTTATGTGTGATAAAAATCACTTGACTTCCCCTTTTTGCCTTTCTTTTTTCTAAAACTTTTGCTAAACCCTTTGGTTGGGTTCAACTATTACCATTTCCAATTCATTTCCAACTTCCTACTTGCGCAATTCTTTATATAAGTCATAGATCTCAAATACATGAGTTATATTTATACCCCAAATGCCCATTTTGTCAGGTGTTTCCTCTTTCTTCTACTCATTTTCTTTGATCTCTACCAATTACATATTTTTCTGAATGTAGGTCTTGGTTCCTGACTAGTCCAACCCCTTGTGTATGCTTGGTTACCATGTTGTGCATGTGGTTCATTTGTTGGCTTTTTCTCCACATCCTCTTTTTCTTCTTCTTTAGAAAGGAGAGGGTTAGGTACTTTCCATCCTTTTGGCTTATGGGCCTACCTCTTTTTCTTTTTGGGGATATTTTTTTCCTATGGGCAAGTGTTTTGTAAGTGTCCTATTTGAAAAACATTCAACATATAAATGCCAATTTCTCATAATCTAGTACATGGGACCATTGAATTTTTTGTGTTTTGTATGGATGCGATTAGGTACCCCTTTGTTGAGGTCTATATTTACACAAATTTTGGAAAAAGTGAAGATACCTTTTACTATTCTATCAAGATCCATATTTTTGAATTTTCCCAGAGTATTTCCAATATTGTATAGAACTTGATGGTGTCAGAAGGAAAGAAGGAGGTTTTTTAATCTCACCCAAATTTGCATTGATGTGACCACCATGCCTGTGGCATCAAAATATAGAAACAATGGGGTAATAAATAACCCTTCCCTGTCCTATAACCATGGACCATAATTTAGGAATTTCTCCAAATCTTCCCATATTTAAATATGAAGAAGCCTTTTGAACATAAATATATGTTACAGTTGAGTGTCTATTAATAATAAACCCACTAATGTAAATCTTCAGATCTTAGCTAGAATCCATTAAACCTACATATTATAGCCAAGGATTGAAAATTAGAAAAAAGGGTGTTTTTACGTCTATGTTTTCAACTTCCATAGTTGGAGCTTGTTCCATTTATTTGAAAATGTAGGGTCCTAACATATTTTGGATATATTTCACAACAATGGAATAATTCCCTTTCATCGCATCCTGTAAAGACACTGATCCGTTAGAGTTTCGAGTGCCTAAAGCTCCACCCCTTAAACTTAGATTTAATATTATGCTTCAGTTCCTTTCAATTTTCTAATCTTTCAACTAAAAGGCATCCTGTAACATGTTTCCTTCACATATATATATATATATATATATATATATATATATATATATATATATATATATATATATATATATATGGTAACCATTATGGAAATCCTCAACTATCATTATTGGGTGGTTCATGGATGAATCTAACATAGGAATGAATTGTGAAAGGAACCTACCAATGGGTAGGTATATTTAAGTACTTGTTGATGGTGCTAGACCTACCAACATTCATGGGGTCTCCCTGATATGTAGTCGTGATTAGACCTCACACCATTAGGGATAGGAGCCCCATCTAGAATATGGCATGGTTTCCAATTTCTTAAATATTTTCCTTGGCTCTAAATTTCAGCAAGAGAGAGGAGTACAATTGTACTTTCGAAAAGAAAGAAGGTGTGCCTGGTGAGTGTTCGGTTGTAGGTGTGTCCAAGTTATTTTACTGTGTAGGAAAGAGAAGAGTGAGCCTCTAAGAGAGAGGTAATAATACTACCCTAGAGACACACACAAACAAGAAGGATTCATCTAACATCTGACAGAATAGTCCAAAAGATATGCGATAGTAATTACAACCAATGAATGAGAAATACTTGTCTAGTATGATGTAGAATAATCCACAAGGATGGGACAAAAATAAAAACCATTACAACACATTATCAATAAGATAAGTACTAAAATAACCAAAATAGTTCAACTAATTTAACACGGATGAAAGAAAACATGAAATACAAACATCAGTAGAATATTCTTACAAACATTCATAATACATTGTTGGCTTGATGGGACCTAAACCCAGGTTCAAATGTGGTTGTGTGAACCAAAAAAACCCACTATTACTAGCCCTTTCGACAACGATCTTCTTGTGCAGATCGATGTCTCACACGAGGAAATATAGGGGAGTGCTAGAACTAGGTTTCTACATCTAGAGGGATAATGGAATGTGGCTTTAGGGATTTTCTTCTTTGAGAGGGCTTCACAAAAAAAATCTATGAATTATACAAGCATTGTTCAACACATCTATTGAAGTGACTACTAGACAGCGCGATATTTCTCATTCATGCACAAAATAACATAAACAATCATAAACCAAACTTCACTATGCAATCACAGATTAAATACCTTACTTAACATAGATAAGCATAAACTATTGTAAAGTAAAACACATCAACATAACTCATATATATCTTCAAAGGTATTTCATTAATTGTTAAGATCTTTCTCATAAATTTAATTCCACTCTGCGCACTCAGCTGCAGGCGTCTACACACATAGTTGCAGACTTCCTAAGGTCTCCATGCACTCAGTTGCAAGAGCCTTTCCTCTATCCCAAAACACAAACTGTGATTCAAAAAAGTCTTACATCCAAATTCTTTTCATCAACTTCTACTTCTTGCCTTCCTATGACTTCTGTTGGCCACCTATAAAATTTGTTCTATCAAAAGGTGGCCAAAAACATTTGTTGGAGCCTTCAAGAATCAGTTTTATTGTAGAAATGTTATTTCTTGAAGCCTCTTGAAGACAGCATCTCCTCTATCCAAAATATGCATTGATGTTCCCATTTCAAAGCTTAGAAAATTCAGTTGATTTTATGAGAAAGAACTGCTGCAAAATCCCCTTGTCTCCCCTTCCCCACTCAGAAGACTAACCTCCATTTTTACTCTTTTTTCCCATCATTTCCCTCTGATTTCCATTTTTTCTCATTTTCCCTTCGAAAAATCCACCTTGCATAGTTTAACACTCCTTTTTGAACTTTGCCAAAAACCTCAAATCCTTTTGAAAACCATTGAAAATCCATAAAAAATTATTTTTGTATTAAAGACTTAAGCCCCCTTGGGCCAAGCCTAAACCACTTCCCCTCCACGTGCTCGGACCCTAGAACCAGGTGCTAGACCCGAAGCGCAATCGCATCGGAAAAATTCACAATGGGTTGATTGAAAGACCGCATCAAAAGTTCCGATGCGATTGAGTCCCTTTATTGAAAATCCGCCCCCTCCGCTTTCATCCCATATAACTTTCACCCAGGACCAAGTGTTAAGAGTTCCAAGGTGCTTAAATCGCATCGCAAGTTTCGAATGGGTTGATTGAAAGACCTAGCCCGACAGTTCCGATGCAATTGGCCCTTTATATATAAGCCCTGGACCTATTATCGTTTCATATAATCAAAGGCCCCGCAATCGGCCGCCATGACCATTCCATACATATATTAATCCGCCCGACAGCAAAGCTTTGTTTTATATTGAAATTCTGGTTTTTCATGAAGTATTAAGGTTTTCTGCCATATATGATAAAAATGAATATCTGTCGTCGATCTGGAGCCGATCGAACGGCCCGCGCAGCATCGCAATTTTCATTTGGTGCGTTTGTTTGTTCCCCCGATTAGCCATCCCTCCAATTCATTCCCCATCATTTATCTGATCCTTAGATCAACGGTTAACACGCAATCGCATCACCCTCCCTGATCACGCAATCGCATCGCCCTCCCCGATCACGCAATTGCATCGCCCTCCCCGATCGCATAATCGCATCGGCGTTTTCCATCGCACCCTTATTCTCTCCCCGCCGATTGCGATCCTTCGATTGAATTTGGACCGCCCACGTGTCCAGATCGGACGGCCCAGATCTTTCCCGCATTATTCCATTGCCTTTCCACCTTATGCTTTTTTTGACTAATCCCCACCATTGATCTCCGCACAATCGATGGATATGATTTATTCTTTTCCTCCACTCTCCTTTGATCGCTTCTAATGAATCCCAACCATTAGATGATGCCATCCGATGGCCCTACGCTCCTCCCCTCACCCTCTGAAGCAGTTTAACCCAAAACACAGGATTTCTTAATTGGTTTCGTGTTTTGCAGGTGATAATGGTTCTCCATTATATTGAAAGAAAAGTCGAAGGCTGGGAATGACGATTCCCGCGCCTTTGATTCATCAAAGGGAACCATTTGCTGGGCTCAAACTCCACGACGTCAATGTTTCATGAGGCATTGATGCCATATGAGCCCTGCGCGGCCTACACATCAACAAGACACAACAATGCATAAAAGAAACAAAGAGTATCAGTGTTTGAATATTTCCTAGCACAGTTTGAAGGATTAAGGCATACATTCAGCAAATCAAAATCCTAAATCCACGGATAAAAGCGTCATAAAGACCGAAAGACACAGGATAAGCCTGATCAGACCTAAAACACAGATCTCAAGTAACTTAAAGGTGTTTTGGGAAGAGACGAAGACAACTATCGATCCGAGAAAACTTCCACCGCCCCAAGCAGAGGCTAATTGAACCCTCTCTAGCTCCTAAAGGAACCTGCAGCCTCACAGTAATCAAAGAAGGCTTAGTCATTATCTGAAACAAGAGGTGTTTTCCCAAAGACAGTTGAACAATTAATACAAATCAAAGATCTTATCTTTAATTGTAGCAAAACTATTTTAAATATTAAGAACAGCCCAGAAACAAATCTTTTCGATCATTATGCCTCGGGGAGCAGAAACAGAGTTACTTCAACACGACACAGAGCCTCAAAAGTCAAAAAAGGCTCCCACCAAGCTTAATCCTAAGTGTAAATCAATTAATGCAGATAAACACCTGTAAATTTCTTCATCGAGGCTCTCAAAAGGCCGAGAAGTCATCAATCTATATTAATTTACCTAGGAGATCTTTTACCAGATCCCACCTCCTCCTTCTTCTATAAATAATTTTGTAGAAGATGAGAAAATGTTGGTCTCTGGACATCTGAATGTATGTAATAGTTTCTAAGTTACTGATGCCATGTTTGCGACTTGAAGATACATAAGTTGATATGATAAGTTCGAAGTTGTAGAGACCCACCGGGCTTGTTGATTGTAACTGGTTTGAACATCAAATACAAGCTGTTGATTTATGGGATCCTGATTTGTGTCAATGGTGATGTGTTCCTCACTGTCAATTGTTATCTTCCTTAATGTTTTTCACTCTGTCCACTTTCTTTGATAAAGAGCAGCAAACATAGATCTAGGATTTACTCTCAACAATACCCTACTCTTACTGAAAGCTTTATTTCTATGTTTTCTTCATTCGAACGTTCACTTTGAAGAATATATTAAAGCAGGTTGGTTTAAAAGCACTTGCCTGATCTAAATTTCTCTTTGTGACTGTCTATTTTTTTCTTATAGAATATGCTGAAAGTAGGGTAGTTTGAAAGCACTCACCTGATCTTAAGCTATTCTAACTGTTTTTAAAAATGTTTTCCAACTAAAAGTACTTCAATGCAGGCTGGTTTAAAAGCACTTAACTGATCTCAGAATACTTTTATGTTTTCCCTAAGTACATGCCGAAGAAAAATAGTTTGAAAGCACTTATTTGATCTTAGGTTTTTCACTGTGCTTCATTTGTTTGTTTCTCCATTTCCTATATGTTTCATTCCATAAATCACTTTAAGAGATCCTTTGAAATAAGTGACTTGCCCCATAGATCCTTCTTGAACCTTGCTGTCCAATTAAAATCCTCCTATGACTCCATAGCCCAATGGGTTAAAACTTTCTTTGCCTTTCGTGTCAGCCGAATCATTCCTTCACTTGCATACATCTTCACCCTTTATTTTGAACTGCCCTCACCTTCATCATGTCTTTTTCCAACCAAAAACAAACAAACAAAACCCATGCTCTTCATAACGAGCCTAATACCACATTTTAGGTTTTAACGATCACATATTTAAACTCATTCATAGAGAGATCCCTCTCTGGATTTAGGAGGGCTAGATCCTTGAATCACAAAGCGGTTTGATGTTGTCTTATCTTTTGGTTTTGCCAATGTGGCCAAAACATAGGAACCACAACATAATGGCGACTCCACTAGGGATTTTTTGAGTTCATAGTTTGGTTTTGTGTCCCATTGTCATTGCCAACATAATGGCGACTCCACTGGGGAATTTTTGAGTTCATAGTTTGGTTTTGTGTCCCATTGTCATCGCCAACATAATGGCGACTCCACTGGGGAGTTTTTGAGTTCATAGTTTGGTTTTGTGTCCCATTTCCATCGCCAACATAATGGCGACTCCACTGGGGAATTTTTGAGTTCATAGTTGCCTAGACAGCTTTTATAAACTCTTTAGTTTTCCATACAACCACGGAAACTCAGAAAAACCCAAAAATATTTCAGATTGGTATCCAATAAACATGGTGGTGGACCATAAAACCTTTTACCTCCTTAGGAGCTAAAAACTTCCACTTGGAGACTCCACAATGCTGAACAGACCTTAAGACTCCACTGGGAAGGACCCTTATCACTGTAAATATTATTCAAACTCACTTAGAGGACTGTAGGATTAAATTTTGTGTAAACAGATTAGTTGACCTCTTGAAGATTGTCATACCTGGTTGAAATTTTCCTGTTTATTTGGGTCTAAAAACACAGCATAGTGGCTCCTAGAAAGATTCACACTAGAGTCTACCCTGACCTTGATCCACCTAAGATAGTTGATAACCCAGAAAGTATCCTTAGGAAGTCTCCTAAGATAAAATTATCTACTGTTTTCAGATCACCCTTGAGAGCTAATTCAGTTCCTGAAAACCTTGCAACTCTACAAGAAACATATGGTGGTGGAACCATTAAACATTTTTACCTCCTTACGAGCTAAAAATTTTCTACCTGGCGACTCCACACCTTGAGACTCCTAGAAGACCAAATGACTCCACTGGTAGAAGACCCTAAACTGATTGACCATACACAGTGACCTCTTTCTTGATTTACAAACATGATTCCAAGAATACAATGAATATATGCCCCAATGAGTAGAGATCATATCCATGGGTTTCCACATAAGATGCCCTGTGAATTCAAGGATAACCTCGCTCGTTTTTTCAAGGTGAAAAGTTTGATGACCCTCTATTACATCTCATCAAATTTCGTATACATGTATGGAGGTTGAAAGTTGAATGGCATGAAGACTGCCTAATGAAAATTTTCATGTTAACATTAGAAGGAAAAGCTAAGGATTGGTATGAATAATTGAGATCTAGTAGTTTGTTTTCTTTAAGAGACCTTTGATATGTGTTTTATGAGAACAATAAAGAAAACACTACATCATTATCATTGGGTGCAATACATTATGATTCATCACAAAACATCACCCAACACATTATAGATAATGAGGAAGCTTTGGAAGAGATGCATCCTGAAGATCTTTTAACAGCCATTCATGAGTTTAATATCCTATTGAAAAAATTTAAGAACATGGATGAATAAATTAAGGAAGAGATGATCCAAGAAATAAAGAACATCCCTCAAGATATCCCTGAAAATTCAAATATTGATTCATCATCCCTTATAGCTAAGGCTCACGAAGACATCCAGCCTCAAAATCAGTCTTCGCAAGAGACAGAGAATTGTTGTACTCCTATTCAAGGGAACATGGAAACATCTTCCCCTTTGACAGAAAAAGAGATAGATCAGACTATTTATAAACAGTCGCTCTCTGAAACTTTCTGCAAAAAAAACACTCTTGCCCATTCACATAGAGAACTTTGTTGTACATATTTAGAAAATTCTTTTGTAGATCAAGATGAAGAAGGACCTGCTGATAACCCAGTATGTTTGATTGGTAGTATTACTTATATTCGTGATTCTCCATACTTTTATCTATCTAGTGATGATGCTTCGCAAACAAAGATTAATTTTGCAAGATCATCATTAGAAGATTTATGGGAGGAAGATCAGTTCCTTCAAAGAAGTAATGAGCCAGTGCAGACTATTTATGATACTGATGAGGAAATTTTTCAAAGTCTAGAAGTGAGTGAAGATTCATTGGATCTTTGCTCTATTTCATTTCAGATCATCAGTAATAGTTTCCATGTGATTGGGAATCAGCAGACTTTCGGCTCAAAGGATAAGGAGGAAAGAAACGAAGAAATTTTTGGGCAGGTGGAAATCAAGGAGCTTTCTCTTGAAAAAGAGGAAGAAATTAAACATACCCCTACTCAAGAATACCATAACCTCCTCATATATTACAGTCCACTAAACCAGAGTATACTAGGGCTACAAGAGGACAACACTGCCAAATATGATGAGTCCTCCAGTTCAGATGATGATGAAGAAGAGGGAGAGAAACATATATAAGACTGTCCTACTGAGGATATACCATATTCTCAAGAAGAATCTTCTTCCTTTTCTATTAAGAATGACGAAGCTTCCAAGCAACTTTCCGAAGATATGCTCCTCAAAGCTGAAGTCTTTGAAGCAAACAATCTGCCAGACATGGAGAACCAAAAAGAAGATAATCTTCATCCTTTATTTATTGATCTTATGGAAAAGTGTGTGGAAGCCCCAACTGGCTCAAACTACCAAGCATGGATCCTTTGCAAGAGCCAAATGCATGAGAAACTGTCACCACCTGTGATAGTCTTGGTTTTGAAGATTAATCTTCAAAATGTACTATGGATGCCCTTGACAAACAACCAGAGTTTCTTTTTCTTTATGACACTACTCAAATTGCTACATTGGCACTTTTGTATCATATGAAGATGTAAATAATCCATGTTTAGAATAGGTTAGATAGGAATGTCAATAAAGCTCAGTTCTGAGCATGTATTTAGTTGTTGTTTTCTGCTTTGAAGAAAAAATCAAAAATTCGAAAATACAAAAACAGTGAAAGAAAGAAAAGAGGGTAGATTGTAAAAAACAATAAAGGTACAGCCCCATACCAAAAAAGAGAAATAAATTCTGAAAGTGTGCAAGCTTAAATGCCACTCCTGAAAAACACACTCCTAGTTATTCAAACAGCCTAATCTTGATTAATTAGTTTTAAATTTACTGCTGATAGGATAGTGAATTCGATTTGCCAAAATATTTAATCTTGGCTTATCAGTAGATAGATTATGATAGAAATTAAAGGTTCAAACATGCTCAAAACCTGAACCTAAGTTTCCAAGCAAGAATTGACTCCAATCTATGTTTAATTTTGAGTCAAAACAGAGGTAAATCTGGTTCTAATCAGCTCAAAATCTGAACCAGTTGACAAAGGAAAAACAGCTCAAAAAAGAGGAAAAAACAGAGCTGTAAAAAGGTGAAGGAAGTGCTTGAAACTTTCAGATCTTAAGCCTTCCATTTTTTTTTTATTTAAATTTTCTGCAAAATAAATATCTATGTGCAGCTTGTTTTTTATGCCATAGATCATAGCAAGTTAAACATTTTAATCTTGACTTGACTATTTTTAAATTTCTGTTCTAGAATTTAGTGAATAAAATCTGTTGGACAGTTTAATCCCAACAGATGGTAAATTAGGTAGAGAAACATATGGACTCAACTGCTTAATCTAAGTCCATGGAGAAATAAGGAGTAGAAATAGATTAGATTTCTTGTTTTCAAAAGAATAAAATGTTGTAAAATATTTTTCCAATCCAAGTGCACTCTAATGAAGAAAAAATGTTAGATCAGTAGGATTGGGTAGGTAGAAATATTGTAGATGAAATATCCATTGTTTTTTTGGCTGCTAATATGTTTTCAAAGCAAGATCATCTCAGAAAAGGAAGGGCATCCCAATGGATGAGGCACAGGTCAGCCTCCCAGAGAATGCAAATCTGAAGTTCTTGATGCCTTCAAGAAGGCACCATCCCCAAGTGGAGCCACTGTTAGCCACCTATAAAATTTGATATAGAAAAAGGTGGCTAAAATTTTTTTGAGCCTTCAAGGAACAAATTTTATTACTAAAAAGTGTTGGCTCTTGAAGACTCTTGAAGGCCTCATGCCTCTGTCCAAATCTTCACTACGATTCCCTTTTTTATACTCATAAATTCTGCTGATTTCATGAGAAAATACTGCTGCAAAATCATCATTTCCCCTTTTCCTTCACTCAGAAACTAACCTTCATTTTCTCCCCTTTTTTCTCCATAAAAATCCTCTGTTTTCCATTTTTCTCATATCCCCTTCATAAAATCGCCCTTGCAGAGTTTAAAACTCATTTTTGAACTCTGCCGAAAACCTCAAATCCTTTTGAAAACCATTGAAAATCCATAAAAAATGCTTTTTGTATTAAATACTTAAGCGCCCTTGGGCTAAGCCTAAACCACTTCCCCTCCACGTGCTCGCACCCTAAAACCAGGTGCTAGACCCGAAGCGCAATCACATTGGAAAAATTCACAATGGGTTGATTGAAAGACCGCATCAAAAGTTCCGATGCGATTGAGTCCCTTTATTGAAACTTCGCCCCCTTTGCTTTCATCCCATATAACTTTCACCCAAGACAAAGTGTTAAGAGTCCCAAGGTGCTTAAATCGCATCACAAGTTTTGAATGGGTTGATTGAAAGACCGGGCCCGACAGTTCCGATGCGATTGGCCCTTTATATATAAGCCCTGGACCTATTATCATTTCAGATAATCAAAGGCCCCACAATCAGGCGCCATGACCATTTCATACATATATTAATTTGCCCGACAGAAAAGCTTTGTTTTATATTGAAATTTGGGTTTTTCATGAAGTATTAAGGTTTTCCGCCATATATGATAAAAATAAATATCTACCATCGATCTGGAGGCGATTGAACGGCCCGCACAGCATCACTATTTTCATTTGGTGCATTTGTTTGTTCCCCCGATTAGCCATCCCTCCGATTCATTCCCCACTGTTGATCTGATCCTCAGATCGATGGTTAATGTGCAATCGCATCGCCCTCCCCGATCGCGCAATCGCACGCTTTCTCCCACCGCATAATCGCACCTGCCAGCTTTTCCATCGCACCCTTATTCTCCCCCGCCGATTGCGATCCTCGCTTGAATTTGGACCGCCCACATGTCCAGACCGACGGCCCAGACCTTCCCCGCAATATTCCATTTTCTCCACTTTATGTCTTTCGATTAATCCCCACCGTCGATCTCTGCGCAATCGATGGATCTGATTTATTCTTTTCCTCCGCTCTCCTTTTTTACTATCTATAATAAATCCCGACCGTTGGATGATGCCATCCAATGGCTATGCTCCTCCCCTCACCCTCTGAAGCAGTTTAACCCAAAAAGCAGGATTTCTGAATTAGTTTCGTGTTTTGCAAGTGATAATGGTTCTCCATTATATTGAAAGAAAAAGTCGAAGGTGAGGAATGACGATTCCCACACCTTTGATTCATCAAAGGAAACCATTCGCTGGGCTCAAACTCCACGAATCGTCAATTTTTCATGAGGCATCGACGCCATATGAGCCCTGTGCAACCTACACATCAACAAGACACAGCAATGCATAAAAGAAACAAAGAGTATTAGTGTTTGAATATTTACTAGCATATTTTTAAGGATTAAGGCATACATTCAGCAAATCAAAAGCCTAAATCCATAGATAGAAGCGTCATAAAGACCGGAAGACACAGGATAAGCCTGATCAGACCTAAAACACAGATCTCAAGTAACTTAAAGGTGTTTTGGGAAGAGACGAAGACAATTGTCGATCCAAGAAAGATTCCACTGCCCCAAGAGGAGGCTAATCGAACCCTCTCCAGCTCCTAAAGGCACCTGTAGCCTCACAGTAATCAAAGAAGGTTTAGTCATTATCTGAAACAAGAGGTGTTTGCCCGAAGATAACTGAAAAATTAATACAAATCAAAGATCTTATCTCTAATTGTCAGCAAAACTATTTTAAAGATTAAGAACAGCCCAGAAATAAATCTTTTTTATCATTAGGCCTCGGGGAGTAGAAACAGAGTTACTTCAACATGACACAGAGCCTCAAAAGTCAACAAAGGCTCTCACCGAGCTTAATTCATAAATTTACATCAATTTAATACAGACAGGTCATCTGTAAATTACTTCATCAAGCCCCTCAAAGGCCAAGGAGTCATTAATTTATATTAATTGACCCAGGAGATCTTTTATCAGATCCCACCTCCTCATTCTTCTATAAATACTTCTCTAGAGGATGAGAAAATGTTGGTCTCTGGACATCTGAATGCATTTAATTGTTTCTGAAGCTACTGATGCCTTGTTTGCGACTTGAAGATACATAAGCTGATATGAGAAGTTTGAAGTTGTAGAGACCCTTCGAGCTTGCTAATTGTAACTGGTTTGAACATCAAATACAAGCTGCTGATTTATGGGATCCTGATTTGTGTCAATGGTGATGTGTTGCTCACTGTTAATTGTTATTTTCTTTAAATGTTTTCACTCTGTCCACTTTCTTTGATAAAGAGTAGCAAACATAGAGCTAGGATTTACTCTCAACAGTACCCTACTCTTACTGAAAGCTTTATTTCTATGATTTCTTCATTCGAACATTCTCTTTGAAGAGTATATTAAAGCAGGTTGGTTTCAAAGCACTTGCCTGATCTAAATTGCTCTTTGTGACTGTTATCTGTGTTTTTCTTATAGAATATGCTGAAAGCAGGCTAGTTTGAAAGCACTCACCTGATCTTAAGCTATTCCAACTGTTTTAAAAAATGTTTTCCAACTAAAAGTACTTCAATGTAGGCTGGTTTAAAAGCACTTACCTGATCTCAGAATACTTTTATGTTTTCCTTAAGTACATGCCGAAAGCAAAATAGTTTGAAAGCACTTATTTGATCTTAGGCTGTTCATTGTTCTTCATTTGTTTGTTTATCCATTTCCTATTTGTTTCATTCCATAAATCACTTTAAGAGATCCTTTGACATAAGTGACTTGCCCCGTAGAACCTTCTTGAGCCTTGTTGTCCAATTAAAATCCTCCTATGACTCCATAGCCCAATGAGTTAAAACTATCTTTGCCTTTTTCTATCAGCTGAATCATTCCTTCACTTGCAGACATCTTCACCCTTTATTTTGAACTGCCCTCACCTTCATCATGTCTTTGTCCAACCAAAAACAAACAAACAAAACCCATGCTCTTCATAACTAGCCTAATATCACATTTCAGGTTTTAAAGAATACATCTTTTAACTCATTCATAGAGAGATCCCTCTCTGGATTCAGGAGGGCTAGATCCTTGAATCCCAAAGCGGTTTGATGTTGTCTTATCTTTTGGTTTTGCCAATATGGCCAAAACATAGGAACCCCAACAACTTCTATCTAGACTCCTTATATAGATTTTGCATTTACAATACCATGGTCAGAGTTCAACGTTCCAAAAATATTCCCCTTACATTATATAATAAGGGGATTTGACCCACCCCAAAGCCCCTAAGATCCAAAATGGAATTTGCGTTGTGTGCTCCACTCCTCAATCTACGAAGTCTTTCTCTACTGCTTTCTTCAAGGGGATCCCATGTCCAACACGCCCCCAACACAAAACTGTGACTCGTTCTGAGTCACAAAGCTGGTGCACCATCGATATTTTCTTTGATGTTTCTTAAGGTATCCTTCAATGGTAGAACCGCTTTAGCACACTGCTTTTCAAAATCTTTGACTTATGGGAGAAGCACCTCGGTGACTTTCTTGGTTGTCTTCTGCTCAAATCCTCTCTACATCGTGCACAGTGCTTCAACTTCTTTTCCATAGTGTGGGAGAGTTGGCTGGCCTCAGCTTCCCATGGCTTCATTCTATCTGTAAGTAGCTGCTCCTTCCTACGCAGCTCATCGACCTTTCCTTGTAAAAGGTTACCGTTATGGAGGTGGGTATATTGCTACATCGGTGATAAGGTCTTCACAGTTACCTTAATCCAATCCATATATGCTAGCTTCTAGTGCACTTCAGTCTCTATCTACTACTCTTGAGGGTCCTCCTGCAAATGAGGCCCATACATCCATAACTTCTCCGAATACATTCGTGAATTCTTGTATGCAAGACCCAATCTGTTCTGTGGCAACTTTTATCTCTACTATGCACTACACATAGAATTTTGGCGGAGTGACAGGCTGCAATTGTAGTTGCAGCTCAACTATATTCCTTTATAACTCATGGCACACTTCGTTGACCTTGGCTTTAGAGTCCTTAATTTCTATGGCAAGTTTGGAAACATTTTCGTCTGGCACAGCTGTAGGCTGAATTTGGAGCTCTGGGAGCTCGCTGCAAGCCTTTGAGATGGCTTCTTCGAGCTTCTCTTTGTGTTATCGCAAGCTTGCGCTCTTGGGAATCCATCCTCTTTTCCTCAGCCATGCTCTTCCTTTCCTTCTGAAAATCCTCAATGATCATGAGGGCTCATTGTTCATTGATCTTCAATTCATTGTCAATACCCTAGTGCAACTCGTGTAGAGTCTACAGTGGCAGCGTGACAAGATTCAAGTTTGTATTTTTCCAGTGGAACGCCTACTTTAGCTATTCTTCCATGTCAAAAATCTATGTGCCTACATGGATAGGAACCATGCGGGTATCATAGGTCAACGCTAATTCCAATTGCAGTTTTTCTTGCACCCTCTTGTGCCTCGCTCGGGTGAATCACTCTTACATGCAGCCCATTCATGCTTGCCTGAAAAACGCTCATCTGCACTTGCAAGTATTTCAAGCCCTTGTGAACATCTTCCAACACCTTCTTATATTGTTCTTCCATGTTGCCCCATAAGTGCTCAATGGCATGCTTCATGGTGTCTCAAATTTCATCAAGGTTCCCTTCAATAAGGACCAAGGCTTTGAGGCCAACGAACTTATCAGACTTCACCTTCTTCCTCATGCTACCCTTTTGCAGTTGTCGCCTCTTGGTAGTAAAATATGGGTCCACACTGATATCACCGTCGGTAGTGTCACCCCCTCCTGTCTCTAGAATCTATGTGTCAGTTTCTTTCTCAGTCATGAATGTGAATTTCTAGCTCTTCTTTTCGTTAGGTTTCGTGTGATTTGCACCACTCATCTCGACCTACTCCGTGCCCAGAGTTAACCAATTTCTCGACCACTTACTGATGATGCCTTCCAAATATTCTTATTCAACAAGGTACGATAGCTCGTACCATACCCAACAAGCTCCTTCTTCACCTAAATGTGAATGTGATGGAAGTCTACTTTTAAATTTGCGATCTGTCGATACTGATTCGTAATATTAGGAAAAATCAGGGTTTCTGGTTAATCACCGTCGATAGAATCATCTCAAAGCTAACCCAAAAAATATTATTGGCCATAACCCTGCTTGTCTCTGTAGAATTCCACATCGAGAAATATCTGGCCACCTTGCACAAGTCTTGGTCCAAATTAGGGAACTGCAACTCTTTGGGCTCCATCTATGCCATCAATGCAATGGGGATCAAGAGCCACACATAGTGGAACTGCTTTCCATTTTCCCAAGCTGCCTTGCAATTAGCCAGGATTTTTCTACATAGATACTGTAATATTCCAAAATTAGCATGCAGCTAATTGGAATATTAATTTTTGTTGATTTCACTTAGGAGATAAATAAATGGGTAAGGAAGCCCATACATTGCAGAAAAATGAATAAAATCCCTCATATTATGAAAAGGGATATTCATAAGAGCTGGATTTCACACCCTCAAGTGTGAAAGAGGACATTTGCATGGAGACAAGGTCAAGTTTGACCAAGTCATTTGCATGGAGACAAGGTCAAGTTTGACCAAGTTAATAACGTTGGGATAGGAGGTGGAAAACACTTTGAGAGACAACGCAGTATGAATGGAAGGATGGTTCTTTGGTTAAGGAAAACCTAATGAGTGGGACCCATGGTGAGAGGGCATTCATTTGTTTAAAATAAGGGCAAGGCAGCCATTGTTATCCATGTTATGTATTATTGATTTCTTGGTCTGTTTAAAATTTATGCATTCTTTTGTTGTTTAGCAGAGTTGCACTGTTGCTTAGCACAAGGCATTCCTATTTAGGAATTCCTTCTCCTTTCAAGAGAGGCCTCTTGAAGGAGCTTTCACTTCATTTCTCCACATCCAGGATTGAGGCCAAGCTACCTCCTTAAGCTATAGCACAGTTTCTGTTGGGAGCTGGGTTGTGTTGCAAGGTGTTGCAGTGGAGGGTTGACAACACCACTTTCGGGGCTTGTTTTTCTAAGGAGGAAGCTTTATTTCCTTTGGGACACTAGTGAGGAATATTCTAGAGTTTATTTCAGATCTTGGCACTTGGCCAACATATTTCCTTTCTCCTACAACACAGTCCCTTCTCCAGACTGCGTTATTTTCAGTGTACAATTGCAGTGAAGGTCTGCAGGATTATTGGAGGGTGAGAACTTCGGTGATAGGACCAGCCTTTCACTTAGAAGATACATTGGAGGAGGTCTATTTATCTGATGCAACATCTTCAATCATCTCCATCTAGTTCCAGTTCTTGAGTTGCAGCTACTACTACAACTCCGACATTTCTGCAGTTTTTCATATTTCAACCAATCCTTCCAAGATTGTCTTGAAATAGTATTTTGGAGCTTAGATCTTCACTCCCAACATTTTATGAGCTATATCATTACACATCCATGTATTTACATACTTCAGCAGCAGTTATTCTTAATAAAACTGTGTTGTCCTAGCCTTGTATACTTTTCTGTGTAACAATGGGCTTGTAATTTATGCACATGTTTCTTGAGGCTGATTTTGCCTATCTTGAGTAACTCTTTCCTCAAGATCTTGTACCTATTTGCTGCTATAAGACTAATAATATGGCTAGATGTTCTTCTTACATTATATGAGTTGATTTGTCACTGCTACTCCAACTTGTGTTCATGTATTGTTGTATCTCCAATTTTGGAATATATTAAGATATTCCCATTGTTGTAGATTTTCCCTATTTTGGGATATTATAGTGGTATCAGAGCATAATCTTGGCTCAGCCTGTGAGTTTCAACCATTATGCTATCATAATAAAAGAAGAAGATCAGACTTTTGGAGAGAATGAGCCTTATCTCATCTCTTTTCAGAAGTAAGAAGGAGCTCAACAAGGAGGTCAAGAAAAGAAGAAGCAGTGGGACTATACCCTTTCCTTTTGAAATAGAGGACAAATTGCAGAAAGATGAAGAACACTTAGATCACAATATCCTAAGTGAATACCTTGTTGAGTACAAGACTCAACCTAGAGCCTTCAAGGAGACTCTAGCCTTCCCACATTTCATTCAACTGGAGGAAGAAAGGAGACCTTGCAGCACAAGAAGAATGAAGGGCAATAGGTTTCTATTGTCTAATTTTGATGGATCATCTTCAGCAAGGGCTTGGGCAAGAAAACTTGATGCATTCTTCCTACTACATCCAGTGGTAGAGAGAGAAGTTGTAGAAATTGCAGCACTGCACCTTGAGGGTGTGGCCAATATTTGGTGGTTCAACCATTTGGGTCATGCAAGAGTGCATACTTTTGCTGAGTTTTCTCAAAGGTTGATTAGAAAGTTTGGAAAATAGGAATCAGAGGAGGAGAAGCCCTCACCACCATTGGAGGAGACTTGTACCAGCACTGTCACAACCTTGGGAGAGAAGCCTTCCACATCAGCAGTTGGGGGAGCCAAAAAATTAGAGGAAGAAACTCTTGCAGCCATACAAAATTATTCCAAACTTCACCAAGGTATGCCTAAGTTTTTATCTCCTATTGTTTCAGCAAATTCTATGGAGGGTTGTATACCATTGCATGATGCTTATTTGGAGCATAGGAATTTCACTGCGTTGTGCCACCTTGACTTGTTCAAGGAAGGGAGGAACCATCATCCTCATATACCATTGATGAGTTGTATAACACACTTGAGGTTGGGGTTTGAAAACTTGGAGGAGGGGATGAATATTGTTCCAAAAAAACTTACACAAAACCATATGTTCATCCTTGAATTGGAGCATGAGACAGAAAGTACATCATTGGAAAGATTAACAACGCTGTCATTTAGTAGCAATGATGAGTTGGGGACCTAACCATTGTTGAAATATTCCAATGACCTTCCCATATACATAACCAAAGGGGAACATATAGATGATGGAGAACGTCTTAGGATGGATAACATCTCTCATGTTTGTGTTGGATACTTCTTGATGAATCCTACACATTATGATGGGAGGTTTTTTCCTACCACCTATTTGGATCCTTATGGGATCAACTCGGTCATTGAGGAGATTGCATTTCAATATCCCATGAAATGCAAAGACATAAATCTGATTTGGGAGGATGGTAGCCTCCATGGGAAGGGTACCAAGATTGAGAATGATGGGAGGCACCCACACTTGGATGAATGGGTGTGGATGGAGAGCAAGAAGCTGTTAAGATACTTGAAAATTTATGACACTGGGCAACAAGAGGCATGGCTGCGTTGGCTACTCTTAAAAGAGTTTGGCCATCTTGAGACATATCCTCTTTCAAAAGGTATGAGGGAGGAAGGAGTTTGGCAGGATACTTGCATCATTGGGCAGCAAGGAGTGTGGATGCATTTTGATGATATGATAATTATGTCTTCACCTCATTATTTGTATGATGGAGGTATGAGGAGGAAGCAAAAACTTTTGATGCTTTGGAGGACCTTAGGAGAGCAAGGGCATATTTTCTCTCACACTTTGCATAATGTTGCAGGAGTAGGAGATGGCACTATCATGGTGCAAGGGGGCTACTCCTTAGCCTTAGATGATCAGGAGGTGCTTCCACTTTGGAAGGAGCTTTCTATATATGGCAGCATTATGGGAGATGTCTTTGACAATGGGCATGTCAAAGAATGGAGTTATGGGATGGCAGGAGCTTATGTTCATAGGCCAACAACGTTGTCACTTTGGAGCTAGGATTTATTGATGGAATGTTCCCAGGATCACTTCACATATGATGCACTTGGTGGAAAAGGAGGAGATAAGAGTGATGGAGTAGTGGATGGAGACATCTATTACCAAGGTGTGATCTTCTTAACTTGGGTTTCCAAGCATAAGAAGAAGGAACTTCATGCAAAAAGCCCTAACTTCCACAGATCATATCTCTGAACATATTGTGAACCAAGCTCTGAAATTTTGTGACGATGTTCCTTAGGATTTCGGCTTCGTACTCTACAAATTTCAACTTCTGAAACTTCGTAGAAAAAAATTTATAGCGAAAATGCCACGATGACCGGTTTGGAGCAACGAAAACCCTAGAATCCAAAGCTCTGATACCAAATGTTGTGAAACTAGCTCCAAAAATAGAAGAAATGAGATATCAACGCCTCAGAAATAATCCACTTTGAGGGGGAAACCTGCAATACATTACATGAATGAACAATTCTTGGATGATTCAAATTACAAAACCTCCTTTCTATATATAGGAGTTCATGGGGCCACAATGTAATCTTAGTGGGGCCACAATGTAATCCTAGCCGACCTAACAATAATAATTTAAGGTAAAAATAATAACAATATGGGGGTTACAGGGGTACAATAATAACAATAAGGGGGTTACACTAACAACAATAAGGGACTATACTAGTAATATAGGGACCTAACACTTGAGGCTGATTTTTCCTATCTTGAGTAACTCTTTCCTCAAGATCTTGTATCTATTTGCTGCCATAAGACCAATAAGATGGCTAAATGTTATTCTTACATTCTATGAGTTGATTTTTAACTGCTACTCTAGCTTGTGTTAATGTATTGTTGTATCTCCAATTTTGGAATATCTTCAGATATTCCCATTGTTGTAGATTTTCCCTATTTTGGGATATTACAGATACCCTTCCCAGTTATAAACAATGCCTTTGGTGCACTCTGCAACCAAGGATATGACTGGCCCAGAAGTCTCCTCTCCCCGAATATTTCTCATAATCTTCCCGGATAAAATTTGCACGGAAAAGTGTAAACTCTATCAGAAATGGAGTTAATTGCATAACCCCTGGTTCCCTTCGTTAGATTATAATCTTTCTTGATCTGATCATCTAGATTTTTTTCCTAATATTTTCCCACAAAAGCTTTTGTAGGGTCTGATATGACACACGGAAAGGGACGTAATCCTCCTTATTAATATTGCATCGATAGGGATCTTCTTCCCTAGCCACAGGAAGTCGTATTGCACCAATCCTAGAATTTGGCGCACACAAATAGTGTTAATCACACTTCGCCCAAAGTGTGGTACATAAACATGTTGAGTATCCCAGCCTCCTGGATACCAAACAGCCATTCCATCCGCTCCAATCTGGTCACTCCTCATGTACATCTTCGTTTTTGAAGATACCAGGTGGGCTCGAATTGCGAGTATTTACTACGATCATTGAAGTCTCAATCTTCCATCCACAATTGGGGCACCTTGGCCAATAACTCTCCCTTAACTGGCACTTCATTCAGAATCAAAGGCATAAATACCTTGTATTTCACCTCATTTGGATCTTTCATCGTCTTCTTAGCTTCCACCTCCTAGGGAAAAATATATAGAGGAAACCTAGAGATAGGTTCAACCTCCTCAGCATCACTTTCCTCTGGTGCTACTTCTTCGTCTTCATATTCTATCCCCATAGCCTGCTTCTATTGGTCTTGGCACCCCTTACTTTTTTTTTCCTTAGGTTGTTTCTTTTGAGGTGAAAAAATTGTTGTTGGATTCTACAGCTTCTTCGACGGCGTTGCGCCCGCAGTCATCTGCTTCCTGGGTGACCTCGGCCCTATGGTGGTTAGTGGTGGTGTGGCTGTCATTGTGGTGTCTAAACTTGGATGGATTGTGTGGTTGAGCCCTGCCTTGATCAATGCTTCTCTATATGCTGCAAAACTTTAATCTGACATGCAATAGCTTGCTCGGCACTCTTGTAGACAAAAAATCTCACTTGTAAGTCTTATCGTGCAAAGTGTTCAAATGGGTAGCAGGATCCTTGATTTATAGTGAAATTTGAATTCAAATCCCATCATATATCTTAGATATTCTTCATAAATGTCGAGTTGGCAGAATATTCGCCCAGATATTCCCATTAATTGCATCCCTCCCACTCCTTTTAATTGCCAAGTCATTGTCCAATCAACTTTTATTGTTCCAACAGTTACTTTTTGGACAAACTCCTTGAGACCCACCCGTTCGGCACAATCCTGCCTTCCTTGGCACAATACCCTGTAGCTACGCTTGCTTCTGTCCTGTCATGCAACATTTGTACTTCGATGTATCCATCCTTTAGCAGACACGTTTATAGTCCTATGGGCTCATTCCAATAGGTATGCGCTCATCTCCCCCAACATAGACTTGTTGATCAGATCTTTCCAAGCAGACTGGCTATAACTTCCTTGGGTGTGTTCCAACTACGTAACCCAATCTGGATGTACCAATGCCCTTGGATCCTTGGTAATGCGGAACACTCCTACTTTGACTTCTCGAAGAGCCTTTTTTATGCACTCTTAGCCATCAAAAAATCTATAAATTAACAAGAATCGTTCTATCATCTCGTCCCAATCCGTAGTGCCATGGAGCATCTCTGTTTCAAGATACCACTATTGAGGTATCATATCCAAGGAATGAAATAACATGTGCACCCACACTAGTTAAGGTTCTAGACCCCAAGCTGTTGTCCAATGAGATAAATTCCCGCGAGGATATTTTTGACCATAATACTTCTCCGTGATCTTTGTGTCGACATGACCAAACCTCAACATTATCAATTTGCAAAACTACTTCCATCCTTCTAAGATTTCTTTGTGCGCACCCCACCATCAGGCTAGAGTATATGTTAACGCAAAGTCCAAAGCTTCGTATCTCTGGTCCTTAGGAAAAATTTTCTCAAATTCTTCCAGAAACAAGAAAATATTCCCCATTCCATCATAAAAATGAAAGTCACGCACTACCGAGTGGACACAACGCAAGGATTTGGTGACTATGTTACAACGCTTAGTAGTGAATTCATGCAAGAGATTATGCCAATGCTCCTTGTTACACCATTTTTTGGTCATCTAACCTGTTACTAGTAGATGGACCAAAGTACACCATGTAAGACCGATTTTACCCCAAGTAAAATTGTTTTCACTATGAAAAATAACTTAGTAAACCACATTTATTAAGTTGTTTATGGTCTAAACAGGAAACCCCATGAGGAAATATTAAATAAATCCACATTTGTTTGATTTTCCTCAGGGAATAATTAGTTAAACATCAGTTTAATTAATATTCCTTGTCATATTTAACCCAAAACAGAAAAATTAATTAGATAAATTAATATTTATCTTATTATTTTCTAGGAATAATTATTTAAACCTTATTTAAATAATATTCCTTGCTAAATTTGACTAAATCATTTATAAATAATTAAACAAATCATTATTTATTTGATTATTACTCAACCATATGCTTAAAATAATAAATAAATCATTTATTTATTTATTATTTACAAATAAAGGGATTTGACCCAAGTCAAATTATTTTTCCCTCCAACAAATGTAATAAAATATTCCATAAAAGTTAGATCTAGAATTGGTTAATAATATTTTAATTATGCACCAATATCTAGACTAACTCAATATTTTATTATAAATCGAAGGGTTTTTCCATTCACTCACTACCTTTTGTTGCCTAAAGATCACTCTGGATCTATACTTTTGGTCTGACTTTGATCCACCATCATTGTCATATTTTGCTACCATTTTTCTTATGAACTCCCTTTGAGTTCCATTTTTTTCTGGGTTTTCTACACCATCAAGAGAGAGGGATTTTAGATCTGAAGTGTTGAGGACTTACAAGAACCCATCCCATTGAGGAGGACTGGTAACATATTTCTATGTTCTCCTCCCAGGTGTCATAAAATACAAAAATTCTTTAAAACAATCTTGCCTTGTCTATTGGATGTATGGAGAAACTCTTGCTTTTATTTACTACTTAATGTCTTTTAATGCATAGATCTAGATTTTTGCAGCATTTATCTTGGTCAACTAATTGAAGATCTAAAGATATTGGCAGCCATCTTTGCTGTTAGGGTTGTTTGTTATGCGCGGCTAAAGTGAGCCTTTTTCGTACACTTGCGATTAAGATTCATACTAACACTCCTGCTCTTCATAAGAATCTGAAACGCACAAACTATCACGCTCCAAACATATTCTACCATCCCTAGCGGGGTTAATCCAATCTTCATCCTATGTAGTAAGCTTATATATCTGATAAATCTCAACATCCCAATACTCATGCTAGATCGACTCTCTATACCACACACCTTCAGAATGATCTAATGGTACAACAACTCGAGTACCATTATTTTCAAATATCATCTTCCTCTTCTTCAGGTTGATTATAACATCCATGTCGTAAGCCCAGTAAAATCCCAACAACTCAGGATACAAATTACTTTAATCAACGATCTGAATAACTTAAAAGTAAACCAACACACTGGCTCCATCAATATCTATGTTGATTCCCTTTAATCGCCCCATAGGAATGATCTTCTGTTGATTTTCCATTCTCAACTAAATCAATCACCATTGGAGCTTAGGCCTTCCCATTTTCTCCCATGTATGTTTTTGCATAACATTGGAAACTGACCCTTGATCCAGAATGTCTTGATCCATCTCATAGTATCCTATCTCCTCAGTCAATCGCATTTCCCAGCCAGTTTTTTTTTTGTCCTTGTACACCTTATTTACTGCATGTTGTTCCAGTTGTAAATTTTTCTTTCCAGTGCAGTTATCTATCAGTTCCTGTAACCCTACTATATCCTTCTGGTCCCTTAGTAATTTCATACACATCTGCAAGAAGGATGCCAAGATAGACTGATCAACTTCCTTTGCTTTAGTATCCTCCTCAGGCTTATTTTTCAATGGAAATAGTTGTTTTTGCATTGTTGATGTCGAATCTTTAGGATTCATAAATGTCTTCTTTACTTCCATGAATGTCTCTTTCTTGTGTTGCACATTAAATCCATCATTCTTATCTTCATCTTTCCTTACCCATGTCTTCATCACAGTCCTCTTTTCTTATGTAGTATCCCAAAATAGGGAAAATCAACAATAATGGGAATATCTTATAATATTCCAAAATGGGAAAATCAGCAATACTTGCACAAAAAACGTATTTTTCAGAAATATAAGCATAAAAAAAAAATGCAACCCATGGATCCATTAGATTTTACATTATATCAACCACATCTGAAAGGAAATTAGAAAAAAATGTCTTTTTCCTAGTTAAACATGCCTCCCATGCTCAAAACAGCTTAAAAATGATGAAACCCCAAGACTATTGCAACACAGAAATTACTGCATAAAGTGACTGCGTAGTCTAATGAGGGTTATCATTATAAATATAGAGAAAAAATACATATGCTCATATATTAATCAATAATGCTCAAAAACAAAGATCTAGTCTCTTTTTCATAGACCCAAGATGACCCAACAAGGGTTTCTTGACAGAAATGATGTACATGAAATAACTACTACAGATCTATGGCTGAATCATGTTGCATAGTTGAAGCTCTGCATAAAAATTGCTGAACATGCAAATAAATGGTTGTAGACTCTCCTCCTAGCTTTCCGGGAAAAAGGTTGATCCTCCTCTTGGGAAACTAGCTCATAAAAGTGGGGTTTTAACCCCTCCCACTGCAACACCTTAAGAAATAACGCAGTTTCTGGAAGGGACTATGTTGTTGCTGAAGGTAACTACTTGGACTAACACCAGATAGTGGAAAATGCAACTCAAAAAGCTCCTCTTATATTTCTTAAACAAGATCTCCAAGAAAGAGTAGGGAATCCCCGCATGAGAAAACCCTTGCACTAAACAATGCAACAAACTTAGCTAAACATCCAAAGAATGTAAGAAGTCTAAATAGACCACATACAAAATATAATATTCAATCATGCTCCATATGGTTTCCATCCCCTCCATTATATAGTTGATGATCTTCCTCACCAAGGGTCCCACCCAATTATGAGGTAGCTTCCATGCAAAGGCTCCTCCTCCAAAATCACGATGTCTCCATGTGCCTTGCTCATCTTTTTACAAATCTGTTTGAATTGGTCAATCTTGACTCGATCAACCTTGACTAGATCTTCATGCCTTGTCTCCTTTCACACTCAAGGTGTCTTCATTTTGACTAGATAGATTGATCTTCATTCACATTGAGTTGTCTTTATTTAGGATCCACTCCTCATATAATAATGTTGTTGACTTGGTCAAACTTGAATTTTTCCACACATTTTAGACCCTGTTCACACATGTGGATGCTTGATCTGCTTATTACATGATCCCTTTTAACATTATGAGGTATTTTATTCCTACTTAAGCAACTTATGAGCCTCCTTGCCCATTTATTCATTTAACTAGATTTTAAAAGAAAAATTAATATTCCTATTAGCTGCATAATAATTTAGGAATATTACAGTATTCCCCTCCCAAATGTTGCTTGTCCTCAAGAAACTGCAAGGGTGCTACAAAATCTCCCCTCCTCCTCTTGTGGCCTCCTTATCCAATAGCCTCCACCATTGCTTCAGGTTTTCTGCAATAATTTTGTCTCCCAATGGTTCCTCCCAAGTGTGAAAGTTGGCCTTTGGTGGATAAACCAAATGGTTCTCATCATGAAATAAAGGAAGGTCTATATGGAAACCTTCTTGCTGATCAATGGCCTCCTCAAGATAGAAGTGATGACAATCACGGGGAATTTCATCATCAACGAAGGACTCCCACCTCCATGCTATCATCCAAATGAAACGAATCACATCTCAGCTTGGTAATTCATAGTAAAGCTCCTCCCAATTGGTCATGAGAGGCATGTCCCAAGTACTCCAATCAATCATATGGTCCACCTCATAAAGAAACAAGTGATCTACTATAGTGGCCATATAGTTTCCCATGCTCCCCTTGGAACATGTAGTGCAAAAAATGTAGGAAATTTCTTTCCCCAAGGACACATTTCCCCAATGTGTCTCTCCTCCAACCATATCCTCAAAAAATATAAGAACATTTTCAGCATATGGAATTATAATTAGAGTCATGCTAGCTGCCATATGTAGCAAAGGAGAAAGACAATGGTCCCTCATATGCAATTAGTGCAGTTTTAGTCCTAACTGCCATAGAATATGATATAACAAGTGTTCTCCCCCACAATTGTTTGTTGTACCATCCTTCTTATATGCTTGGAGAAGGTGTATGATAGTTGGTGCTAATGAAGAACACCATGAAGAATACAACATCGCCCCAAAATCTCTTAGGGGATGGTCAACATATCCATTGCTCATGGCTCCCAGTAGCCCATGAAGACCATAAGAAAAAGTGCCCCCTCTTGGAGCAGAGCCCTGCATATGAGTGTTAAGAAAATACAAGCATATAGTAGATACATCATGATGTTAAAAAATACAAGTCTTACTATACACTTGATTCAAATCAGTGAGGTAACTCATGGATGAGCTCTCCCTCACACCCAATGAATAAGGAGGTGATGATGATAACTCTTCCCAAGAGTCCCCCTTTGAAGTTCTTCCACATGAATCCATCTAAGATAGCATGGTATTCTCTAATGAAACCAGTGGGTTTGGAAAGCAAGATCTCATAGGCTGCATTAAGTAGTTTATACTTAAGGTTGGAGTCTCTAGCCAAATAGATCTGATCATGAGAATAAATGACTCCATCAACTACTTTATACCTCCCATCCATCATTTTCCCATTAAGAACCTTACATGTGAAGAGGTCCATGGAGTATTCCATCAAGAGTTGGGAATCCCAATAAGGATCTAGGCTCCCCAACAATGACAGCACTGTAGAAATCTGAAATGCAGCCCCTGTCATAACATGGCTCTCCTCTTTAACATGCTTGATGCCAAAGTCACATGTTGGAGTACTATCAACTTCCTTTTGCTGCCTCTTTTGCAACTGATCTTGCTCAAGACAAGATTGAAGTAGATGGAAGTCAACCTCCCCTTGGAAAGTCCTTGTCTTCCAAAATTGGCCCATGCATGCAAGAGTGTTGATATCCTCTTGTCATGTTTAGAAATCTCCTTGGTGTGTGAAAATACCATTGGATGCCCCAAAGATATTGAGTGGCCATTGGACATCCCATCCATGTTACCATAGATTTATGAATTTTCCTTTTTCAGCGCAAATAAATGAGGGGGAGATAGCAATGTCAACTTCAGAAAATTTCTTACCGCTTGTTTGAACTCATAGAAGGTTCTATGTGATGTGCTAGCTTCTCCCAAGGCTCCTTCATTAGCCAAGTATGTAAATGCTACCCATAGTTGAGAGAAAACTTTATTTTTCCTCCAATTAGGAGGTCTTCCTGGTGGGATGCCTCCATGCAAAGAGACATCAAGGCATAGAGCAGGATGCATATGTGTGTGGAAAGATTTTTCCTCGCCTTCATTCCATAAATCCTTTTGCCTTCTTTGTACATCAAACTTATGAAATAGATAGGGGTATATGCTCCTCATCATGTGATTCTTTCCCTTCTCTTTTCCTTCTTCCATCTTCAATATCTCGCCATTTGACAATGATGGCACATGCTGCACATGGATTGTGCCACAATCTCCATATGTGAGATTCTTTGGAACTCCTTGCAAGAGTGCAAGAGTTTCTCTCCTTGGAGCAAGTGCTCCATCTTTCTCTTCATGAAGTACTATATGTGTTCTTGTCATGACTGCGTTAGCCTCCTCTTCCTCTTCTTCAATAGTTGAAAATGCCTCATCATCAACAAGAGACCTTAGAGCTTGGTCTTCTTTTGAAGGAGGAATCTCCATGTCTTCCTCTTGAGAAGAAAGCTCTTTATGTAATGGGGTTTTTTCCTTTGGCAAGATATAATACAAGTTTTCATCCTCTTCAATGGTTTTCTAAAATGGAGCTGAGTTTATGGACCCTTCCAACCCATGCAAAAGTTTTGTTTGATTTTTTATGATAGGTTCCATAGAAGATGTTTCATAAGATTTTTCCTCAAACCTTTCCACTACTCTTCTAATGAACTTTGCATAAGTAGACGTATTTTCATTCTTTAAGGAAAAAGATTCAAACAACCGCCAAGGATAAGCCTTACCCTCAATATGTAGTGCTGCTACTTTGATGGTTTCCTTTTCTGAAACTTGATGTTGTTGCACATAGGTGTCTAGCTCCTTCACCCAAGCCCTAGCTGGCCATTTAGGTGATCCATCAAAAGTAGATAGAAAGAATCTACCCACACCATGCTACATGCCTCTTGTGCTCCTTCCTTCTTTGATCTTGCAAAACCATTGGAAGTTCAAGTGATATTTTAACCCCTTAGATTGAGCTACATACTCTTGCAAATAATCACCAAGAGTCTCCTTCTTTGGCACATCTCCTTTCTGCTTCTTCTTCTTCATGAAAAAGTGGTTGATAGAGCATTGTAAATTTGATGATGTGGCTGAATGCTCACACCCATAAGATGAGGAATTAGAGCTTTCCTCATGTATATATCTTGCAGAACTTATTGAGGGAATTCTATGTATTTCCCTCCTCATTTATTTGATGTCTTTGCTTCTACCCTGCAGAGTTTGAAAGAGAAGTTTTGAGAACCTCTATCCTATAGACAATAAGAGTTTTCTTTGATATCTCTTGAAGATCTTCTCCTCCCCATGAGAAGACTCCATAATGGTTGAAGAACATAGGATGAGCCAAGATTAGGGCTCCGATACCACTGTAGTATCCCAAAATAGGTAAAATCAGCAATAATGGGAATATCTTATAATATCCCAAAATGGGAAAATCAACAATACTTGCACAGAAAATGCATTTTTCAGAAATATAAGCATCAACAGAAAAATGAAGCCCATGGATCCATTATATCTGAAATTATATCAACCACATCTGAAAGGAAATCAGAAACAAATGTCTTTTTCCTAGTTAAACAAGCCTCCCATGCTTAAAACAGCTTAAAGATGATGAAACCCCAAGACTATTGCAACACGGCAATTACTGCATAAAGTGACTGCACAGTTTAATGAGGGTTATACTAAAAAATATAGAGAAAAATAGATCTTCTCATATATTAATCAATAATTCTCAAAAACAGAGATCTAGTCTCTTTTTCATAGACCCAAGATGACCTGGTAAGGTTTTCTTGACATAAATGATGTACATGAAATAACTGCTGCAGATCTATGGATTAATCATGCTGTATAGATAAATATATTCATAAAAATGGTTGAAAATGAAAATAAATGGTTGTATAATCTCCTCCTAGCTTTCCGGGAAAAAGGTTGATCCTCCTCCTGGGAAACTAGCTCATAAAAGTGCGGTTTTAACCCCTCCCATTGCAACACCTTAAGAAATAACGCAATTCTTGGAAAAGAATGCATTGTTTATGAAGGTAACTACTTGGCCTAACACCAGATAGGGGAAAATGCAACTCAGAAAGCTCCTCTTAGATTTCTTAAACAAGATCTCCAAGAAAGAGTAGGGAATCCCCGCATGAGAAAACCCTTGCACTAAACAGTGCAAAAAACTTAGCTAAATAGCCAAAGAATGCAATAAGTCTAAATATACCACATACAAAATATAATCTTCAATCATGCTCCATATGGTTGCCATCCCCTCCATTATATAGTTGATGAGCTTCCTCACCAAGGGTCCCACCAATTATGAGGTAGCTTCCATGCAAAGGCTCCTACTCCAAAATTACGCTGTCTCCATGTGCCTTGCTCATATTTTTACAACACTATTTGATTTGGTCAATATTGACTGGATCAATCTTGACTAGATCAACCTTGACTGGATCTTCATGCCTTGTCTCCTTTCACACTCAAGGTGTCTTCATTTTGACTAGCTAGATTGATCTTCATTCACATTGAGATGTCTTTATTTAGGATCCACTCCTCATATAATAATGTTGTTGACTTGGTCAAACTTGACTTTGTCCAAAAATTTTAGACCCTGTTCACACATGTGGATGCTTGATCTGGTTATTACATGATCCCTTTTCACATTATGAGGGATTTTATTCCTACTTAAGCAACTTATGAGCCTCCTTGCCCATTTATTCATTTAACTAGATTTTAAAAGAAAAATTAATATTCCTATTAGTTGCATGCTAATTTAGGAATATTACATCTTCCACGTGGTTTCTTGTGGTATTCACACCACTACGCGTTACTATGTTAATGCTAGGATCATCCTGGTGTGGTTCAACCCTCATCATTTTTATATTCTGAGCCGACTACTAGTTGCGCTTCTCCTGCATTTTAGCTAACAAAATGGGGAAATATTTGGTTTCATCACCAAATTATTAACAATACTTACAGGAAGTTGCAGTAGGATTCTCAGAATCCCTGTCAAAATGTCTTGGCTACCACAGTTGTAAGATATGATCTGCCTTTGTCCACAACCTGCGCCTCCTCCTCGACCATGCCCTCAGCCTAGGAAACCTCCTCGCACATTCAACGAACCCGAAGCTTCACGAACTTCTGCCTAAATTCTGTATGTAGTAGGATTTTTCTACATCATTAGATTGTAGCTCTTACAATGTTGTTCATTGTGTCCCACCGAACTGTAGAAATTGCAGAACAACTGCTTCAACGATCTGAAAAACATGTGACAATAGTCAGTGGAATGTTGGCCTACAACTTTGCATATGATACACCATACACAACGTCATACACTCGACCCAACACTCGATCCAAGATTCAATGGACTTGACATCCCAGCACCTAAATAGTCTCTATAAACAAGGAAATTTTCTTTATAGTGACCCTTTTCTTTGCACTTGATACACCATACTTTTGAGCTTATATCAGTTCTAGTCTCCTTTCATTTCTTTAAATCCTGGAGATCCATGTGCAATCTCACCAACAAATTCTAAATCTATTGCACTTTTATACTTGTATTAGCTACTGGCGAAGATTCAAGCTTCATTGTGATCTCCAACGCTTCAACCTGCATTGAAATCTTCTATTGTGACAACAAAAATTTGAGATGGGGCAACCACGTAACAATGAACCATTATATATGATGTTCATCTGGGATCTTGAAGCTAATTTGGCTCAACAACATCTTAAATCTTTGTTATACCTCCCACACGATGTCAGAAGCCAGTTGCTTAATCTATTTAATTTTTGTGATACATTGGGATTATGAATTAGTTTTCTTGAATTCAAAATTCAACGCAGTCTTCGTCTTAGTCAATGTATAATTTTCATTTATTGTAACATATTTCATGTGCCAGGACAATACTCTATCTTGCAACGCGATAACCAACTGTGCTTTCATCATATTTTCATTTGTAACATTCTACGAACTCCATATCATTTATGCAATTTAACCAAAATTGTTCCAAATCATCTGATCCCTTGACCATAGGAATATTTTGGGGTTGGGCCATGGTGAATTGGGGAGGTGGAGGAATAGAATGTGATGGGGTGATGACGGGTTTGGAAGGCTAGGGAATCTCTGCAGTGCTTTGCTAACTTTCAGATATCAACGAAACACTTATCAGGGTAGCATGGTTGCTTTCTCTTTCTTTAGACCCAAACAAAAAATGAACCATTTGTTGGCTTGATGGGGCCTAGACCCAGGTTCAAATGCAGTTGTGTGAACCAAAAAATCCCAATATTACTGGCCCTTTCGGAAATTATATGCTTGCGCAGACTGAAGTATCACCCGGGGAAATATAGGGGGATGCTAGAACTAGGTTTCTGCATCTAAAGGGATAATGGAGTGTGGATTTAGGGCTTTTATTCCTTGACAGGGCTTAATAGATCAAATCTATCATTTATACAAGCGTTGTTCAACACATCTGTTGAACTTACTACTAGACTACGCGATCTTGTTTAGTCATGCATAAAATAATATAAACAATCATAAAACAGAATTCACTATGAAATTACAGATTAAAACCCTTACTTAACACATATAATCATAAACAACAGTAAATTAAAACACATCAACATAACTCATATCTATCTTCAAAGGTCTTTCATTAATTTCTCAAATATTTCTCACACATTTAATTCCACCCTGCACACTTAGCTGTAGGGGTCTATGCACACAGTTGCAGAATTCCTAAGGTCTCCACGCACTCAACTACATGAGCCTTTCCTCTATCCAAAAACATAGAATATGACTCAAAACAGTCTTACAACGAAATGCATTTCATCAACTTCTACTTCTTGCCTGCCTATGAATTCTATCTAGACTCCTTATATAGATTTTTCTTTTACAATATCATGGTCAGAGTTAAATTTTCAGAAAATATTCCCCTTACATTACAAAATAAAGGGCTTTGACCCAACGCAAAGCCCCTAAGACTCAAAATGGAATTCGCGTCACGTGATCTGCTCCTCGATCTGCGAAGTCTTTCTCTATTGCTTTCTTCGAGGGGATGCCATGTCCAACATCCATGTATGAAGATCATGATGGCCTTGAAGGCTTATATTATTAAGTAAAAATTCTAAGACACATGTATACAATGAACATCACTAGCTCTAATAGCGGATCGTTGGAACCACTCCTTTCTCCTCAAAAGAACTAGCTTATCTCTCTAATGCCTTGCTAGTGGAGCCAAGGTGAAAAGTCCTTTGCTCTTACAATGAGGGGGTATATATAACAATGAGGAGGTGATGCTTCACCTTCCTTGTGACTCTTCATCTACCCTCATGACTGTTTTACTTCCTATGAATTTTTAAATTTACATGACTCTTCATATTCTACACATGTCCTTCAGACTTTCACTTTACAATACATTTTCGAAACATGAATTACGTAATGCATCACAATGGTGTGGCATGGTACAATTCATGACATGACACTACTGACATGGACTGCTTGATGATGTGGAAATTTCAAGCCACTATTGATACTGTGTGTTGACTGTCTGCTTGAGAATGATTCTCTTTCCGCCTCCGTATGGCTTGGTGATAAGGAATTTTGTCCCTTTGCTTCCTCTCGATTGATAAAATTGCATACTCGGTTGCAAATATGTCTTTCAAAATGTTTCCCTTATTCATATCCTTCTTCATCATCTTTCCATGACATGTTAAGGTACCTACATCTACAATTCACTCATGACGAGACAACGTCAACCCAAAAAAACCTAGTCTAAGATAGTGCATATTGATCCATTGACTAAGCTAGAACTAGGTGACAAGATGGGAAAGGAGCTTATTGACTACATAATTGCATATTTCAAGTAGTCAGGAGTGAAACTTGAGCCTTAAGACTGAGCAATGAGCAGTCCAGGAAGGATTGAGGGAGAAAATTGTGCAATTCTGGAGGTCAGTGTGACAGGCTGAGGCGATGGGAACATTGCGCATTTCCGATAGACAAAGGAGGATGGGATATTACGAAATTACACAGATCAAGGGCTCAAGGGATGAGCTTGAGGTTAGATAATGTGAAGTTGAGGCCAACTAGGAAGAGGGATTGCACAATTCTTGGAGCCAAGTTCGAAGCTTAAGCATAGGAAACACTTATTTACATGACGAAAACAAAACATAAATAAAAAAAACAAGAAAATAATATGTACATAGTGTAGGGCATAACCCCAGGCCATCATAAAAAAAAAATGTTTTAAGTCTTGGCCATTGATGCGGAGAGAGTCAATCTTCCCATCAACTGATTGAAGGCGATATGTGTGTTGGAAAAGCTTTTCATGAATAGTGAATTGTCCAATCCATAGGGATTGAAACTTGATGTTTTTTCCTTTGTCCTCATGGTATTTTTCCCACTTCAAGACTAATTCAACCACACTAAAGTTATTCTTCCCTCCATAATTCTTGTTGAACCACCTCTTGATATGACTTTGATGAAGGGAAAATTTTTCTTTTTCTTTCAACCTTTCTTCTTGTAACTTGTGGAGAGTATCCATTCTACGTTGAAATAATAAGCATGGCTTGCCCTGGTATTCTTATGAATGTTGGAGAGCATGAAAGTAGATGTTAGGAGGGAGGATGGATTCTTTCCCATACACTAGGAAGTAAGGGGAGGTGTTCATAGAGGGATTTGGTGTGACTCGGTCAACCCATAAAGCATTTACCAAAGCATAGTGCCAACTCCTCTATTCAGAGAATATGGTATTTTGATGATACATATTAGGTTCTTATTTGTGGACTCAACAAGAAAATTTCCCTCTATATAGTAATTAACTGAATTTTTCAATACGATTCCATTTTCTAATGAAAAATCGTATAATTTAGTGATGAAAAATATGTTGCATTATTGAAAACAAGTGAAGTCCTAATTCCGAACCTCGAAATGATATTCTGCTTAAGGAAATTGATGAATTAATAATCATTCAGCTATTTAAGAAGAACTTCTTCTATCCACTGCGTGAAGTAGTCTGTAGCAGTAAGAATGTAGCGGTGTTGCTTTGACGAATGTATAAATATTTCTCCAATAACATTTAAGCCCCAATGTTGAAATGGTTCTTCCATTATGATATGATGCAATGGGTCAGCTGACTTCTTTTTTTGGCCGACACACATTTGGAAAACTAGACATCTACACGTGTAAGCGTGAGCATAATTGAATAATGTAGGCCAATAAAATTTGGCCCGCATAAGTTTATGCATGGTTGTGTTACCAATGAAGTCTTGCTCGCTTGGTCTGTCATGGAGATCACACAATAATTTCTCTAAATCATACTCTTCTAAGCATCTGAGAAATACTCCATTATGATTTGAGTCCAATTTCCCTCGTTTTTCACGTGGATAAGTGGGAGGGCACAATGTCATGCTTAAGGTATTTGTGCAGATATGCGTACCAAGAGTCCGCGATGATAGTGGGGATAGTTTTCTCAACATTGTACATTTCTATCTCCTACTCCCATCCAGAGGGATCTTACTCTTTTGCATCCATTGCTTCTACTTCTAGTCAAAATAAACTGTGGCCCTTGTTTGTATGAAGTAGATTGAACTCTTAAGTCATATTCTTGTAAGCCAATCATCTGGTTCGTTCTTCTATCACCCACATATTGTTGAACAAACTATGATTTGACTATTGGGTGCATAAAAAATATAATACAATGATTTTTTAGGAGTTAGGGTCGAAAGTGCTTCACCGCCTTGTATACTACATAAGTTTGTTTTTCATTTGTGGGGTAATGGAGTTCAAGTACTTGAATACTGGCACTCACAATAAATATTGATTGCTCGTTGTTTTGATCATCCTTTTATGTAAGAAAAACGATGAGAGAAGTGTCAAAAGCGAAAGTATAGAGTAGAAATATTTACCAAAATCTGGGTTGTACAAAGTAGGTGCTTTTGCAATGGATTTCTTAATACAAGATAACACATCCTTTTACCTTTTATCCTATCTTTATATCACATCCTTCTCCACCATATCATGTATTGGCTTCATGGTATGAGCATAATGGGATATGAAATTGCAGAGAAAAATAATTTTCCCCGAGAAGGACTACATAACTTTCTTGTTTATAGGGAAGGGAGTATGTGTAATTAATTTAACCCTCTCTGGGTATATTTTAATCCCACTTTTGGCAATGATATAGCCCAATAGGTTACCCTTAGACATTGTGAAAATAATCTTCATGGGATTAAGAGATATTCAGTACTTGCAACATTGCTCGAAAATTTTCTTCAAGTGGCATATGTGGTCATATCTCTTCTTGGAAAACACTGTGAAATCATCGAGATACACTACCACACTGTCCAATCAGTCCACAAAAAGGGTCCATGGCATGTTGAAATTTTTCACCAACATTGATTAAACCAAATGGAATTCTCTTAAATGATAACGTACCCCAGTTCGTGCGAAATGTAATTTTCAATCTGTCAGGCTCTACGACAAGAACCTGGTTATAACCTGAATACCCATCCAAAAATAAAATAATTCTGACCATGATACTGCTTTCATTATTTGTTCCATAGACAACATGGGCTAATTGTCTTTTTCTGAAGCGCAGTTCAAGTTGCAAAAATCAACACACATATAGATTTCCCCTGACTTATTTCTTACCGGGACCAAATTCGATACCCAGGTATAATTTCTCATTTTATATATGATCTGAGTGTCAAAAAATTTCCTCAACTCCTTTTGAATTATAGGCTAAAGCATCGGATGTACCTTCCACAACTTTTGTTGAAAAGGCTTGGCCCCTTCTTTGATTGGAATCACATGTTGGATTATTCATGTGTCATAAGATTTGAGCTCATCATACATCCACGTGAAAACACCTTGGTACTTCTTTAATAAGCAGATGAAAGCTCGCTGCTCCTATTGTGTGTAGCAAGTACCAAGGTTGATAAAATTCAGATCCTTTCCTGTCCCCAGATTTATCTACTCATGTGACAACGTTGAGCTATGGGTTTTCGTATTGACTCACCCTCGGAAGCGATTCTGCAAGTCACATAACTTTTCCAGCAACACCACACCTTTTTGCATGGGGTTCACTAATTTACTTTCACAATCTACATCCTGCAATGTTTTCTCATGCCCGTCTTTGTCGATATTTGCATCGTTGAATACATCAACGCTCTCTATAAAGTGTAGTATTTTTTGTTCATAATTTAAAACGTGAAATTTATTAATATTGTCAGGGACATATGGCTTATAAATAATTTCCATAGAAAAACCATCCTTGAGCGATGACAACCTAGCAACAACATTTTCCAATGCATCTGCAATTGTGTTGTGTATTCTAGGAACATAAATAATGTTAAAATATTGGAAATGAGAAATCAAACACCTTAACTCTTGTTAGTAACTTTTGAGATGAGGTGAGACATAATTTATGGTATCACGTACCTATCATATGACAATTTATGAGTCACTTACTGCTTTGAGGACTGCAACAATATTGAGGTTAGTGGCTCATTGGAAACCAAGGATGAGTGCTTCATATTCTGCAGTGTTGTTCATGCGCTCAAATTCCAACCAGCTATAGATCAGATGTTTCCTCTATTGTAGGTCTATTAAAACACAACCAGGTCAAGAGCCTCCTATGTTTTGGAACCATCAAACAACAATTTCCAAATATCATATGTACAAGGACTATGTGCTATGCTAGTACTATTATTACTACTACTACTAATTGTCCATCAGTTGTTTTCACCAATTGGACTAGGAAGGAGCTCCAACTACGTGTTTTGTGGAACTGGGGATGGCTGAGCAAGATAACCCCATATCGGTTTCCAAAAATCAATTTCCAAATATTGGATCTGTGAAATTCATTGTTTCAGTCATATCATTGAAGGGGGTAATGATGTGTTAAATGTATCGTTATAATTTCAATCAGATATGATTGTTTTTTCCCTTGTATAGAAGCCATAAATGTGATCAGTCCATAGAATAATACCTCTGTAGATTTCTTAGCCCATCTCTGCTCAACAATACACCATATTCTTCTGGGATGTCCACAATTACCATATTTATACATTGGTGAACTTGATCATCAGATGATAAGCGAATAAACACATTCCTGAGTTCACCAATCACATGGAAAAGAATCTTTTCCAGCTAAATGATTTGTGCGTATGTTTTATCCCATTTTTTGTTGATTTTCTTTGCGAAAAATAGTGGCATTACATTCACCGATGCACCAAAATCAACTAAGAAACTATGTACATTATAATTGAAAATTTTAAATGTTAAAAAAAAGGAGGGAAAAGTGTTCTTGTATCTATTGTTAAAGCATTAATCACAGATTCGAGGGGATTATAGGATGTACTATATCCCTTCTGTGAAAAATCATCATTACTTGAGGCGGAATGTCCAAGTGCGTGTAGGAGCATGTTTCACTAGATCCCGATATTTTTTAATTCGAAAATTGAAATATTTGCACGAGCTTTCTTAATTTCTTCAACTATGTTGTAGTCCAAAGTGGGAGAGATCATTGAAGTGCCTAGAGTATTAACTTGGTTTGCGACTGCCGAAGTGGTGGACTCGCGATTACTTGTTGTGGAAGTGCTTTTTGTTGTGGATACATTTATAGACTTGTTATGAGTGTTTTGTTTTGAGTTGATGGACAGACCGATCTTCCTTAACAAATATTATTTCAATTTATGCTTTGCCAACTCTTGTTCAATGGCCGACCCTTGGCTTTTAAAACTCTACCGATTGTTTTGCTTCTGGGTCAGGCCATCACTCAGTAGTTTTTTTTCAGCAACGCTCTTTTCAGTTGCGAGTATGTAGTTTGAAGTTTTCATTGCATTCCCCACGCTTGGAGTTTCTTCGGTTGCAGCAATATCTTCCTTTTCTTCTGTAGGCTCAGTCTGCTCATTATAAAGTATTGTGTCTATGAAGTGCAAAAAAAAAGCATCCATGTTGTGGTTCCATTGTGGAAATTTATTTTTCTGAGTGATATTATTGGTGAAACGAACAATACTGGTCCATGCCCATACTTTCAACATTCAAAACAATGTTCGAGCTTTGCGCAGGCTTGGTCAGTTGGTTGTTGTTGTTGTCATAGTTGCTAGTCCTTCTCAGAAGGTTGAACTTGGTAGGATTTCTATTCACGGTGTTCTCTCTTGAACTTTGTTTCAACTCTACCGACTCATTTGAAAAATAATTGATAGTGTGTGTCGAGCTTTCAAGATAGACATTTTCTTTCTCCTTGGCCTTTCTTACGAGGCTTGCTACTTTTTCTCGTGTCTTTGGAGTCTTTTGCTATTTCATCGTCTACGATGACTCCAATCACATGAAAGTACTTTTCTACTGTGATTGCCTTTTCATAGTTCTCTACAAGAGTTTCTTTCGTAGTTCTCTTCACAAACTCTACAATTCTTGTTGGCAAGGAAGAGGTCTACTAATCAATGATGATGGAGTCACGAGGTTTTGTGTGTGCTAGGAATTATTCAAAATACGGTTAAACCACTAATTTAAATATTTCACTTTCTATTTGTGCTCCATCTTGATATTACCCAACTCTTTTAACAATATGGCGGTGTTTTTGTCATTAGCGATTTTTTAAAGAAACATTTTCTTAAACCCCTTCCAATTCTGGATGGAATTCGTAGGAATATTGTTGGAGAGGGGTCCCCTAAAGCTCAAACATTCTGTTATATTTTATAATAATTTAGTCTTTCACAGGGGTTTTGGGGTGGGTCAAGACCCCTCATGAATTGTAATGGGTCAAAGGGTATATCAAGGGGCCGCAAACCACGGTTTGCGGACCATAGAGTAACGCAGGTTAATAATATAAATGGATGGCTAGATCGAGTATAGAAAATTACTTTTTGGATAAGTCTGAACGTGAATGACAGATTTGAATACTTTGTGATAGTTTTTGTGCATATTTTTCTGGGTAGAAGGCTCTTTCTGGATGTGTGCGCGGATACCTTAGTCCTGCTGTGTGCGAACCCCGCTGGCTATGTGCATGGGTTGTTGAAGTGTTTTGTAAGAAGGATTTGAGCTACTAGTAATAAAGGAATATTGTTGTGGATATCTGAGTTATATTGTAATATTCCCAATTTTCCATCAGATAATTGGAATACTAGAGTTCTTAATTTTCTTAATTAATTAAGTAAATAAGAGGGTGGAGGGACCCACAAACCCCATAGATGAATAAAATCCACTTTTGATGTGTGTATGTGGATATTTAGATCTAGATCTACATTATGGAGTAGTGGAGAAAATTCTTAAATGAAGGAAGAGTGGAGATCATGGATCATTAATGTAAAATCATGGAGATCTTGGAGGAGGTCAACTGAGATCATGGTGCATTCAAAGTAAGATCATAGAGCACTAATGATGAGATAGTGGAGGAAGTTCTGCATCCAATGAACACATGATGGAGGGAGTGGGAATTAAAGGCAGAGATGGTGGAGAACATGGAGAGACAACACATTCTTCATGGAGGCTAGTGGCCACATGTGCAACGCAGTTATGAGGTGGGTAAGGGCTATGGAAGGCTCACAAACCATATAAGGAAGATGAAGGCAATAATAGAAGGAAAGATTTAGATTATTATTTCTGATTTGTTTAGATCTAGATTTGAAATTTGACATTTTTATGCATGCTTATGCTGTTTAGCTAAGTGTACAGTGTTGTTTAGCACATGGGTGTTTCTAAGTGGAAATCCCACCCTTACCCACAGGGGACTTCGAGTGCCTACTCTTGGAAGGTTATTATGAGCTACCATACATCATCAGGCATTGGTGCCACATTCAGCCACTCTCATATGCACATTCATTCATAGCAATAACGCATTCCTGATTCAGGGTTTGGGAGGTGGAGGTTGTTTCTAGCATTTTAGCTAGGAAACTGGTGGAGGATTCATTCTTTCACCTTGTTCTTCATGTTTATCCATTTAGGAAAAGTAGATCTATATATGGAATTTAGGCCATCATATTTTACCTCCATGCATCAGCAGTCCCCTCAAGGATTGCGCAGTCCAGTCCTGTAGATCTATTGGAGGAAGGAAGTTTCCATTATTTCAGCTAGAAATCTTGTGAGGGACCATAGCCTCACTTTTAATTTACTGTTTCCACCATTGTTGAGCTGATTTTAAATATTTAGTAGTAGGCTATAGAGCCTCTCTCCTTGACAATGCATTTTTTTTCAAGCAGTTCCATTCAGTTGAGAATGTTGGAGGAGCTAGATCTTGAGCTTTTAGCTTAAGGATATAGTGAAGGGATCACCCCTTCAAGCATAGATCTGATTGTACATCATATTTCCAGCTATCATCCTTCAAATTATGCTTCAAATTTGCATACTCAACAATCATAGTTGCAGGGCCTAAGAGGGTTATTTTCCAATATTGTCAGATCTGGAAATCCTTTCTGGGTTATCTTGGGTATTCATCATAGAGCCTAGATCTAAAATCCCGGCATCATCTGAGCTCCAAAACTACCAAATCTACACTTCTATATTTTTCCGACAGTTGCAGTCCCAGAATTTGCAGCAGGGACAATGCAGTATTCCTTCCAACATTCCAACAGTTACGTAGTCCCTCTTGTGGGATAATTTCAGGGTCATTCTAGGCCATCTCTTTGGCTTGAGTGTATCATATTTTGAGCACTGTTGTACTTGTTATCCACCTCCTATATAATAAAATGGCTCAGCTATTCTGTACATTTGTATGGTGTACTTAGATTACTTGTTTACATTGCTGCAGTTCTTATATTTTTTTTTTGTACTACTACATTCTCCCTTTTGGGATATTACAATGGTATCAGAGCATGATCTTTGGCTCAACTTATCTACACTTCATATTTTGCATCAAAATACGAAGCAAATAGTAGATATCTACAATGAAAGAGGATTGCGGTTTTTCCACTCTTATATTTAGATTTATTCAAGATCTCTCCAAGAAGGTAAAACAAATGAAGAGAGAAAGGAAAAAGGAGGATCCAAGAAGATTTGAAGAGGAAGGTCCAAGCACTTCCTATTATCATGAGAAGCAACCAGAGAAGCAAAGAGCTTCACATCATTATAATAGATCCACTTCCTTTGAGAAGGAAGGGGAATGGTGTGAATATGAAGGAGACTTAGGGCATGAGACCCTAAGTAAATATTTGTTCGAGTAAAAAGCACATCCTAGAGCTCTCAAGGAGAATCTGACTCTCCAACAGTTTTTGCAACCAAATAAGAGAGGAGATCCCACAGTAGTAATAGAAGAAAGAGGCATAGATTCTTATTGCCTACATTTCATGGATCTTCCACAAGCACACTGAGGGCTTGGAGGGAAGAGTTAGCTACATTATTTCTGCAATATCCTATAGCAGAAAGAGAGGCTATGGATACATCACTGAACCTAGAAGGTGAAGCAGGAGATTGGTGGTTCACTCATTTGTCACATATGAAAGTGTCTTCTTATGCAGATTTTATTCAAAGACTGAAGAAGAAGTTTGGCAGAAAGAAACCAGAGACATATCCCATCATTGAAGATATAATAAATGAAGATCCCAAGGAAGATGTCCTCATTATCACTCAGGAGGAGGAGCCTCTACCACCACCACAAACTGCAGATGTACTTACATTAGGAGGAGTAACACTTGCATATTTGCAAGATGGTCTTGAGCTCTTGACATTAGGAGTCTCATGCATGATTCGTGAGATGCATGAGGAGGAGGAGGAAGATACCAGTTCTGGTACAGTTGTAGAAGAGAAACCATCATCATTACCAGAAGTTGGAGAGACCATGGCACTGGTTGGAGGAAATATTGTATATGTGCAAGAAGTTCCCAAGATTCAGCTTATCCAAGGGTTGCACATACTTTCATCTCATATTATTTTAGTACCTCATATTGAGATTTGTGAGACCATGCCATCAGGGCAAGTGCATAACCAAGGATTAGAGCACCTTGCTGATTTGGAGCAACAACTTATCACTACACAGAGGACCCTTGATTTTATCAAGGAACAGATGTATTGCTATCCTATTTTGTCAAGGTTGAGCTACACCCAACACTTTGTGTCGAAGTGTGGAGTTTCAGAAGATGGGAGGAGCACAGTCCTATTCAGTACAATGTCGGACAATTAGTTTAGCATTGTATATGGCCATGAGACAGCACATGTATCCCCATGCAGATATACAGAGTTGTCACTAAGCATCGGTGATGAGATGAGGGCCCCATTATTCTTGAAGAATTTGGAAGGTAGCTTCACTCATGAAGCACTGGAGGGACAAATGATAGATGGTAGACATATTATGATGGAGAGAATTCCTCATTATCATGATGGAGTTTCCTTGATGAGAACCTCACAGCTGAAAGAGGAATGTCTACCTACAACATGTATGGAGCCTTATGGGCTCTAATGGGCCATTGATCAGAGGATCTCATCGAGAGACCTCAATGGAGGTGCACTTCAACATTTCATGGAGTGAAAAGCTATTCAAATGGAGGATGTTGGTATCTACCTTGGGTGGATACCAATATTGAGCTTGGCATGATTCATCATCCACATTGGGATGAATGGATCTGGATGAGGAGTAGGAGGTTGCCTACCTTCGTGCAGATATATGATATCGATCACCAAGAAGCATGGTTGCACCGGTTGCTCTTGGGTGAGTATGGGTTTTACCCAACATCTCACATTGCAGGATCCATGCCATGTATATTACTGATGAGAGAGTTTGGACATCTAATGATGTATCTTATGTCCATGTATTTGCTTTTGTTTTGGATATGTCTCATATATTTACATGTATTTCTGTTTGAGATATATCTCATGTCCATGTATGTACTTTGGTTTGGGACATGGCATGACTCTCACATGATGTGGCAGAAGGGAGATTGTGTGTATTGTTCTAATGTGACATTCTACATGTCAATCAGTATGTTGTTGCTCCATGACTTGCATCATGATGATGTAAGATGGAAGCAATAATCCTTGTTGCTTTGGCTACTTTTGGGAGAGTATGGGCTAATGTATTCCCATACATTGCATAACATTGATGGAGGATGGAAACAGGAGGCCTTACTGATTTGGCTTCTTTTGAGTGATTATGGTCATTGTACTTGTTATAATGATGAAGATGGGGCAACAAGATGCATTGTTGCGGTGGCTTCTCTTGAGAGAATATGGTGAATATGTTTGGTACAATGATGATGTGATGTGGCAACAAGAAGCAATGTTGTGGTGGCTTCTATTAAGAGAGTATGGCTCTCTTACTTGGTTTCATGATGATCTAGCATGGCAGCAAAAGGCTTTGTTGCGGTGGTTGTTATTGGGATAATATGGTTTGACATTGTTCATGTTCATCCATATGTCTCTACTTCTTGTTTTGCACTCTGTTGATGTTATGTTTGGATCCTACATGGCCAACAAGGCTAATGATGAAAGCATTGATAGATGCAATCTACTCTATGCATCATGGGTTGGAGAGATAGTTCATGAGTTGGGACTTTCCATTTTGTAAAGGAACAACTTCATTTCATGTATCTCATGTATAGAGGAGATCTTTGGACATCATATGGTTGCCACTTGGAGATTCACTGATGAGGAATGGTATCTAACTTTTCAGTTGGAGGCCATTCTATACATTCTAGAGAGGCATCTTTGGATTTGGGCATGCATTACACATTGTGGCAGATGGGAAGGGCTTCCATATGAGGATGCCATTTGGAGGGAGGATGTTTGTTGTAGCATACAATTTTGCAGTTTCTTGACGACAAGCAAAAAATTGGCAGGGAGGACTGTAATATTCCCAATTTTCCATCAGATAATTGGAATATTAGAGTTCTTAATTTTCTTAATAAATTAAGTAAATAAGAGGGTGGAGGGACCCACAAACCTCGTAGATGAATAAAATCCACTTTTTATGTGTGTATGTGGTTATTTTAGATCTAGATCTTCATTATGGTGTAGTGGAGTAGCTTCTTAAATGAAGGAAGTGTGGAGATCACGGATCATTAATGTAAAGTCATGGAGATCTTAGAGGAGGTCAACTGATATCATGTTGCATTCAAAGTAAGTTCATAGAGCACTAATGATGAGATAATAGAGGAATTTGTCCATCCAATGCACACATGATGGAGATAACGGAAATTAAATGCAGAGATGGTGGAGAACATGGAGAGACATTGTAGTCTTCATGGAGGCTAGTGGCCACATGTGCAGTGCACTTATGAGGTGGGCCAGGGCTATGGAAGGCTCACAAAGAAAAAAAAAAAGATGAAGGTAGCAATAGAAGGCATGCTTTATATTATTATTTCTAATTTGTTTATATCTAGATTTGTCATTTGACATTTCTATGCATGCTTATGTTGTTTAGCTAAGTTTGTAGTGATTTTTAGCACACGGGTGTTTCCGAGCAGAAATCCCACCCTTACCCATGGGGGACTTTGAGTGCCTACTATGGGAAGGTTATTCTAAGCTTCCATACATCATCAAGCATTGGTGCCACATTCAACCACTCTCATATGCACATTTAGTTACAGGAATAACACATTTCTGCTTTAGGGTTTGAGTGGTGGAGGTTGTTTCTAGCATTTCAGCTAGGAAACCGGTGGAGGATTCATCCTTTCACGTTGTTCTTCATGTTAATCCATTCAAGAGTAGCAGATATATATCCGAAATTTAGTCCATCAGATTTTACCTCCATGTAGCAGCAGTCCCCTCAAGGATTGTGCAGTCCAGTCCTGTAGATCTATTGGAGGAAGGAAGTTTCCAGTATTTCAGCTGGAAATCTTGTAAGGGACCATCTCCTCACTTTGCATTCACTGTTTCCAAAAATGTTGAGATGATTTGAAATATTTAGTTGCAAGCTATAGAGCTTCCCTCCTTGACATTGCAGTTTTTTTCAAGAAATTGTGTGGTAGCAACTGCATTCAGCGGAGAAGGTTGGAGGAGCTAGATCTTGAGCTTTTATCTTAAGGATCTAGTGAAGGGATAAACCCTTCAAGCATAGATATGATTGTACATCATATTGAAACCATCATTATTTAAATTATGCTTCAAATCTACATACCCAGCAGTCATAGTTGCAGGGCCTAAGAGGGTGATTTTCCAAGATTTTCGGATCAGGAAATCCTTTCTGGGTTATCTTGGGTATTCATCATAGATCCCAGACCTGAAATCCCAGCATCATATGACCTCTGGAACTGCAAGATCTACACTTCTATATTTTTCTGGAAGTTGTAGTCCTGACATTTGCAGTAGGGACAGCGCAATATTCCTTCCAGCAGTCCAGTAGTTCCTCTTGTGGGATAATTTCAGGGTCATTCTAGGCCATCTCTTTGGCTTGAGTGTCTCATATTTTGAGCATTGTTGTACTTGATATCCACCTCGTACGTAATAAAATGGCTCAAATATTCTGTACATTTGTATGGTGTACTTAGATTACTTGTTTACATTGCTGCAGTTCTTATATTGTGTTTTTGTATTACTTCATTCTCCCTTTTGGGATATTACATATATATGCAACTATTGGTTATCATATGAATGTTTCTGCATCTTGTTTCCATTTCCTGTAATGTCCCAAAATAAATCTCTTACGCAACTATGATTGGGTTTATATGAATTTTTATTGGATGGATCTGATGGTATAAGGCTCTGATATGACATGTTAAAGGCTATTACGCGATTTATGATTGATGTGTTAACTTGTGCAAGATCTTCTACATATTTGACCTAAATCTGTCTGAAAAGGGTTTACTAGTTAGGGTTGTTGTTGCGAGGGTCTGTTTATGGTTGTTCGGGATCTCAAGGCACCCACATCATTCCAGATCTCTCTCATGGTGTGAAAACCTGGCTCCAACACCCCCCATACTACTTCGGGTGAGACTTTGACTTGCGCAAATAGGTCACTGCCAAAAGGGCCAGTAATAAGAGAGTTTTGTTGGTTAACCTCAATTCCAAACTTGGGTCAGAACCCCTCAAGCCAGAAAATGGTTCCTTTCTTGGGACTGAGAGAATTTTGAGAGAGGTTGGGTGATTTTGTGAGGTCATTGGCAGCCATTAAAGCCTGAACTTGAGGACTAGTTTGAAAAAAGGATTCATGAATTTTCCCTAAAAGAAAACAGAAGTAAGAAGCTATCTATTGAAGAGTGGAAGAATCAATATATTTTCATTGAGTTACATGAGATCTTCTTTGTAACCTTTGCACACAAGCTGCGGGAATGGTTGGAAAGGTTAGCAGAATTCCAAACCTATTGGAAGGATGATCAGGTCACATAGTGGACCCCTGAATTGATCCAACAATTGGAGAAGACTGATAATACCATTACTGTAAACTTTAGATCACTGGGTTGACATCTTCTTGGGAGGGTTTGTAACAGATTTTGCAGTCAATCAGTTTGTTTCCTACTCTAAAGCTGAAAGGAAAATTTTCAAGGGATTGAGAGGTAAGTTCTTACAAACTTTGCCTCTGTTGATTAAGATGATATTGTGAGAAAAGGGTATTTTGTGTAGCCGCACAAAGTGAATGACCCCTGATCAGAGTGAAAGCATGACACGCAATGAAAAATACTATCGGGTCAATCAGAAATGGGATAGATCTATATACAACCCTATGAGAAGATCCCATGATCCAAACAGAAGCGAGGCTATACACGCAGAGACTAGCCCTCCTGCTACACCACCATCAAAATCGCACAAGGGTAAGAATCCTCCTACCCCACCACCACACATACCTATGGACGATATGTCCATGAAGATGAAGCTACACACCTTTAAGGGTGCGGGGGATGAGGATATGGACCGATTTTGGTTTGTGGCGAATGTGGTGTGGACTGCGTAGAATGTTACTATCGATGCTATTAAGAGAGCGCAATTGGCTATGGCCTTTGAAGGTCATGCCCTATATTGATTTATAGGATATCTTGTGTAGCATGTGGATCCCATGGTTCAGGATATAAGGGATGCCCTGAAGCAACAGTTCCGAAAGCCAAAATCTTATTCTCAATGCATAGTAGAACTGAAAGATATTAAGCAAGGGCCTATAGAATTAGTTTCGGAAGATAACCAGTGACTGAGGAAAGTCATCAATGATGGAGGATTTTCCTATGATGATAAACAACATAAGGAATGGTTCATCGCCATGCTATTGCCACATCTACGTGGGCCCATGGGTCAGCGGAAGATTGACTCGCGGGAAGAAGCCCTGGAAATTGCTATGAAGTTAGAACCTGCACTAAGGGACAATGCTCAATTTGGAGTGAAGCAGATTCAAAGCCAGTTATAAGAGATCCACTTAGAAATTCAGAATTTACGAATAGACTGGGGTAAAAAAGCTAGCGCAGATGTCTGGTGCATATGATGTAGGGTATCTGGCCACACCAAAGATCAGTGCCCTCTATTGTCAGATTATATGCAAGCTGGGGCACCAAGTCCAGTGTGCTCGAGGGATGTTGTTGGGACTAGTGCCCCCACACTATGGTGCATTGATTTTCGGGTGGTTGGGAAAAATGGTACAGACCATTGCTTGTGGTTTGGAATCTATGTCCCAAAACTGAAGCAACAGTGGTGCAAATTTTCCTCTTCGGTGGGACATGATGAGCACAACTGTCGACCATATGTCTTGATGATTGATAGAGAGAAACTTTATAGAGTTTAGGCTAACCCTTCATCACTAGCATCTCCCTCCAGATCAGGAGGATCCCCAACAAGAGGACGGGGAGGAGGGAGAGGCGGAGGCACAGGTTGAGGGAGAGGGAAGCTAATTTGTTACAACTATGGAGACGCTGGAAATTATGCATGAGACTGCCCAAACCCTGCGCGACAATCCTGTAGTTATTGTAGGCAATTTGATCATGTAATTGAATATTGTCCTTTGTTAATATCTAAAATGCAGGAAAAGCAGCAGACACCAACGTAAAACATACAATGACTTAAGGATGAACTGTGCGACGAAATTCAAGTGTAAATGTAATTACACGTAGTGGTATTGCCATTGGAGGAAATGAGGAGAAGGCCACTGCATAACCATTGATCAAAAATGCATCTGACAAAAAGAAAAGCCTCAACCTGCAGAAAGAAAAGGAGATTTTCATCGAAGCCATAAAGGATTTTGCTGATGCGGAAGCATCCACCTCAAGAACTCCCATGGAACCAAAAATTGATGATGAATTTGAGCCATTCTTGCAAGCCTTCATTAAGCTACTATGAAATTAGAAGGTGGTAGATAATCTCCAGGCCCCGATAGACAGCTGTGCAAAAAAAGAGGTGTCACGGACAGAAACTAAGGTTATACACAAGGTTTATAAACGGAAGAAGAGAATTGGTTGGGAGATGCACATGATTGTGCATATTGGAGACTATGAGATGGAAAAGGTCATCTTGGATCTAGGATATGATGCAAATTTTTTACCTAAACAAAACTGGCAGAAGATGGGAGAGCCAAATTTGGAATGGTCCACGTCCATTCAACTACACATGGCTAATCAGCAAAATATTATCCCACTTGGTATACTTCCCCAAGTTGTGGTAGACATCGTTGGAGTAAAGGTATGTGTTGACGTTAAGGTTATACATATTTTGGATGATGCAGACCCCTACCCTACGCTGTTAGGATTCAATTGGGCCATTGATATGGGAGGCATCATATATCTGAAGTGCAGAAGTATGATTTTTGAGAATAATGGTACACAGGTGATAGTCCCACTGGATATGACAGAAGGTGAATGCTACATAGAACCAATGTGTGAAGGGGATGAGGTTGACCATATCTATAAGCTATATACACTGGACAAAGACTGGATCAGCCCTACAGTTGATGGCATGTTGAACTGGGAGAAGGATAGCTCATGTTTTTTTTATTCTGATGGTGAAATGGAGAACTGGTGGAATCAGTTGCATGATGTCTTTGTGTTGTGCTGCCTCAAGATTAAAAATAAATTCCAGTGCATCTCCTCTAAGGTAAGAGAACTACCCTACTTTTATGGTTCTGGTAGTGTTAAATAATTTTTAGAAACATTGGAAAAATTTGTCCCAGAGAAACGAAGGTTCTGGGCACTTCATTTGGCTATGCGCGCAACTCCAGCGTGGTGGTGGGAGAAGCACAAGGGAAATTTTCAGGACTGGCAGGAATGGAAAAAAATTATGATGCTGCAGTTTGAACTTCCATCCACTCCACCAATTGAATTATTCTATTGTCGGGGAGATCTGTGCAAGCACCTGGCCATGTGGATGGAGGTATGGGATGAAAAGACATGGAATGAATGGGTTCATAGGTTTGTCCACTCATTGGGACTGGTACCTAGTACCTAGTATCAATAATTTGAGCTACACCGAGGTAGTCAAGACTGGTATACAATGACTAAATATTTATTGGCAACATTTGGCTTTGTGGGTGGCTCGAAAAAATTGGATGAGGCTCTACAGGACATATAATCTCTAGTCTTTGATGAATCCCGACCCCATAGGGAGTGTGATGTGCTAACCTGGGATGTGCAGATGCAAGACATAGTCAACTATAGAACTATGTCGATCGAGGATAATGAATATGACCCAAGGAATGTTAATATCCCAGAATCGGAAGGAGAGTGCATAGTTACAAGACCTGCATTAAGGACGATGGACGTGACTAAACCTCTGAAATTGAAGGAAGTCAACATTGGGATGGAAGAGTAGCCCAAGTTGGCCAATATTGGGGACTATTGGGATGATGATACAGTAGGAAAGATTGCAAAGCTGCTGATATCATATCAGGATCTGTTTCCTACTAAGTTCTCTGAGCTGAAGGGCATTGTGGGGGACCTGGGTGTCAGGAAGATCACATTAAAACCTGATGCGCACCCTGTCAAGTAGTGCCCTTATCAATTGAACCCAAAATATAAGAAGGAGGTAAAGGAGGAGTCATAGAATATGGTGGTTGCAGGTATTGTTGAACCAATCGAGCAGTCGGATTAGGTAATCCCAATGGTGGTTCTGGAGAAAAATACCAAGGGAGAAATCAGGGTTTGTGTAGATCTGTGCAAATTGAATGATGCCTGTGTGCATGACCCCTTCCCTACTTTCTTCTCTCAAGAAATTCTAGATAATGTGGTAGGGCAAGAAGATTATTTTTTTACTGATGGATTTTCAGGTTATCATCAAATCCGAATTGCACCAGAAGATCGTAGAAAGACCACCTTTGCCACTGAATTGGGTTTTTCCAATATACTGTCATGTCATTCAAATTGAAAAAATAACCTGCAATATTCTCGCGTGTGGTCATGGTTGTGTTTAAAGAATTCATGCATAAATTATTGGAGGTATACTTTGATGACTAGACAATCTTTGGATTGGTAAAGAAACATGTGTCGAACCTGCGCATGATGCTTGATACCTGTAGGAAGCACTAGATTTCTCTCAACCTGAAGAAGTGCATATTCTACATACCTTTTGGTCTTTTGTTAGGACATATCGTATGTCAACAAGGATTTAAGGTAGATCTAGCCAAGATTGTGTTTACCATCAACTTAGAAGTTCCTACCACTAAGAAACAATTACGCTCCATCCTGGTACGTACCGGTTATTACAGGAAGTTTATCAAAGGGTATGCTCTGATCACTGCATCGATGGATAAATTGCTAAAGAAGGATGTATCATTTTTCTAGGATGACAAATGTTAGAAGAGATTTGAGCTGCTAAAGGAGAAAATAGTCACTACCCTTATTTTGATATTCCTAGACTAGTCAAAGGTTTTTCATGTGCATGTGGATGCATCTGGTATAGCACTTGGAGTTGTTTTAGTGCATCCAGGGGAAGGAGACATTGATCACCCAACATGTTTTGCTAGTAGGAAGCTCTCAGGCGTAGAGCTCAACTACTCAACTACAGAAAGGGAAGGATAGGCCATAGTATATGTGCTACAAAAATATAGAAATTACTTGTTGGGAGGGCATCTAAAAATGTTCACTGATAATTCTACTTTGAAATACCTGGTCAATAATCATGTGTTGGGGGGGGGGGGGGGGAGATTTTTCGATGGTTGTTTCTTTTCCACGAGTATGATTTTGAGATCATTGTGAAGCTGAGAAGACTAAATGCGGGGCCTGATCATCTGTCACGGATTGAGAATGGGGAAGAACCAACCAATCTGGAGGAATGGTTATCGAATGCGCATCTCTTCACTATCAAGGTGGTTGATTAACACTTTGCTGACATTACTCATTTTCTAATTACGAGAACAACGCCTACGGAATATTTAGTCCAGCAAAATAAGGAGTTGGTTGTGCCCGCAACTGATTTCACCCTGATTGCAGGTCATTTGTATAAATTAGGAGCAGATGAAGTATTAATGAGATACGTCTTGGAACATGAAAGGCAGGCTATATTGGCTGAAGCTCACAGAGGAGCGGCAGGAGGCCACTACGCTAGGAAAGCCACTACGCAGAAGGTGTTGCATGCTGGGTTATGGTGGCCCAAACTTCATTGTGATGCACATGCATACTGTCAGGCCTGTGATGCATGTAACTAGATTAGGAAGCCTTCACACAAATAGGAAATTCCACTGCAATTGCATATGGCCTTGCATGCATTTGAAAAATGGGCTATAGATTTAGTGGGACCAATCAACCCTCCTGGAAAGAAGACTGTAGCATGGTATATCATTATTGCATCTGATTATGTGACCAGTTGGGCAGAGGTGAAGGCGGTTAACGACTGTACTGCAGATACTTCTGTGCACTTCATCTTTGAGCACATTTTGACCAAGTTTGGGTGCCCTAGGATTTTGATGAGTGATAGAGGTACGCATTTTGTTAACGAAACAATTGAAGCTTTGACAGAGGAGTTCTAGATCCATCACAAGAAGAGTACCCCTTATCACCCACAATAAAATGGTGTAGTAGAAGTGTTCAACAAGATTTTGGAGCATGCACTTACAAATATCTGCAATTCCAATAGGGATGATTAGGACCTGTGTATCCCTTTTTTGTTATGGGATTACAAGACAACATATAAAAATTTTACGGGAAAGACACCGTTCAGGATGGTCTATGGGCAGGAAGCCATTATGCCAATGGAGTATGTTGTACTAAGTCTACATATTGTGGCCTTCACTAATATGGTCGAGCTTGACATTATGGACGAACAGTTAGCGCAACTCGTTGCCTTAGAAGAATATCAATTCATTGTTAACTTCCACCAGCAAGTGTAGAAGGCATGCGAAAAAGCTTGGAATGGCATTCACATTAGGTAGAAGGTGTTCAAGGTTGAAGATTTGGTGTTACTCTATGGTATTCAGATTGCGTTCCACCTAGGGAAATTCAAAATGAATTGGTTTGGTCCATATGTTGTAAAGGAGATCCCTGACGGCGTTGCGGTGCATTTGGCCACACTGCGCGAAGAGGACCTTCCTAGATACTTCAATGGGAGTCGGATGAAGCTGTATAGAGACAATACGGTGCCGACCAAATGAATATATGGCCGAAGCATCAAAATCGAAGGGTCTGTGTGCAACAAAGAGGAAGGGAACTATTAGGTCCCTATATTACTATTATAGTCCCTTATTGTTGTTAGTGTAACCCCCTTATTGTTATTATTGTACCCCTGTAACCCCCATATTGTTATTATTGTGCCCTTACATTATTATTTTTAGGTTGGCTAGGATTACATTGTGGCCCCATGGACTACTATATATAGAAAGGAGGTTTTTTAATTTGTATCATCCAAGAATTTTTCATTCATGTAATGTATTGGAGGTTTCCCCCTCGAAGTGGCTTATTTCTAAGGCATTGATATCTCTTTTCTTCTATTTTTGGAGTTGGTTTCACAACATTGTATCAGAGCTTTAGATTTTAGGGTTTCGCTGCTCCAAACAGGTCATCATGGAATTTTCGCTATAAATTTTTTTCTACGAAGGTTCAGAAGCTGAAATTTTTAGAGTATGAAGCTGAAATCCTGAGGAACATCGTGGAAATATTTTAGAGCTTGTTTCAAAACAGTTTAGGAGATATTTTTTGTGGAAGTTAGGGATTTTTTTAGGCTCCTGAATTTCACTTAAAAAGGTCATCGCAGAATTTTCACTATAAATTTTTTTTCTACAAAGGTTCAGAAGCTTAAATTTTTAGAGCGCGAAGCCAAAATCCTGAGGAAAATCGTTGCAAAATTTCAGATCTTGGTTCACAATATTTTCGGAGATATGATCTGTGGAAGTTAGGTCTTTTTCAGGCTCCCGAATTTCATCTCAAAGATGTGATCGTGGGAAAATATTCATAACTATATCTCTGAGCATCAGATTGGAATTTTGTAAAAAGTGACTGGAATTACACGGACTGTAGTTTCCTATCTATAAATTTCAAAGCCAAAGGAGAAAATAGTGACACGTGGCAAGTTGTACAAGTTTGCTCTACTGAATGAGTCCATAATTAGGTCATTGTGGGAGATTGGACATAACTTTGCCTTGAAGAATCCAAATCAAGTCAGACCTATGGCATTGTAAAGAAGCTTCAGACGATTACTACAGGTCTAAATTTCAGATATTGAGGATCTGCAAATATATAGATAAGTCAATTTCAATATTGAGCTCCTCAAAAGAAAGTAAAAGGTGTGTATTTTTTTTCCAAATTGCATAAGTCTTGTTCGAAGAATCAAGTTGAATTGATTCCAAGGGCATATTGGATTCTAAAATGGCCCCTAAAAAGAATTCAACACCCATTAAGCCTAAATTTAGAAGGCTCTACTATGACTCATGAAGACGAAGAATGGCAACATGACATATCAAAATTACAAGAGCAAGTGCAACAAATTTCGCTCTTGCAAAGAGCAACAAAAAATGACATGAAGTTTTGAAGAAAGGCGTGGAAACTAAGATGGATGGTTTGAAGAAAGGCATGGAATCTAAGATGGATGGTTTGAAGAATGACATGGAATATAAGATGGATTACATGAAGCTGGCATGGAATCTAAGATGGATGACATGGAAGCTAAGATGGAAAACATGAAGAATGATCTAAAAGCAGACATGGAAGGTTTGACAAAGTTGATCCAAGAAATGTTTCCTAATGGTGAAAAGATAGTAGAGGAAACTCATGATGAGAACAAAATAAATTTTAATCGTGATTTCATAAAATCTAATGTTGGCGGGAAGAACCACCATATTCCAAAAATGGATATGAGGAAGTTTTATGGAAAGGATCTTGTAACATGGATACTACAGATGGAGCAATATTTTGATCTCCATAACGTGCAAAACACACAAAAGGTACGCATTGCAACTTTACATTTAGAACAAAATACATTTGTATGGTATCGATGGCTTTGCTCCCGTAAAAAATTTTTCACTTGGTCAATTTTTACGGAGGAAATGATAGCACATTATGAGGATACAAAGAGCAACACCTTCTTTAGCCAATTGATAAATCTCAAACAAAAGGGTTTAGTGGGGGAGCACATTGAGGACTTCCAAAAAATTGAATATAAGGGTAACTGATATTCCAGAGGAACACAGGATTGATCTCTTCATAGGTACTTTAAAGGATAACATCCAACATGAAGTTCGTGTTTTGGAACCTAATTCATTGGAGAAGGCATTCAAGTTGGCAAGAAAAATTGAATGTAAAATTATGGCGACAAGGAAGCCTACCACTCACTTCTATAAAGATGGAAGTGTTGCTACTCCTAGATTTCCACAACCTACGAGGTTGACACCACAACAATTGGAAGAAAAAAGAGCAAAAGGGCTTTGCTACAGTTGTGATAGCAAATACACTAAAGGTCATAAGTGTGTTGAGAAGAAATTATTTTACATAGATTGTGAAGAGAAAGAAGAAAATGAACAAGAAGAGGATATACACCAGGAACCAACCCTAGAAGAGGAAGAAATGAGTCTGACCATATCATGTAATGCATTGGCAGGAATTACCACTCCTCAAACTCTCAAGATAGAAGGAAATATCAAGAAGAAAAAGATAATAGTGTTGATTGATTCAGGTAGTACCCATAATTTTATTCATTGTAAGGTAGCCAAGGAATTGAATTGTTTCCTATACCCAGCACCAGAATGTCAAGTGATGCTTGCAAATGGAGGAACTATAAATTTCTCTAGAAAATGCCATAATATCAAGCTAACCATGGGGGAGTATGTATTGAATAGTCCAATGCTTTCCATTCCTATGGGAGGTGCTGATGTTGTACTAGGAGTACAATGGTTACAATCTTTGGGGACGGTAGCTTTTAATTTTCAAGAAATTTTCTTGAAATTTTTTTCAGAAGGAAAGGAAGTCGAATTACGGGGTATTGAAGGGAAGCCGAGAAGGATAATAAGCTCTAATGTCATGAAAAAACTTCTAAAGAAAGAACAATGAGGCGTAATTGCACAATTATGCTCACTAGAAGTTCCGACATCAAAATCATCTATTTCTGCAGATCTCCAACAAGTCTTGGACAATCATTCCGAGGTGTTTGAAACTCCCAAAGGACTCCCACCTATTCGTGATCATGATCATGATATTCATTTGATTCCAGGAAGTGTTCCTCCAAACATCAGGCCTTATAGATATCCTTACGTCCAAAAGAGCGAAATTGAACGTATGATTGCAGAAATGTTAGAGGCAGGTATAATTCAACCTAGTCAAAGTTCTTTCTCTGCTCCTGTAGTATTGGTACACAATAAGGATGGATCATGGCACATGTGTCTGGATTATAGGGAGCTCAATAAGCTCACCATTAAAGATAAATTTTCCATTCCTATGATTGATGAATTATTGGATGAATTACATGGAGCAATTTATTTTACCAAGTTGGTTCTTCATTCAGGATATCTTCAAATTAGAATGAAGACTGAAGATATTCCGAAAATAACATTTCAAACTCAAGAGGGTCATTATGAATTTTTGGTCATGCATTTTGGCCTTACCAATGCACCTTCTACATTTCAAGGGTTGATGAATTCCATTTTCAAACCCTTCCTTAGAAAATTTGTGCTAGTATTTTTTGATGATATACTAATCTAAAGCAGGTCTTGGAAGGATCACGTTCAACATGTTAACAGGGTGCTCAAACTATTGCAGGAGAAACAATTATATGCAAAAAATCCAAATTTTTCTTTGGAGTACAAGAGGTGGAATATCTGGGTCATATTTTATCTCACGAGGGTGTTAAGGTAGACCCTAACAAAATTAAATCCATTAAGGAATGGAAAGTCCCCACAACCATAAAGCAATTTCGAGGATTTCTCGGGTTAACATGGTATTATCGCAAGTTTGTTAAGAATTGTGGGAGAATAGCAGCACCTCTAACAACATTATTGAAGAAAGATGCATTTTCATGGACTCTTGAAGCAACTAAGGCCTTTGAACATCTTAAAGAGGCAATGTGCCTAGCACCAGTCTTAGCTATGCCATACTTCACAAAAACCTTTATTGTGGAATGTGATGCCTCAAGAAATGGAATTGGTGCTATTTATTGCAAGAAGGAAGACCCATTGCTTTTGAAAGTCGTCCAATCAAAAGAAAGTATTTACATAAACCTATTTATGAAAAGGAAATGTTAGCAATACTGCATGCACTAAAGAAATGGCGAACTTACCTAATGGGAAGACACTTCAAGGTAAAAACTGATCATGATAGTCTTAAACACTTTTTGGAACAAATTCTATCTTCAGAAGAGCAGAAAAAATGGGTCACAAAGATGTTGGGTTATGAATTTGAAAGAATCTACAAAAAAGGGAAGCTAAATGTTGTTACAAATGCACTCTCAAGAAAGAATGAAGAGGTGGAAGCATTTCTTTGTGCCATTTCTATTATCCAACCAGATTGGATAATCGAAGCAAGATATGAATGGAAGAAGGATGAAGAAGTGTGGAAACTCATTCAAAAGTTGCAGCAAGATCCGAGTACATCCGATACATTTAGTTGGAAAAATGATTCCTTATGGTACAAATATCGCTTATATCTTTGTAAGAATTCCCAACTAAAAAAAAGATTCTTTCGGAATTGCACACTTCTCCTTTAGGAGGACACTCAAGATTTTTGAAAACTTACCACAGGGTGAAGAAATAATTTTTTTGGGATGGGCTTAACTCTGATATTCAAAATTTTGTGGCGGAATGTTTGGTTTGCCAGCAGAATAAATTTGAGACAATTAAGACCCCGGGTCTTCTACAACCTTTATCCATTCCAAGTCAACGTTGGGAGGAGATTTCAATGGATTTTATCACAGGTTTACCTAAGTTCAAAGGAAAGAGTGTCATCATGGTGGTAGTTGATAGACTTACCAAGTATGCACACTTTTGTGCATTATCTCATCCATTTAAAGCAAGTACAGATGCTACTACATTTATGGACAGAATTCAAAAGCTACATGGAAGCCCAAGGGTTATTGTGAGCGACAGAGATCCCATTTTTACTGGAAATTTTTGGACGAAGTTATTTTCTTGTTTGGGTACTCAATTAACTCATAGCTCATCTTATCATCCTCAATCTGATGGTCAAACTGAGATAGTAAATAAATGTTTGGAAGGATATCTTTGTTGTTTTGTATCTAATAAACAAACACAATGGGTCAAGTGGTTACCTCTCGCTGAATGGTGGTATAACACTTCCTTCCATACTGCAGCAAAAATGACCCCATTTATGGCACTTTATGGATATCATCCACCATCCATCACATCATCTTTAAGAGAAAATTCAAAGGTTCAAGCAGTGGAAGATGCATCAAAAAGAAGTTCTCCAACTCTTAAAGGATAACCTGAATTTGGCACAAAATCGAATGAAACAACGGGTAGGTCAACATCGCAGCAAGATAATTTTTGATGTAGGAGACTGGGTATTTTTACGGCTACAACCATAAAAAAAAAATGTCCCTCAAGAAAGCTAAGAAGGATAATAAATTATCGCCAAAGTACTATGGTCCTTACAAGGTGTTGCAAAATATTGGTACTATGGCATACAAATTGGAGCTTCCTGCTTCTTCACGAGTGCATCCAGTTTTCCATGTTTCATGCTTAAAGAAAGTTATAGGTGAAAATCTTCCAGTTCAAACAATATTGCCAGAACTTGATGAGGAAGGAAAAATAATATTGGAACCTGAAGTGGTCATGGAAACAAGAACTCGACAGCTACGGAATCGATCAATTTAAGAGTATCTCATCAAGTGGAAGAACTTACCCACTGAAGATTCTACATGGGAGGATGAGAATTTTATACAGAAGCACCCAGAGCTACTCAAGCGTTGAGGAAAACACTTTTTTGAAGGAGAGGGGCATGTTAGGTCCCTATATTGCTAGTATAGTCCCTTATTGTTGTTAGTGTAACCCCCTTATTGTTATTATTGTACCCCTGTAACCCCCATATTGTTATTATTGTGCCCTTAAATTATTATTGTTAGGTCGGCTAGGATTACATTGTGGCCCCACTAGGATTACATTATGGCCCCATGGACTCCTATATATAGAAAGGAGGTTTTGTAATTTGTATCATCTAAGAATTGTTCATTCATGTAATGTATTGGAGGTTTCCCCCTCGAAGTGGCTTATTTATAAGGCGTTGATATCTCTTTTCTTCTATTTTTGGAGCTGGTTTCACAATAGGCATAGACAGTTGCGACCGAAGCACAGGGGTGACGTGTTGGTCAAGAAACTAGCCATTGGAATAGTGCAACTGGGTGAAAAAGTGAAATTACAATTGGATGGAGCAGGTTTCTTGCATTTAATAAGGCGATATTGGAGGATTTTTTACCGTTCCCTTGAGTGTAAGTGGAAATTAATGATAATTTGACTGTTTTTACCATGGGTGGCTTATAAAAAGGCAGGCGCGGGTCTCAATTGTTTCCTTTGATGTTTGAATATTTAGCACCCTGTGATTGTTTGTAATTTTTTTCATCGTGCTATCTATGAGTTATGTATGTATGGTCGTGAATCCCCTTCCAATAGTAATAACCCCGAGTTCATATTCCGTGCGAGAATGACGACCACCAACCCTGCAGAGGAACATTCAGTGCCCCTCATTGCATATATGGAGATGGGTTTAGATGAGGTCAGAGAAGTAGTCTCAAAAGTGGTATAAGTTGAATCCAATCCAGAGAAAGAGAAAGGCAAGGGAAAAATGTCGAAGTGGGCTACTTCTAAGTTGGGCACCTCTCCACATAATGTTCCATCCCCCAGAAAATCTTCCAAGGAGCGCTCCCCCATTGCTGATCCATCCAAGTGGTTGATGATTGCTAGGCAGGAAGTAATGCTTGTAGAACCAATTTCATGGTGGCCACCCTATGTTAAGATGCGAAAGCCTTCAGTGCACAAGCCACAAAACATTGATACTATGCGGGAGTATCTGCAGATGCCATTGTGTCCTTAGGATGTCCCTTTGGTCGACGAAGTGTTCGAAAAGATCCCTCAAGTGAAGTTTGATGATTATGATCTCACCAATGAAGCAACGTTCTTGGATCTTGCCCCATAAAATTACTTGGAATGAGTGTTGTACGATGATGTACATAAGGTAGATCCGATGCCCTAATCATGCGGGTTTCACAACGTGGGATTCCTCAATCTACTGAGGATCCCCTATTTCGGGTGGTACCCCATCACAGGCATTTGTGTGCACCAATTGTTGGCCTTGGTCCGTGAATGCTTGTTGTGGATTCATGGAATAATCCCTATAGATGTCACACTGATCCATCAGATCATTGACCTACCTAAGAAGGGGCCCATCCAATGACAGGATTTGGGAAGAGAAACGAATTGAAAGTGGCAGCGAAGGTAAAGGACAAGTACAAGGTGGGACGAGATAAGTGGGGCTTTTTGGTCCAGACCATCGTTTACCGGGCGGTACGCATGGGCACCCTTGTCCTTGGATGTAAGCTTATGAGGAAGTATTGGTCGAAGACTGTCCCCGCAGACATCATTTCCTTGGCTGGGTAGTGCAAAAAAGGGATGTTGTACAATTGGTCACACTTTCTATGCGAGGAGCTTTTGGAAAATGTGCGCGAGGCACAGGAACTGGGGAAGAAGTTCTGCTACTTGTGTATTTTATTGCTTATTTCGTTGGTGGCATGGGAGACCCCAACTGATGTATTCCTTCACGAAATTGAGCCAGGCATATGCAAGGGGGCGCGTTACACAAATTTATGGGACTCCTCAAATTCTCGGCGAGTCGAAGAAAACAAAATCTTCTAGGTTATTTTTGAAGGCGCATTGGTGCAAGCTATTCATTCTTGACCATGACTCTCATCCGTCATGTATTAAAAATATAAAGGAATTGTAGAGTTTAAAGTGAATATGCACAACATCATGATCAAGGTGGGGAATGAATCCAACTGGTACACCTTGCCCTACATGGTCACAGAGGCAGAAGTTGACCATATCATCGCAACATGGCTGAATTCATGGAAGATTGGGCTTGGCTCGAAAAAATTCGTTATGACGTCCACATCCAAGAAAGAAACAACGCCGACAGAAACAACCCTGAAAGAAATAGCTCCCAACGACACAGTGCCAAAAGATCCAACAGAGCCGCACACAGAGACATACGGTAAAGATAAAAGAGCTGAAGCAGACAAAGATAAAGGGGAAAAAAAATACAAAGATCAAGAGTTGGGAGGTGACCATGAGGAGGTGGACCTCAGTGGGTTGGATGGGATTGATGGAGATGGTGTTGAGTCATCGCATTGCACCAAGCGTAGAGGAGAAACATCTAAGGGGCCACGTAAGAAGAGGAAAGGGTCCAAGGTAGGCAGAGAGGAGGAGGTTACTTTGACTAAAGAGGACTTTGAAAAAATTGTCGATGCAATTTCTTCTGCGTCAGAGGACTGTTGGAACACCATGGAGACCTAATACAAAGCTGTGGTGGAAGCTCTATAGTCAATTCTGCAAGTCCTCCAGCTCAAAATGAATACATTTCAAGTGAGAATGGATCAAGCGAGGCTGGTGCAAGTGAGGTTGTCATCTACTTCAATCTTTTCAACCACAGGAAGTAGAATATGCCCCTTCTCGGGTGCAGTGGTATCTCTGGATCAAGAATAATTGTGTGCGCAGGTCCAAACCTACTCCGAGGTTGGCATCGACCTTGCGCTACATATCTTCATCTCAACAGAGCTTCAGATAAAAGAGGTGTGTGCCTAGAAACAGATCAACGAGGCTGAGAAAATTGCAGCAAAAAAAATGACAGAGTCTACCCAGGCTCAAACATCACAACAGGAAGCCATAGCTCAATGGTAGCATCTAGACAGTTTCATTGATAGGCTATGTGGAAAGATTCCAGATATCACTATTCCCACCTTTGCAGTGACTCAAGACAATATTGAGAGCTTGGACACAGCCCTCAAAGCATCCAGGTTAGAAATTTAATCTGTGATGTTAGCACCCTGTAATTAGCAAGATTGGAAAAATTCCAACTGCAGGGAGAACATTATTTCAACCACTTTGGGATTCTAGGATCTAGCCCTCCTGAATCCGGAGAGGGATCTCTCCAATAAGTGCAAAGATGGATTTGTCTTCGAAGTCTTGGGTAATGATATTAGGCTAGTTATGAAGGCTGAGGTTTTTTTTTTGTTTTTGGATGGTTGAGCATGATTATTATTTGAGGTGGAAAGTGCTAAATGCAAAGAGTTTCAAAGGTGTGAAGTTGCAAGCAAATAGAACAAGCTTTGGCCAGAAAGATAGATAATTGTAGGTTTTAGTCCATTGGGCTATGGAGTCATAATAGGGTCTAATTGAAACAATCAAGGTTCAAGAGTGGTCTATGGGGAAAGTCATCTATGTCCAAGGATCTCTTCAAAGTTTGATTTATGGAATGAAATGAAACAATAAGAAGGGGAATTAAACAGATGAAGAACAAAGAGCAGCCTAAGATCAGGTAAGTACTTCTAAACTAGTATGATTTTGACATACACTTAAGAAAGACATAAAAGTAATCTAAGATTAGGTAAGTACTTCTAAACTAGCCTACTTTTGATGCACTTTCCATATAAAAACATTTTAAAACAAAGGGAAACTTGAAGGCAACTGTTGGAGAAGAAACTAGTGGGCCGGGCTCACCACAAATCCTCTCCTAGCTCTGCTCTACTTGGTAACTTTCAAGAAAAACACAAAGATAACAAAGAATGGTCTAAGATCTGGTAAGTACTTTGAAACTAGCCAGCTTTTAACACATTCCAAGGGAAACATTCAGATAGTCTTTGGGGATAAAACTAGGACCAGGGCACACCATATCTTCCTTAGTTCATCTCTACTTAACATATACTGTACATAACATTTAAGAATAACACTTAGCTAAGGCAATAGGATGAGGTAACACCAACATTCCTAATGCTTGAACTGAATTAAATCATTCCTAAATAGCACAAATTGGAAGAAAACATGTAGATAAAGATTTTCAGTCAGAGAAGGTTACTGATGTACAATAGGTCCTAACTCTATGCATGTTGTTCTTTATTAGAGAAGATGAACACAGTGAAAACAGAAATAAAATAACAATTTACAATAAGAAATAACTTCACCGTCGACATAGACCAGGATCCCATAAATCATCTTGTATTGATGCTCCAAACTAGTTACAGCTCTAAGTCCAATGCTTTAGCTTAGCAATCATCTACACTTCCCAGACTAACTTATCTATCACAAGCAGAGCTTCAAGAGCTAGTGAACACTATTTACAAGTAGAAGTCTCAAGCTCAATTACATTTCAAAGTTCAGCAACCAACCCCTCTCTCATCTTCTCCAGTAGTATTTATAGAAGAATGAGGAGGTGAGATCTGATAAAAGATCTCCAAAGATAGTTAATACAGTCTTAATGGCTTCTCAGCCTTTGGGGGGCTCGATGAAGAAGTTTATAGGTTTTCTCTGTCTGTATTAATGTTTTTCATTTAAGATTAAGCTTAGTGGGAGCTCTTTTTGACTTTTGAGGCTCTCTGTTAGGTTGAAGTAACTCTGCTGATATTTTGTCATTGAGTTTACTTGCAGAATTAACTCTCTGGCTATGCTGAGGCAACTATGTGATCTTGATCAATAACTTCAGCCTCTGTTTGAATGCTTTGAGGAATAGGTGGCACTGTGGTAGCTGGGAGGAATCAATTTGCCTCAGATGTGGCGGTGGAGGCCTTCTTTCTGATAAAAAACTTTTATTTCCTTTTAACTATGTCTTAATTGGGAGGATTAGGCTTTTGATAATCAATCTTAGCCATAATCCTCATAAATTTATCTTCCATCTTCCGTTCTGGTGCGTTTTGTCTTTGACACTGATACTCTTTGATTTTTGATTCATTTACTATGTTATGTTGGTGTGCAGTGCTGTGCAGGGCTCGTGAGGCATCAATGCCTTTGAATCATTGACGAGACGTGGAATATTCAACCCATGGGTGGCTTCCTTTTAATGAATCAAAGTCGTGAGAATTGAACCCCAGCCTTCGGCCTTTTCTAGTTATAATGGAAAAAACCACTTAATCACCCTTTATCAAATAATATATCCGGACTTCAAAACTCTTGATAAACCAAGCTGCATAAACCATTTCGGGTCACAAAAGGTGTTTGCTGACGTCAGGGTCTTTGTGACCCGAAATTTTTATCAAATCTGCCATATAAAGCTCCCTGGGTCTGTTTGGGGCCCGCTGACATCAGCCCAAATGTAACCCGAAATGTTTATTAAATTCGCCCTATAAAGCTCCCCGGGTCCGGATTTCGTGACTATGTGAGCAACCAAACAAGACCCGCTCTAATCAGTTGCTACCACATGGGTGCCGACGTGTATGCTGACTAGGCATTGCAGACCACCGGTTCTGTGGGACTACTGACTGCTGTCGTGGCTGTGGGGACCAGGGTGATATATGAAAACCCAAAATTTCAATATAATACAAATTTTTAATTCTTCGGGGGCGGGATGTGTATTTATAATATGGCTTGGCGCCCGTCTGTGAGGCCAGGGTCTATATGAAATGCAGTATGATCGGCATATATAATACACAGGGCTAATCAGCATCGGAGTTTTTGTTTAAACATAACAAATGCGCTCCGTGAATTGCTCTGACGCGATAAGCACTTGGGACCCTTAGCACTTGGTTCCAGCGCTGGGGCACATGGAGGGGAAGTTTTTTTAAGACTTAGCCCAAGGGGGCTTAGGTCTGTGGTAGACGAAACTTATTTTTTATGAATTTTTTCAAGTTTTCAATGGATTTTGGGGGTTACGACAGAGTTCAAAAATGATTTCTAAACTATGGAAAATGATTTTTATGAATGGAAGAAGGGGAATCATGAAAAATATAGGATTTTTATGGAGTAAAAGGGGAGAAAAATGGAGGTTAGTTTTTCAAGTGAGGGAAGGGAAAAAAGGTGATTTTGCAGTAGTTCCCTCTCATGAAATTAGCAGAATTCCAGAGTGTAAAATGGGCACAGTAGGGAATATTTTGGATAGAGGCATGAGACCTTCAAGAGTCTTCAAGAGATAACACTTTTTGCGATAAAATTTGTTCCTTGAAGGCTCCAAAAAATGATTTAGCCAGCTTTTGGTATAACAAATTTCATAGGTGGCTAACAGTGGCTCCACTTGGGGATGGTGCCTTCTTGAAGGCATCAAGAACTTCAAACTTGCATTCTCTGGGAGGCTGATCAGTGCCTCATCCATTGGGCTGCCTTTCATTCCTTGAATGATCTTATTTTGCTCTGAAAACATATTAGCAGCCATAAAAACAATGGATCTTTCATCAACAAGCTTTCTACCTACCTAATCCTACAGATCTAACATTTTTTCTTCTTTGGAGTGCACTTGGATTGGAAAACTCTTTTACAACATTTTATTCTTTTGAAAGCAGGAAATCTAATCTATTTCTACTCCTTATTTCTCCATGGACTCAGATTAAACAGTTGAGCCCATATGATTCTCTACCTAATCTACTATCTATTGGGATTAAATTGTCCAACAGATTTTATTCACTAATTTCTAAAACAGAAATTCAAAATCATACAAGTCAGGATTGAACAGTCTAACTTGATGCTAATCTATGGCATGAAAAACAAGTTGCACATAGATCTTATTTTGCAGAAAATTAAAACAAAATGGAAGGCTTAGGATCTGAACTTTCAAAGCATTTCCTTCATCTCTTTTACAGCTCTGTTCTGATTCTTACTTGAGTTTTTATTTGCTTGTCCTCTGGTTCAGATTTTGAGCTAATTGGAATCAGATTTACATCTTTTTTGACTCAGAATTTGAAATAGATTTGAGTCATTCTCTTTGGGAACTTAGGTTCAGATTTTGAGCATGTTTGAACCTTTAATTTCTATCCTAAACTATCTACTGATAAGCCAAGATTAAACAGTTTGGCAAACCGAATTCACTATCCTATCAGCAGAAAATTTAAAACTAATTAGTCAAGATTAGGCTGTTTGACTAACTAGAAGTGTGTTCTTTAGGAGTGGCATTTGAGTTTGCACACTTTCAGATTTGTTTCTCTTTTTGGTATGGGGCTATACCTTTCTTATTTGGGGCTGTACCTTTCTTATTTTTACAATCTGCCCTCTTTTATTTCTTTCTTTGTTTTTGTATTTTTGATGTTTATAACTTTGAATGCAATGATGGGTGAAGTATTTATAATGAGAAAAGGATAAATAGGCTTTCAGAACATAACATGGATCAAGAGAAGTAATGCTTAAGCATCCTGCCATTGACAGGACCCCCAAACAATTTTGCTCCATTCAACTCTTGCAAGAAATAGGCATTATTACCAGTAGTTGAATGGATAGAGAAAGGGCCAAGCCATAAGTTGTCAAATGTTCCATGCTTGCCCTTGTCTTTCCTCCTTGAGTCCCACTTCAAAACTTTGTCCCCAATATTGAAATTGCTGGCCTTTGTTCTTCTGTCAAAAAGCTTTTTAATGTTGTCCTGCTTCTGTAATGCTTTGTTATAAACCTCCTCTCTGGTTTGTTGAAGATGAATGGTCTGATTTATTCTTCTGATCATGTCATTATCTTCAGTTTGCAACTCTTGAATCAAATTCATCACTGGTACACCAAGGCTGGTTGGAAAAATTTCATCAGTACCATACACAAGCTAGAAAGGTGACATACCAATAGATTTCTTCAAAGTCAATCTGTCAGCCCAAAGTGCATGAACTAGCTTTGTGTGCCAAGAATTTTTGTTGTCCTCCAACAATTTCTTGATTATGTTCACTAAAATCTTGTTTGAGGATTCTGCAAGTCCATTACCTTGAGGGTAATAGGCCGTGGAATGCCCCAATGCTATTTGATATTTGTGACAAAATTCAATCATCTTCTTTGATCCAAATGCTGCTGCATTATCAGTGATGATCTTGGTAGGGCAGCCAAATCTAGAGAGAATATTATTCTCTATGAATTTGATAATAACATAATCATTGGCTTGCCTACAAGGTATAGCTTCTATCCACTTAGTGAAATAGTTTGTGGCAGTGATAATCCATCTATGCTGAGCAGAAGATGGTGGATGGATTTCTCCTATGAAGTCAAGTCCCCATTGTTGAAAAGGAGCTTCAACAGTGATTGGATGCAGAGGTAGGGGTAGCATTTTTCTTTTGCCTTCAAAAAGTTGACATTTATGGTAAGCAATGATCATCTTGTGTATATCAGGAAAGAGAGTAGGCCAATAGAAACCAGCCCTCAGAATTTTGTTGGTTATTGTCTTCCAGTACAAATGACCTCCATACTCTCCTTCATGGAACTCGTGCTTAACCTTCTCTGCATCATACTCAGGCAAAAATTTAAGCGATACACCACTTGCATTTTTCCAATAAAGACATCTATCTATAATGTAATAGCTTACAGATTTTAACTTTAGGAACCTTTCCTTTGTTTTTGTCAAACCAGGAGGTGTACTTAAATTAAGCAATACATAAATAATATCAGCATACCAAGAGGAATTCATAAAGTGGTCTTCAAAAATGGGAGTTGAGGTTTCCTCTTGATCATCCAAAGCATTAATCATGTTAATATCGAGAACCTCACAATTGGATTCAACCATTAATCTAGCTAGACCTTAGCGTTTGATGAGTTTAGTGGGCTTTATCTCTAAATCATATTCAAGAATAACAACAATCCACTTACCTCTCTTACCATCTAGGTCCTGTGTTAGAATGTCTTTCACAACTGAGTTTGGGACAAAGGCAATGATGTGTGAGTGGAGGATGTATACTCTAAAGTCTTTCAAAGCTTTGAACAAAGCCAAAGCTTGCTTCTCCATAATGTTATACTTCAGAGGGGCATCCCTCAATGACTTGCTAAAGAATGCAATAGGCTACTCTTGTCCTTGTGGATTTTTCTGTAAAAGGACAACAGCTATGGTATGTTCTGATGCAAACGAAAAAATATAAAAATCTTTTGAAAAATCAGGACTTATTAGAACCGGTGCTTTGGTTAACACTTTCTTCACCAGCTCAAAGGACTTCTTTGCTTCCAAGGTCCATTCTACCCCTTGCTTCTTCTTCAACATGTTTGTGATATTTCTAAGAAGCTCAGCCAAGTTGGGGATGAACCTTCTCAAATAGTTAATCTTTCCAATGAAAGATTGCAACTCCTTGGTGTTTCGAGGATAAGAGATTTGCAATATGGCCTCAATCCTTTTGGGATATATCTTAATACCCTTTTTTGAAATAATGTGCCCAAGAAGTTTACCTTCTTGGAGCCCAAATAGTGTTTTCTTAGGGTTTAAAGATATCCCAAACTTTCTGCATTTCCCGAAAAATTTTCTTAAGCGTTTTAAGTGCTCTTCATCTATTTTTGAAAACACAGTGACATCATCAAGGTATATAATGATGAAGTAGCCCAGTTTTTCCGAGAATGCTATATCCATGGCTCGCTGAAAAGTTGCTCCGGCATTCATTAGACCAAAGGGAATTTTCACATACATGAAAGTGCCCCATGGTGTAGTAAAGGTTGTATTTAATTGATCAGCAGGGTGAACTAACATCTGATTGTACCCTGAGTAGCCATCAAGCAAAGAAATTCTTCTAGACCCTACCACCCTTTGTAAAATATGATCCATCTTAGGTAAAGGGTAGTTGTATTTTAATGAAGCTTTGTTTAAGTCTCTAAAGTCTATACAAATCCTGATATCTCCAGTTTTCTTCCTAACTGACACCAGATTAGACACCCACATAGAATATCTAATGGGGACAATAATACCATCTTCATACATTTTCCTGATTTCCTTCTCAACCAAAGGCAGCTGAACAGGTTTTATTCTGCGCAGTTTCTGCTTGAATGGTTTTTGGTTCTCTTTGAGAGGAATTTTGTGCTGTATTATTTCAGTGTCATAGGATTTAAGATATTCGTAAATCCGCACAAAAACATCAGAAAACTCTTTAAACAGCTCTATGTATTTGAGTTTAATCTGAGCTGGTAAAGTCTTGGACAGTTTAATCATCATAGGTTTAAGTTCACTGCCTATATTGCACTGTTCCACTTCAGTCTCTACAGGTTCCAGTTTTGGCTTCCTGGCCACATCGTTAAAATCAAACAACTCTTCTAAAGGTGCTAGACCGTTGGGTAAACTTTCATCTTTAGAGTGCAGGGTTTCTAACTCTTCTGTTTCTAATTCTACATTCATCTCTATTTCATTTTAAAGTTTTCTAGATAACAGGTTTACATTAGCAAGTTTAGGAGACCTTTCTTCTTCATCAAGAAAATTTTCTTCACTAGGGCAGTCAGTTTCATAATCTGAATCCAAACTTGGTGGTTCGAATTCGTTTCTGAACTGCATGAAGTCTTCTATTTGTTTTTCTCCATCGAACACCTGCCAATATTTTTTGTTATTAGGAACGACTGGTCTAAATTTTATCTGAGTTGTGCAGTCTTCGGTTTCATACGTCGTTAAGCATGTTCTAGCTGCAAAAGCTAAATTGTGGGCCGCAATATTTCTTTTTCTTGGGACAAAAATCAGTTTGGACTCCTTGAAAGTTTTTAAAATGTCCATGATGTCGTTTCGGTAGGCCCTAAGTCTGGGATGATTTGCGTTATACTCCCCATTGACTTGCCTAATGACTAACTCTGAATCCCCATACACATTGATTCTTTTGGCTCCTAACTTCTTCAACAATCATAAGCCTAAGAGAAGGGATTCATATTCCGCTATGTTATTGGAACAATGGAAGTTTAATCTCCAGGAAAGGCTTTTTGTGTGGTTATTCTCAGTGTTGCATATCCAAACACCTACACCAGTGTTGGTCTTAGTGCAAGACCCATTGAAGTGCATACTCCAGAGAGGACTAGTCTCAAGTTTATCATTTGGGTTACTATGCTCTTCAATAAGTGTGCTATTGAATTGTTCTTGGAGGTCAGCACACTGTTGAACTTGTTCTAACTCCTCAGATTTTTTATTGAGTTGAGGACTACATTCTTGATTCTCAACATTTAAAAGCAAAGGACACATGATTTGTAGCTCAAGACCTGTGTTTTTCTTGCTGGAGTTTATAGGTTCAGTAAACTGTGCTGACACTCCTACGTTATCTTCTTCCTCCTCTCTATCTGTAATTAAATAAAACAAGGTCACCGGTTCACTGAAAATTTCATCATTGAAAAGGATAAATGAATCCAGGCCTGTGTTTACAAAATAAAGGGTAGAGTTATGTGGTCTGTCTTGGCTAGTCACCATGTATTGCATATGAGACTCCCTGTAAAGTCTTCTTGTCTGATTGAAAACAGGGATGGTCGCATAGGTCATGTCCATTTGCATAGTTCCTTGTAACTTAGCCCCCCAAGACCTAGATAATAGCATTCCATACTTTGGGGGAACATTAGCCACAACAATATCCATGAATAAACATTTGGCTGGAATTTGAGCTAAGTTAACACAGAGGTCTTTAATTAATCCTAAACATTTTACTCTGCTTGAGTCAAAGGAGTAAAGGTCTTTGTACGGTTTGGTGATTTCAAGGCCTAGGCTTTCCATGACAGCTTTGGGCATTAAATTATGAGAGGCGCCTGAATCATGCATAGCGTTATGAAAAATCTTGTCATGAACATTTAAACTCACATAAAAGGGAGGAACAGGTCCCTCTTGATATCTATCGCCAATCTTAGGACCAAAAATGAGCTTTGGCTGGTCATCATTAAGATTGACTATGTCATTATTATCCTCAATATTTAAAGCCTTCAAAATTTGGGTCCTATATACATTTTTGGTAGCTAACTCAGTCAGGGGAACAAAGATTTTGATCTTTGAAATTTCCTGCTCTAGGCTGAAAGGAATTTGGTTCTTCGAAGAACCTGTCTCAGCCTTACTAGCTACCTGTCTATCAGCAACATCAGCTTGCTGATTTGTTCTATCTACATTTGATAAAATAGTCTTAACATGAGTACTAGATGAAGTGTTAGTACTACTAATGTCTTCACTCTGTTTTTCACTGTTTTGAGTGCCTTTCTCTCTATCTTTATCAGAATTAACAACCACTGTTTTGTCCTTTTGTTTGACAATTTTAGGCTTGGTTGCAGTGCTGTTTTGTGAAGATTTTTCAGAGGTTTTTTTATTGGGGGTTTCTAGATTTTTCTTACTTCTAAGGTCATACTCCTTTTGAGACTATATGATAACATTTTCCATGTCTTGATAATAACTTTCATCATTATCTCTTTTTTCATCATAAGGTGTGTATAGACCTTGTTTCCTATCATAATGAATCTCAAAGTCATCATTATCTACCCCCAACATGTCAATATCATCTTCCCCTATTATTTCATTTGTTTCCTCAACCTCACTTACATAGTTTTGATGAAAGGGAGGAGTGATCTATTGATCATCTTCCCTAGGTTTGTTTGGAGGTTGGTTCCTTCTAAAATTCTGATTCTGGTTCTGGTTTCTATTTTGAGGAGCAGTTTGGTTTTGATTGGCTTGTGCTCTCTCAAGGATGCTCATTTTCTTCATCATCTCCTCCATCATTCTCTCCATCTTTGAGTTGGAATTAGAGGGTGTATTTTCTTCTCTAAAGGACACTCTCTTCTCATTTTTCATTCTTGCTCTCTTCTCCATTAAGTTTACTTCCACAGCAAGAGCTCCTTTTTGCATCTCTTCGAGAGTTGCAGGATCTCTCTCTCTCAACTTATAGGCCATATCGGGGTCGAAACCTTCAGGAAACTTGTTTAAAGCTGAGCCTTGTGGAGGTTTTAGATCTGGGGAAAGGGAATTATACACTGTTAAATCTGGTGCAATAAGCTTGCACACTTTCCCCAGTGTTTCTATGGAGGTTCTTGTAATCAGAAAGGACTTGGAGAGGATTTTTCTTCACTTCCCATTTGTTTAAGAATGTTTGATACTATGGGTGGTTAAGCCTTTAAACCATTTTCTAACTTCTCCCCCCAGACTCTGAGCAAACAATATAAGCTTGACAGAATCATCATCAATTTCATTTCTGTCAAAGTATTCATTCATCTTATCCACATATTGTGATGCAGTTGTAGCATTACTAGCATCATATAATGGAATTTTGGATTGATAGTCTTGTGGAAGATTGACTAATGGTACAGGAAGGACTAAGGGAGCATACCATGCTGCCATGATATGTGGTGGGGGTGGATTCACAAGAGGTGGATTAACAAAAGGAAAAGTGGGCTGAAGTGGAGTGGTTTGGATAGTGAATGGAGGATGAAGGAATGTGGATGGAACAACAGTAGATTGCTAAGCTGATCTTGGATGAGAGACACCTAAATTGTGAAGGAAATGTAAATCAGGAGGAGTTTCTTCTCTACTACCAGGATGTTCACTTGTTTCAGGAGATGAAAGTGAAAACTCAGAATCTAGCTAAGTTATATCATAAAATGACCTAGTTCTAAAGGGATTTACTAAGTCAAATTGTGATTGTTGTAGAGCTGAAAGATTTTCAGGAACTGAATTAGCTCTCAAGGGTTATCTGAAAACAGTTGATAATTTAATCCTAGGAGACTTCCTAAGGATACTTTCTGGGTTATCAACTATCTCAGGTGGATCAGGGTCAAGATAGGCTCTAGTGTGAATCTTTCTAGGAGCCACTATGCTATGTTTTTCAGACCCAAATAAACAAGAAAAGTTCAACCAGGAATGACAATCTTTAAAAGGTCAACTAATCTGTTTACACAAATTTTGATCCTACAGTCCTCTAACTGAGTTTTAATGATATTAAAATGATAAGGGTTCTTCCCAATGGAGCCTTAAGGTCTGTTGAGGATTGTGGAGTCGCCAAGTGGAAGTTTTTAGCTCTTTTTCAGAGGTAAAAGGTTTTATGGTCCACTACCATGTTTATTAGATACCAATCTGAAATATTTTTGGGTTTTCTGAGTTATTTTTTAGTTCTATTGGTTGTTAAGAGTGTGCTAGATCTGTTTCAAAACTTAGCTATGGTTATGAGACAAAGACAGTCTACTCTTATGGCTAAGCCAGCTGATATTTCAAGGTTTGTTAAAATCTTATGAGAATCCTAGGTTTTGCCTAGTTTGTCACTAATTCAAAGAAGATTCATCATGATTTCCATTTCTTGGTAGTGCTTGAAAAGGCTGCTTTTTACTCACTACACAATGTTTGTTGGCCAGAGATGTTATGCCTAACGATTCAACCAGCTAACAGACAAATGTCATTAAATCAAGGGGTTTCTAAGATATCTAACGTATTCAACAAGACAATAATTCAAAGTCCCCATCGGAGTCGCCAAAAATGTTAGCACCCTGTAATTAGCAAGATTGGCAAAAGTCCAAATGCAGGGAGAAAATTATTTCAACCACTTTGGGATTCTAGGATCTAGCCCTCCTGAATCCGGAGAGGGATCTCCCCAATAAGTGCAAAGATGGATTTGTCTTCAAAGTCTTGGGTAATGATATTAGGCTAGTTATGAAGGCCGAGGGTTTTGTTTTGTTTTTGGATGGTTGAGCATGATTATTATTTGAGGTGGAAATTTCTAAATGCAAAGAGTTTCAAAGGTGTGAAGTTGCAAGCAAATAGAACAAGCTTTGGCCAGAAAGATAGATAATTGCAGGTTTTAGTCCATTGGGCTATGGAGTCATAATAGGGTCTAATTGAAACAATCAAGGTTCAAGAGTGGTATATGGGGCAAGTCATCTATGTCCAAGGATCTCTTCAAAGTTTGATTTATGGAATGAAATGAAACAATAAGAAGGGGAATTAAACAGATGAAGAACAAAGAGCAGCCTAAGATCAGGTAAGTACTTCTAAACTAGCCTGCTTTTGACATACACTTAAGAAAGACATAAAATTAATCTAAGATCAGGTAAGTACTTCTAAACTAGCCTTCTTTTGATGCACTTTCCATAGAAAAAAATTTTAAAACAAAGGGAAACTTGAAGGCAACTGTTGGAGAAGAAACTAGTGGGCCGGGCTCACCACAAATCCTCTCCTAGCTCTGCTCTACTTGGTAACTTTCAAGACAAACAAAAAGATAAAAAAGAATGGTCTAAGATCTGGTAAGTACTTTGAAACTAGCCAGCTTTTGACACATTCCAAGGGAAACATTCAGACAGTCTTTGGGGATAAGACTAGGACCAGGGCACACCATATCTTCCTTAGTTCATCTCTACTTAACATATACTGAACATAACATTTAAGAATAGCACTTAGCTAAGGCAATAGGATGAGGGAACACCAGCATTCCTAATGCTTGAACTGAATTAAATCATTCCTAAATCACACAAATTGGAAGAAAACATGTTGATAAATATTTTCAGTCAGAGAAGGGTACTGATGTACAGTAGGTCCTAACTCTATGCATGTTGTTATTTATAAGAGAAGATGAACATAGTGAAAACAGAAATAAAATAACAATTTACAATAAGAAATAACTTCACCGTCGACATAGACCAGGATCCCATAAATCAGCTTGTATTGATGCTCCAAACCAGTTACAGATCTAAGTCCAATGCTTTAGCTTAGCAATCATCTACACTTCCTAGACTAAATTATCTATCACAAGCAGAGCTTCAAGAGCCAGTGAACACTATTTACAAGTAGAAGTCTCAAGCTCAATTACATTTCAAAGTTCAACAACCAACCCCTCTCTCATATTCTCCAGTAGTATTTATAGAAGAATGAGGAGATGAGATCTGATAAAAGATCTCCAAAGATAATTAATACAGTCTTAATGGCTTCTCAGCCTTTGGGGGGCTCGATGAAGAAGTTTACAAGTGCTCTCTGTCTGTATTAATGTTTTTCATTTAAGATTAAGCTCAGTGGGAGCTCTTTTTGACTTTTGAGGCGCTCTGTTAGGTTGAAGTAACTCTGCTGATATTTTTTCATTGAGTTTACTTGCAGAATTAAATCTCTGGCTGCGCTGAGACAACTATGTGATCTTGATCAATAACTTCGACCTCTGTTTGAATGCTTTGAGGCACAGGTGGCACTGTGGTAGTTGGGAGGAATCAATTTGCCTCAGATGTGGCGGTGGAGGCCTTCTGTCTGATAAAACACTTTGATTTCCCTTTAACTGTGTCTTAATTGTGAGGATTAGGCTTTTGATAATCAATATTAGCTGTAATCCTCATAAATTTATCTTCCATCTTCCGTTCTAGTTCGTTTTGTCTTCGACACTGATACTCTTTTATTTTTGATTCATTTACTGTGTTCTGTTGGTGTGCAGTGTTGTACAGGGCTCGTGAGGCATCAATGCCTTTGAATTATTGACGAGACGTGGAATATTCAACCCATGGGTGGCTTCCTTTTAATGAATCGAAGTCGTGAGAATTGAACCCCAGCCTTCAGCCTTTTTTAGTTATAATGGAAAAAACCATTTAATCACCTGTTATCAAATAATATATCCAGACTTCAAAACTCCTGATAAACCAAGCTGCATAAACCATTTTGGGTCACAAAAGGTGTTTGCTGACGTCAGGGTCTTTGTGACCCGAAATTTTTATCAAATCCGCCATATAAAGCTCCCCGGGTCCATTTGGGGCCTGCTGACATCAGCCCAAATGTGACCCGAAATGTTTATTAAATCCACCCTATAAAGCTCCTGGGGTCTGGATTTCGTGACTATGCGAGCAACCAAACAATACCCGCTCCAATCAGTTGCTGCCGCATGGGTGCCGACGTGTATGCTGACTAGGCGTTGGGGACCACCGGTTCTGTGGGACTGCTGACTGCTGTCGTGGCTGTGGGGACTAGGGTGATATATGAAAACCCAAAATTTCAATATAATACAAAGTTTTAATGCTTCGCGGGTGGGATGTATATTTATAATATGGCTTGGCGCCCGTCTGTGGGGCCAGGGTCTATATGAAATGCAGTATGAGCAGGGGATATAATACACAGGGCTAATCGGCATCGGAGTTTTTGCTTAAACATAACAAATGCGCTCCGTGAATTTCTCCGACGCGATAAGCGCTTAGGACCCTTAGCACTTAGTTCCAGCTCTAGGGCACAAGGAGGGGAAGTGTTTTTAAGACTTAGCCCAAGGGGGCTTAGGTTTGTGGTAGACAAAACTTATTTTTTATGAATTTTTTCAAGTTTTCAATGGATTTTGGGGGTTACGGCAGAGTTCAAAAATGAGTTTTAAACTATGGAAAATGATTTTTATGAATGGAAGAAGGGGAATCATGAAAAATAGAGGATTTTTATGGAGGAAAAGGGGAACAAAATGGAGGTTAGTTTTTCAAGTGAGGGAAGGGAAAAAAGGTGATTTTGCAGCAGTTCCTTCCCATGAAATTAGCAGAATTCCAGAGTGTAAAATGGGCACAGTAGGGAAGATTTTGGACAGAGGCATGAGGCCTTCAAGAGACTTCAAGAGATAACACTTTTTGTGATAAAAGTTGTTCCTTGAAGGCTCCAAAAAATTATCTAGCCACCTTTTGGTATAACAAATTTCATAGGTGGCTAACATGTGAAAGAAGACTTTGAGCAATAGATTGCTGCATTACAGGTGAAGCTGCAGCTCGAGACCCCCTCAGAGGTGCACGCGCAATGGGTCATGCAAGTAAAAAAAGAGTTTTCCAGTGTCTCTACAGACATTGAAAAGGGATCAACACTCCTAGAAAAATCTCTGGGACTAAGGACTTATGTGCAGAAATATCCATTAGTCAAGAGAATCACTTAGGAACTCCGCACGAAGGAGCAGGAGTTCGAAGGCTTGCAAGAGGCACTACCTACATTCATCCCTTCTCAGAGAATGGCACGCCTTTAGACCATCCATGCATTGTAGGACGAGGTGGAGGAGATCTGTAGAAAGAAGAAAATCGTTACATTTCACATGAAGCCATGGGTGGATGAGGCCATGAATCTCTCCCAAGACCTTGACTTGCCAATTTGAAATTTAAACCAGACGTTGAAAAGCGTTACTTTGTCCACTGAAGGGCTGACGTCAGAAAAGTTGGTGGAGACTGTGAAGAATGCAGGAGATAAAAGCGCAGGTGTCTTGGCACCATTTTCATCTTCCTTCAAGGAGCTCCAAAAAAATTTGAATAATTTAGCACCAATGTGACTCGGGATGAGTCACAGGATTATGTTGGGGGCCTGTTGGAGCGGGGTCCCCTAAAGTTTGACCATTTTATTATATTCTGTAATAATTTAGTCTTGCGCAGGGGTTTTGGGGTGAGTCAAAACCCCTCATGAATTGTAATGGTTCAAACGGTAGATAAAGGGGCCGCAAACCATGGTTTGCGGACCATAGAGTAGCGTAGGGTAATAATATAAATAGATGGCTAAATCGAGTCTAGAAACTTAGTTTTTGGATAAGTCTGAATGTGAATGATATATTTGAATAATTTGTGATAGTTTTTGTGTGGATTTGTCTGGGTAGAAGGCTCCTGCTGGCTGTGTGTGCAGAGACCTTAGTCCTGCTATGTGCGGACCATGCTAGATGTGTGCACGGCCTGTTGAAGTGTTTTGTGAGAATGATTTGAGCCGATAGTAATAAAAGAATATTGTTGCGGATATCTGAGTTATATATGAAACTATTGGTTATGTTATGAATGTTTCTGCATCTTGTTTCCATTTCCTGTACTGTCTCAAAATAGGTCTCTTACGTAGCTGTGATTGGGTTTATATGAATTCTTATTGGATGGATATGATGGTATAAGGCTTTGATATGACATGTTAAAGGTTATTATGTGATTTATGATTTCTATGTTAACTTGCGCAAGATCTTCTATTACATATTTGACCTAAATCTGTCTGAAAAGGGCTTACCAGTTAGGGCTTCCATTGCGATGGTCTGTTTATGGTTGTTTAGGACCTCAAGGCACCCACATCATTCCAAATCTCTCTTAGGGTGTGAAAACCTAGTTCCAGCACCCTCCCATACCACTTCGGGTGAGACTTTGACTTGTGTAGGTAGGTCACTGCCGAAAGGGCCAGTAGTAAGAGGGTTTGGTTAATCTCAATTCCAAACCTAGGTCAGGACCCCTTAAGCCAACAAATAATATGATACTTGTAATATCCCAAAAGGGAGAATGCAGTAATACTAAAACACAATATAAGAACTGCAGCAAAGTAAACAATAAATCTAACACAACATTAGAGTGTACAGAATAGCTGAGCCATTTTATTATATAGGAGGTGGAATAAACCATACAACAATGCTCAAACTATGAGACACTCAATAAAAAGAGATGGCCTAGAATGACCCTGAAATGATCCCACAAGAGGGAATGCATAACTGTTGGACTACTGGAAGGAAAAGTGCATTGTCCCTATTGCAACTGCTAGGACTACAACTTCTAGAAAAATAGAAATGTAGATTTAGGTAGTTTGGGAGCTCCGATGATGCTAAAATGTAGATATGGTCTCTATGATGGATACCCAAGATAACCCAGAAAGGATTTTCCATATTTTTCAATCTAATAAAATCACCCTCCTAGGGATTCACTATACAACTACTGGGTATGCAAATATGAAGCATAATCTAGTGAATTATGGCTGGAATATGATGTAGAATCAAATATATGCAACAAGGGTTGATCCCTTCACTAGATTCTTAAGCTAAAAGCTCAAGATCTAGCTGCTCTTTCCTCCTCCACTGAATGTGGCTGGTGAATACTCAACAACTTCAGAAAAATGCATTTTCAAGGAGGGAGAGGCTCAAGCTTGCTACTAGATATGTCAAATCAGCTCAATAATGGTGGAAATAGTGAATGAAAAGTGAGGAGATGGTCCCCCACAGGATTTCCAGCTGAAATACTGGAAACTTCCTTCCTCCTTTGGATCTACAGGACTGAACTACGCAATCCTTGAGGGGACTGCTACTGCATCGAGGTAAAATACAATGGTATGAATACCGGATATAGATCTGGTGCTCATGAAAGGCTGAACATGAAGAACATGGTGAAATGATGAATCCTCCACCAGTTTCCTAGCTGAAGTGCTAGAAACAACCACCACTTCTCAAACCCTTGAACAATAATTACGTTATTCCTGTAGCAGGAAGCACATATGAGTGTGGCTAAAGATGGCACCAATGTCTGATGATGAATAAAGCCCAATAGAAACCTTCCCAGAGTAGGCACTCGAAGTACCCTGTGGGTAAGGGTGGTATTTTCGCTCGAAAACACCATGTGCTAAACAACATTGCAGATTTAGCTAAACATTATAAGTGTGCATAGAAATGTAAACCCACAAATCTAGATCTAAACAGATCATAAATAATAATCTAGAGCCTTACTTATATTTTTCCTTCATCTTCATTATATAGATTGTGAACCTTCCATAGCCCTGTCCCACCTCATAACTGTGATGCCTATGTGGCCACTAGCCTCCATGAAGACTGTGCTACCTTTCCATGATCTCCATCATGTCTGCATTTAATTCCCACTCTCTCCATTAGGTGTGCATTAGATGCACCACTTCCTCCACTATCACATCATAAGTGCTTTATGATATTACTTTTAATGCACTATGATCTCAGTTGACCTCCTCCAAGATCTCCATGATTTTACATTAATGATCCATGATCTCCACTCTTCCTTCATTTAAGAAGCTGCTACACTACTCCATGATGTATATATAGATCTAAAATATCCATATACACACATCAAATGTGGATTTTATTCATCTAATGGGATTTTGGGTCCCTCTGTCCTCTTATTTACTTACTTAATTATGAAAATTAAGAACTCTAATATTCCAATTATCTTGTGGAAAATTTGGAATATTACAGTCCTCCCCGCCAAAATGTTGCTTGTCCTCAAGAAACTGAAATAGTGGACGCTACAGTAAGCATCCTCCCTCCAAATGGCATCCTCATATGGAAGGCCTCCCCATCTGTCACAATGAGGCATGCATGTCTAGCTCCAAAGCTTCCTCTCTAGAATGTCTAGAATGGCCTCCAACTGAAAATTTAAATACCCTTCCTCATCAATGAATCTCCAAGTGGCAATCATATGATGTCTAAAGATCTCCTATATACATCAGATACATGAGATGAAGTGGTTTCTTCCCAAAGTGGAAAGTCCCAACTCATGAACTATCTCTCCAACCCATGATACATAGAGTAGATTTCATCTATCAATTCCCTCATCATTGGCCCTATCGGCCATGTAGGAACCAATCATAACATCAAAATAGTGAAAAATAAGAATTAGAGACATATGGATGAACATGAACAATGCCAAACCATATTCTCCCAATAACAACCATCACAGCAAATCCTTCTACTGCCATGCTATATCATCATGAAAACAAGTAAGAGAGCCATACTCTCTCAATAGAAGCCACCACAACAATGCTTCTTATTGTCATACCAAATCAGCATCAATATACACATGAGAGCCATACTCTCTCAATAGAATCCACCGTGGCAATTCCTCTTGCTGCCACACCACATCATCATTGTACCAAATGTAGTGGCCATATTCTCTCAAGAGAAGCCACCGTAGTAACTAGCATCTTGCTGCCCCATCACATCATCATTATACCAAGTACAATGACCATAATCCCCCAATAGAAGCCAACGTTGTAAGGCCTCCTATTGCCATCCTCTATCATCATCATGTAATGTATGGGAAGAAATCAGCCCATACTCTCCCAATAGCAACCAAAGAAACACGGATTCCTTCTGCCTCCTTACATCATCATGATACAAGTCTTGGAGCAACAACATACTAATTGACATCTGGAATGTCTCATCAGAACAATACAAATAAGCTCCCTTATGCCACATCATGTGAGAGTTATGGTTTGCCACAAACCCAAATACATACATGAACATGAGATACATCCCAAACAGAAATACATGTAAAAACATGAGACATATCCCAAACAAAACAAAATACATGGACATAAGATACATCATGATTTCTCCAAATTATCTCATCAACAACCAGCACAACCATGCCTCCTGCTTCTACATGTCATTAGTGATATACATGGCATGGATCCTGAAAATATGAGATGTTGGGTAGTATCCATACTCACCCAAAAGCAACCAGCACAGCCATGCTTCTTGCTGCCCGGTACCATAGATCTACAGGAAGGTAGGAAACCTCCTGCTCATCATCTGGATCCATTCATCCCAATTTCAATGATGAATCATGCCAAGATCAATCTTGGTATCCTCCCAATGTATAATACCAACATCCTTCATCTGAATAGATTTTCAATCCATGAAATGTTGAAGTGAACCTCCATTGAGGTATCTCCATGATATCCTCTCATCAATGGCCCATTGGAACCCATAAGTCTCCATACATGATGTAGGTAGAGATCCCTCTTTGAAATATAAGATGCTTATCAAGGAAACTTTATCTTGAAAATGGAAAGTGCTCTCCATAACAAGATGTCCACCATAACAAGAGACATATGGATGAACATGAACAATGCCAAACTTAGAGAATAAAGGGGCCCTCTCATCATCACTGTTGCTAAGTGAAAACATTGTAGATCTACATGGTGATACATGTGTCGCCTCATGGCCACATGCAATGCTAAAATCATGGTTTGGCACTGTACTGAATAGGACTGTGCTCCTCGCATCTTCTGCAACTCCACACTTCAACAAAGAGTGTTGGGTGTAGCTCAACCATGACAAAATGGGGTAGCTATACATCTGTTCCTTGATCAAATCATGGGTCCTATGTGCAGTGATAATTTGCTGCTCCAAATCAGCAAGGTGCTCTAATCCTTGGTTATGCACTTGCCCTGATGGCATGGTCTCACAAATCTATATATGAGGTACTTAAATAATATGAGAAGAAAGTATGTGCAAACCTTGGATAAGCTAAATCTCTGGAACATCTTGCACATCCACAAGAGTTTCTCCAACTGGTGCAATGCTCACTCCAACTTCTAGTAATGATGATCGTTGCATCTCTTCAACTGCACCAACGCTGGTATTTGTCTCCTCCTCATCATGTATCTCAGGAACCATGCATGGGGGTCCAAATGTCAAGAACTCAAGACCATCTTGCAAAGATTCAAGTGATCCTCCTCTTGATGTATGTACATATGTAGCTGGTGGTGGTGGTAGAGGCTCCTCCTCTGGAGTGATAATGATGACATCTTCCTTGGGCTCTTCATGTACTACCTCCTCAATGATGGGAGATGTCACTATGTGAGATGTCTCCTGTTTCTTTCTACCATACTTCTTCTTCAGTCTTTGAATGAAATCTGCATAAGTAGACACTTTCATATGGGAAAAGTGACTGAACCACCAATCTCTTGCTTCACCTTCTAGGTGCAGCACTTCAAACTCCACAACCTCTCTTTCTGCTATAGGATATTTCAGAAATAATGTAGCCAATTCTTCCCTCCAAGTCCTCAATGTGCTTGTGGAAGATCCATCATATGTAGACAAGAAAAATCTATGCCTCTTTCTTCTTTCTTCTTTGAGTTGCAAGAAATGTTGGAGAGAGATATTCTCCTTCAAAGCTCTAGGTTGTGCTTTTTACTTAGACATATATTTACTTAGGGTCTCATGCCCCAAGTCTCCTTCATATTTAGACTAGTCCTCTCTCTTATCAAAAAAAGTGGATCTAGTGGAATATTGTGAAGCTCTTTGATTCTCTGGTTGCTTCTCATGCTGATAGGAAGTGTTGAGACCTTCCTCATCACATCTTCTTCTTGGATCCTTCCTTTGCCTTTATCTCTTCATTTGATCAACCTACTTAGAGAGATCTTGTAGGGATCTAAAGAGAAGATTTAATATTCCAGAAATTTATCCTTCAGCTAAATGGAATATTATAGTTTGTTTTATCACTAGGTAGGTGAATAAGTGGGTGGGGAGGCCCATAAATCTCCTTAGTAGCAATAAAAACACTTCAAGTGTGAAAGGAGACCTTTGATTCAGTCAACTTTGACCAAGTCAACAACGCTGTTATGGAGGAGTGGAGATTAAATGAGGAATAACGTAGTTTTTGAGGGAGATTGATTTCATGAAGGAAATGACCTAATTGAGTGGGGCCAAGGGCAAGGAAGCTCATAATATATATAAGGAAGAGGATGGCAGCCATATGAGGTTATGTTTTGGAATATTATTCTGTATATGGTCTGCTTAGATGACTTGCATTATTCGGTTGTTTAGTTGAGATTGTTGTGCTGTTTAGCACTGGGTGTTCCCGAGTGGGAATCCCATATCTTTCCTTGAGAGGCCTCTTGGGAGAGAATTGCATTCATTTCCACATTCAGGTTTTTAGTCCAAGCTACAAATTTCTTCATCAGCGCAGTTTCTGCAGGTTATTGTGTTGTGTTGCAGGGTGTTGCAGTGGAGGGTTTAGAAACCCACTTTCTGAGCTAGTTTCTCATTCGAGGGAGGATTCCTTCACTTGGGAGATCAGTTTGGATAGATCTTGGACACATTTCACATCTTTGGCACCAGACTAACTATTTCCCATAATTTACAACATTGTTCTAGCTAGGGATTGCATTATTTTGGAGGGAAGCTTCAGTGAGGGATCTTGTGGCTCCTTTGGAATGTTTTCCTGTGATTGGAGGGTTCAACCTTTCATTGGAGGAGACATTTGAGAGGATCTACACCAGATCTAAATTATTTCAGCATTATACACTCATGTGCTTCAGTTTTCAGTGAATCTTCAGCCCTAGGGCTTTATATCCCATCGTGTATAGGGTGTATTTTCTGAAAACCCTTTCCGGGTTCTTTGTAGGAGTTTGTATTAATCCTAGATCTTTATTGGGCATATATTTTGAGGCATATAACATCCCTAAATATTTTTTACATTATTTTTCTATAGCAGTGTATTTATTACTATGCTATAGCAGTTCTCCGACATTTTGTATTGTGACAGAAGCTCATTTGTGGGAGTGATTTCTTATGGGAGGCTTGTTCCTTCATTGTATATGGTTTATGCCTCACTATTTGTGTTGATTTTCTGATCTAATACATGATGTTATGTCTCCATATTGGTCTCCAATGTTCATGAGTTGATTAACACTGCTATCTCTAGTTTTGTGTTCATATATTGCCGCATTCCCCATTTGGGAATATTACAATGGTATCCGAGCTCTAATCTTGGCTCAGCTTATGTACTACAACCATGATGGAGTCTTCTCATGAGAAGGAGAGGATCTACAAAATGGATCAAGGCAAACCCTTATTTTCTGGAGGGAAGAAGTTCTCAAAAATTCTTCTACACACTTTGCATGGCATCATAAAGGACATCAAAGAAATGAGGAGGGAAAAACATGGAGATCCCTCAACAAGATCTACACGATATATAAATGAGGAAAGCTCTAATTCCTCATATTATAGGTGTGATTATTTAGCCACACCATCATATTTAAAACACTCTACCAGCCATATGTTCAAGACAAATGAGATGGAGAAAGAAGATGTGCCAAAGAAGGATACTCTTGGTGATTATTTGCAAGAGTATGAAGCTCAATCCAAAGGGTTCAAAGATCACTTGAACTTCCAAGGGTTTTGCGAGATCAAAGAGGAAAGAAGCACAAGGGGCAAGAAGCATGGTGTGGGTAGATTATTTCTATCTACTTTTTATGGATCACCTAAATTTCCAGCTAGGGTTTGGGTGAAGGAGCTAGACACCTATGTGCAACAACATCAAGTTTCAGAAAATGAAGCCATCAAAGTAGCAGCTCTGCATATTGAGAGTAAGGCTTATGCTTGGTGGTTGTTTGAATATTTTTCATTAAAGAATTCAAATACATCTACTTATGCAAAGTTCATTATAAGATTATTGAAAATATTTGATGCAAAACATTCTGAAACATCCTTGGTTGAGATAGCCAAGCCTAAACAAACAAAACCTTCGCATGAGTTGGAAGGATCTATAAACACAACTCCATTCCAGAATGCTATTGAGGGGGTTAAAAACTTGTACAATACCTTGCTAGAGGCAAGTTCTCCAATTCAGAAAGAACTCTCTTCTATAGATGAAGACATGGAGATTCCTCCTTCAAGGGAATACCAAGATCTAGGGTCTCTCATTGATGATGAGGCATTCTCAAATATTGATGAAGAGGATGGGCTAAGAAGAGCTAACAACATTATACCATCAGAAGGAGATCCATCACCACATGGAGATGGGAAGGGAGCCAATGCTTCCATTAGAGGAGCCCTTGTGTCTTTGCAAGGAGTTCCAAATGATCCAACATGTGGGAACCAAGACACAATTCCGGAGCAGCATGCATCAGTTATTGTGGGTTGTGAATCTTATGAGATGGAAGGATAAGGAAGGAAATCCTTGCAAAAATCAGTCATGATGATGAGCATTCACCCTTATCTATTTCGGGAGGTTTCTGCAAAAAAGAAGGAGGCTATATTGCACAGTGAAAGGAGGGACAAATCAGTCCACTCATATATACATTTCACTTTAGAATTCGATGTCTCACTACATGGGGGAATTCCACTTGGGAGGCCACCAGATCTAGAGTGGTGAGAGACATCTTTCTAGTTGGTTCACCACTCTTAGATCTCGGAGGGGTGGATACTTTAGAGGGGTCTAGTACAGTGCAAAGATTTTGGGATAAACTCAAGGAGGAGGGGGACATTCTCGTATTTTTAGCATTACCTACTCTCACTACATATTTTGCGCAGACAGAAGTTGTTGCAGTAATGGAGGTTGACACCACCATGGTTCAAGGGAGCTACTCCATGGATGTGGATAAATAGAGGGTACTTCCTTTGTGGAAGGAATCCTCCATGTATGGGAGTAGATGGAAGCCACTCATGCTTACATTGGCCAAGATCAGGAGGTTCTTTTTGGATGGTTGCTTCTCATGGGAGGCCAACTTCCAAAGGCCACCTCTTCTATTTGAGCATGTGCGCCTGCATGATGGGCATGGTAAAAATTTGGAGGATGAATTTGGTATGAGGAATGTCAAAGGAGAAGACAAAAACATGTGGGGAGCTTCACATTTTAGATCTTCAGCGTTGTCTCTTAGGAGGATTGATCCGTATTGGAGGTCTCAACTCTTGGTAAAGTACTCCAAGGATCTTGGTGCCTGCATGATTCTTGATGACCCAGAGGGAGATAAAAAATACATGGTGGATGATGAGGTCATCTATTCTTATGGCAGAGTCTTCTTGACTAGAGCTTCTAAGCTCAAGGAGAAGTTGTTACATGTTGCACATGTGGACTTTCTTTCCATACACTTTGATGCATTTAATTATTTGATGGAGGAGTTCACTTGAGAGGGCATTCAACAGGATATATATTAGCATGAGGAGAGATGCATATCCTGGATCCTAATGGAGAGGTTGTCACAACCACTTGCATACTCATTTAGAGTGAGGGAGAGCTTTCAGTTGAGCCATTTCAGCTCAATGACCAAAGTACATAGTAGAGAAGGTACATTTTTGCATTATGACTTGTACTCCTTTACTTTATATGAGCAGCATGTTGTACCAAGGAGGGTTATTCCTTCTTGTATATGGTATTGTGATGTACTTGAGGCCATTTGTAGCATTGATGATGGCCATGCTATTGGTGGTTTGTGGGGAGGCCACATGATTCTTTGTGTGCACCATTGGCACCACACTTTACTTTTATGCTCCTATCTTGTAGGATGATTGTGGCAGCAAACAAGTGGCTAAAAATACACTTTTTATTCTTTGTTTTGAGGCAGGCAAGGGATGCACTGCGCTGCTTCCATATGTGGAAATATGATCCACCTCCCAGTTTTCATATGGAAACTTGTTTTCATTGCTTGATTGGAGGTTTCTATGGTGTATTTTTTCAGATGTCAAACATGGATTATCCACAGTCATCATTTTTTGGTCATTGGTTTCATTGGTTTTTTCTTCCATATATTGATGATGTTCTTATGTTTATGGGAAGCTTTGTTGGGAGAGTGGCACAAGATTTGGAGGTGCCCATTAGGAGTATGATTCTCCATACTTTATATGTTGCATGTTTTAGGAGAAACAAAAGGAAAACCATGATTGACACATTATATCTCTTGTCTTCATGTGGGATGAGCCATTTGGAGAACTTGGGTTCTTGGGAGGGGCACTTGATGGATGTTTTGTTTGGAGGGGTAACTTGGTCCATTCCTGGAGGCCATGACACTTCAGCCAAAGATCAGAAGCAACCCCATACTTACCATAAATGGAGAAAGAAACAACTTGGGTGGAAAAATCTAATCTCTCCATGTAGCCCCAATACATTGCATAAACTGGGGGTTGAGGATTTCTTTGATGAGCTACCTAGGATGGCTTATTTCATTTGGATGAAAGCTTGGGTATGGGAGTCTCTCATTGGGAATGATATTTCCCATACAGCAAGAAGGTTTCCACTTACACCTTCCACCTTTTCATGATGTGAGCCATTTGGTTTTGCATACTTGGGAGGAACCATTGGAGGGCAAATTTATTGCAGATTATTTTGAGCAGTGGTGGGGACTATTGATGAAGAGGCCACAAGAGGAGGAGGGGATGAATTTTTCTCTCCCTTTACATTTGCTTGAGGACAATCAAAATTTTGGAGGGGATGACTGTAATATTCCAAAAATTTAGCCTTCAGCTAGATGCAATATTATAGTTTGTTTTATCACTAGGTAGGTGAATAAGTGGGTGGGGAGGCCCATAAATCTCCTTAGTAGCAATAAAAACACTTCAATTGTGAAAGGAGACCTTTTTAGCAGCTAAATAAAGCTGTAATATTCCAAAATTTGCACACATCAATTTGGAATATTAGATTTTTCTTCTTTCACCTAGGAGAGGAATAAATGGGTAAGGAGGCCCATGAACAATAAAAATAGGAATAATTTCCACCTTAATAAGGAAGGGGATCACCTTAGGAGCTGAATTTTACCCTTACAGGTGTGAACAAAGGAAAAACAGATGTGGACATAGTCAAGTTTGATTAAGTCAACATGCATTCTTGAGGAGGGAGAGATCACCCAAGTAAACTAGCTCAATGTGAACAAGGATTAGCCTAGACACACATATGAGAACTAGATTGAAGATCCCTTAGTGTGAAAAGAGGAATTGCAAGTGGATTAGTCTCAGTTGACCAAGTCAACAATGCTACTACAAGGAGGAGGGAAGCCAACAAGGACAACGCAGTTTTAGAAGAGGAATCTTCACTAGGAAGTCACCTCAACAATGTGTGGGATCCGGGGTGAGGAGGCTCACCAAAGATAAAAAGGAGGGCATGGAATCAAGGAGATCATTCAGTATTCAGTTATCTTTGGTCTTTTGACTAATTGCACGCTTCAGCTGTTTATCTGTGGTTGCAGCACTGCTTAGTGTAAAGAATTCTCGTGCGGGAATTCCATCCTCTTTTTGGATCATCTTGCTTAAGGGATAAAAAAGGGAAGGATTTGAGCTTCAATTCATAATTTGGCTTAGGTCCATTCAACCATATTCATCTACAATTCATTTCCCTTTATAAACTCCGTCATGTATGCAGGTGTAGTAGCAGCAACATTGCACACTTAGATTTTGTGCTAGTCTTTGAGGAGGAGGTGCTTATTCCCCTTCGGGAGATCTGATAAGAAGGGCCTTTGGCCATTTTCTGTATTATTCAGCTATTGTATGTTATATTCAGTCATGTTTAATACAGAGTTCCAGTAAACTATGCTATTTTCTGCAGTACTGCTTTTTATACATGTATATTGTCGGAAACCCTTGCCGAGTGTCTTTTTCTTTGTGTAAAAGAGGTTAAACCTCCATTCCTCTGCTATTTGATTAATATAAGCTCCATATCAGTCTTATTTCATCATTTTCTGTAAAAACCATCATGGGAATTACGCTCTCACAGTCTTCATAAATTGTTTTGTAGAGAAGTCAGGAGATCGGGGAGTTTTTAAGCTATCTTGAGTTGGGGAGATTTGTTTAGTGTAGCTAGTTTCACTTGTTTCACCTCCAATTCTGCAAATGGGTTTTATATTTTATAAAATAAGGGATCCAAGTCCCAGTATCCACTGTTAGTGTGTTATTTTGTGAAGACAACTATTTTATGCCCTATATCGTTGCATTTCCCCACTTGCGAAGGAGAATATAGGCCATCTACTTGCTGAGGTTCTTTCATCTGCTGGTGTGATGTTATTTTACATCTAATGAGCTGCTCTATATTTTCATGCTCATGATTTGCTGAAGCTCCATATTGGTATAACTCAAATATTCCCAATAGTGTAGTTGTCCCGATTTTGGGATATTATAGTGGTATTAGAGCTCTGCTCTTGGCTCAGCTTGTGGATTTCAGATCCAATCAGAAGATAAGAAGGACAGGAGAACAAAATTATCGAGAGGATGAGATTGATCTCATCTATTTTCAGATCTAAGAAGAAAGGAGAGAAATGCATTGAAACTCCAAGAGGGTTTCAAGGAGGAGAGAGCTGCAGTGAGATCTCTAGAAGGTTTTAGGAGGAATAAGAAGATGCATGCACTTCCTGTTCTCATAGAGGGAGTGGAGAGAAAGGAGAACACTTATAGCATGAGATCCTGAGTGGGTATTTGGTAGAATACAAGTGCCAACCTAGGGCTTTCAGAGAGACCCTATATTTTCCTCAGTTTATTCAACTAAGAGAAGAAAGAAGAGCCTGTAGCAAATGAGAAATCAAAGGCAATAGATTCCTATTGTCTACATTTGATGGGTCAACTACAGCAAGAGCTTGGGTAAGGAAGCTTGAGGCATTCTTCCTACTACATCCCGTGGTAGAGAGGGAGGCAGTAGAAGTTGCAGCACTGCACCTAGAGGGTGAAGCCAATGCTTGGTGGTGCAGTCACTTAAGCCATACAAGAGTGACTTCTTTTTCTGAGTTCACTCAAGGGCTAATTATAAACTTTGATGGAGAAAGGTCAGAGGAGAGGAGGCCCACACCACCATGGGAGGAGACATGTACTAGTGCTGTCACAACCTCGGGAGAGCATCCTTCTACATCAGCAGTTAGGGCGGCCATTACATTGGAGGGAGGAGCCCTTGCAGCACTACAAGAGGTTCCCACATCTCACCAAGGTATGGGAATATTTCCACTTTTATTTATTGCAGCAAATATTTCTAGGAATTGTGGGAATTTGTCTTCATATGGCCCAGGATCAAAAATTATTGCTGAGGTAGAGCAGCAGGATTGCACTGCACTGTGTAAGCGTGAATGGTTCAAGGAACAAATGAACCATCATGCTCATGAACCCCTGTTGAGTTGCACACAACCCTTGAGGTTGGAGTGTGATCTTTTGGAGGGTTCATGACTTTTGGGATGAAGTATGAGGCAACAACTATATCATGGGAGAGGCTATCAGCGCTGTCATACAATAGCAGTGAAGGGGCTTTTCCTTTATCACCTTTGGATCTTGATGGATTCAAGATGGGTATGGACATGAGATCTTCTCTAAGAGATCTCCAAGAAAATGCATTTCAGCACTTCATGGCATGCAGAGAAGAGGAACTAGTTGTGGAGGATGGTAGCCTACATAGGAGGAATGCCAAGGTGAATAATGACAGGAGGCATCCACATGGGGTTGAGTGGATGTAGGGGAAGAGAAAGAATCTAGTAAGCCACTTGAAAAATTATTATACAGGGCAGCAAGAGGCAAAGTTGCGTTGGCTACTCTTGAGAGAGTTTGGCCATCATGAGACATATCCTTTTTCCAAGGGTATGTGGATGGAAGGGACTTGGCAGGGTACCAACATCACGGACCACCAAGGAGTGTGGATGCATTATGATGATGTGATCATTATGTTTTCACCACATGGATTGTATGATGGAGGTATGAGGAGGCAACAAAGACTTTTGTTGTTTTGGAGGATTGGGAGAGAGCAAGGGCAGAGTTTCTCTCACACTTGGCATGATGCTACAAGAGTAGGGGATGGCACTATCATAGTGCAAGGAGGCTACTCCTTAGCCTTAGATGATCTGGAAGTACTTCCACCTTGGAAGGAAATTTTTGTATGCAACAACATTATGGGAGGAGTCTTTGACATTGGGCATGTCAAAGAATGGATTTATGAGTTGGCAGGAGCCTATTTGCATAGGCCAACAGTGTTGTCACTTTGGAGCAGGAACTTGTTGATGGAGTGTTCTCAGGATCACTTCATATTTGATGCACTTGGTGGGAATAAAGGAGGAGATATGGGTAGAGTAGTGGATGGAATCATCTGTTATTGTAGCATGGTCTCCTTGACTTGGATTTCCAGGCATGAGAAAGGGGATTTTCATGCAGCATGTGGTTCATTCCTCTTCATATGGGTATGTCATACCACTATGGAGGATTCATCTATGGATTTTGTCACCATCTTGCTTTCATTACATGGTAAAAATTCTGTTTTTTCATTTATTGATTGTTCAACACAATATTTGCATGCTCTTACCATTTCTTTGTAGTGAATTTCTCTACAAAGGGGCAAGTGTTTCTTTAGGCTCCATGGACCATTTTTGGCCAACTATTATGATGGAGACAACCATCTAATATATGATATGGGGCAAGTGTTTTGTTACTCCTTGTATTCTCAGTTGATATATTTAGCCATCTACTATTTACTAGTGGATGTGATGACTTACACAACAAGCTACTTGTCAAGAAACAACTTGCCAGGCTATTTTATGAAACTGCGGTGGGGAAGACTGCGCTGGGGCCACTTGGGATATTGTTGGTACTTTCCAGCACTAGATGAAACCTTCAGTGTTTATTTCATTTCGATGCTGATAATGATCCCATTTTTTGATGATGTTCTTTCCATAATGGAGAGCATGATTGGAGGAGGAACACATTTGGTGGATGTGTTCTTGGGGGAGGAGCATCCCCACACTTTCTGCATTACATTTTCTAAGGGGAGTATGGGAAGAGAAATGGCCTCTACAACAAACTCTTTGTTTCTTTATGAGGAGGGCCATGAGATGGATGGGATGCCCTATGATGGTGATTTCTTATCCATCATGTATGAGATGGTTTGGGCTAGCTTGATGCACAATGCTGGGAAAGGGACCTTTGGAGGTCTAGGTTCCTTCTTTCCATTTGAGGGAAAAATTATGGCAGCCAAAGATCAAAAAATCCTCTACATTTATCTTAAGTGGAGAGGAATACAACGTGGGGTAGGCTATCTTGTCTACCATATTCAGATTTTCAGCCCACCTATTCTGCATGAGCTCAAGGTGGAAGAGATCCTTCATGAGTTGCCAACCTGGAGGGTGACTCATTTTGTTTGGTTGATAGCTTGGGGAGGAGAGATTCAAATGGGGATGATGAATCCCAATCTATATCAGCCCTCATGCCTCAAGAGGACCTTCAAACAACCCATTGTTGCCTCCATGGATGTTTCACTGTCACATGATGTCAGCTATTTCGAATTTTCACTAGAAGACAACGTATCCACTTCGGAGGGGCAGCTTGGAGATGTGTTGATGGAACAACACCTTGATCCTTGGGAAGTCTTATCATATGAGAATGCTATAGGGGGAGAAGAGAAGGTTCTTCAGTCCTATCTTTGCAGTTGCTTGAGGACAAGCAACATTTGAGAGGGGAGGACTGTAATATTCCAAAATTTGCACACAACAATTTGGAATATTAGATTTTGCTACTTTCACCTAGGAGAGGAATAAATGGGTAAGGAGGCCCATGAAAAATAAAAATAGGAACAATTTCCACCTTAATAAGTAAGGGTATCACCTTAGGAGATGAATTTTACCCTTCCAGGTGTGAACAAGGGCAAAACAGATGTGGAAATAGTCAATTTTGACTAAGTCAACATGCATTCTTGAGGAGGGAGAGATCACCCAAGTAAACTAGCTCAATGTGAACAAGGATCAACCTAGACACACATATGAAAACTATATTGAATATCCCTTAGTGTGAAAAGAGGAATTTCAAGTGGATTAGTCTCAGTTGACCTAGTCAACAGTGCTGCTACAAGGAGGAGGGAAGTTAACAAGGACATCGTAGTTTTAGAAGAGGAATCTTCACTAGGAAGTCACCTCAACAATGTGTGGGGTCTGGGGTGAGGAGGCTCACCAAAGATAAAAAGGATGGCATGGCATCAAGGAGATCATTTAGTATTCAGTTATCTTTGGTCTTTTGACTACTTGCATGCTTCAGTTATTTAGCTATGGTTGCAGCACTGCTTAGTGCAAAGAATTCCCATGCGAGAATTCCATCCTCTCTTTGGATCAGCTTGCTTTAGGGATAAAAAAGGGAAGGATCTGAGCTTAAATTCATAATTTGGCTTAGGGCCATTCAGCCATATTCATATACAGCGTATTTCCCTTCAGAAATTGCGTCATTTGTGCAGGTGCAACAACAACAGGGTTGCACACTTAGATTTTGTGCTAGTCTTTGAGGAGGAGGTGCTTATTCCCCTCCGAAAAATCTGATAAGAAGGGCCTTTGGAAATTTTATATATTATTCAGCTATTGTATGTTATATTTAGTTATGTTTAATACAGAGTTGCAGTAAACTGTGTTATTTTCTGCAGTACGGCTTTTTGTACATGTATATTGTCGGAAACCCTTGCCGGGTGTCTTTTTCTTTGTGTAAAAGAGGTTAAACCTCCATTCCTATGCTATTTGATTAATATAAGCTCGATATAAGTCTTATTTCATCATTTTATATAGAAAAAATCATATTAATTACGTTTTCACAGTCTTCAGAAATTCTATTGTAGAGAAGTCAGGGGATCGGGGAGTTTTTAAGTTATCTTGAGTTGGGGAGATCTGTTTAGTGTAGCTAGTTTCATTTGTTTCACCTCCAATTCTGCAAGTGGGTTGTATATTGTCTAAAATAAGGGATCCAAGTCCTAGTATCCATTTTTATTGTGTTGAAGACGGCTATTTTATGCCCTATATCGCTGCATTTCCCCACTTAGGAAGGAGAATATAGGTCGTCTACTTGCTGAGGTTCTTTCATCTGCTGGTATGATGCTATTTTACATCTAATGAACTTCTCTACATTTTCATGCTCATGATTTTCTGAAGCTCCACATTGGTAATAACTCAAATATTCCCAATAGTGTAGCTGTCCCGATTTTGGGATATTACAAAAGCACCTCCAAGTGTGAACAAGGGTTGGATCATGTTGATTCAGTCAAATTTGACCAAGTCAACAACGCTGTTATGGAGGAGTGGAGATTAAATGAGGAATAACGTAGTTTTGGAGGGATATTGATTTCATGAAGGAAATGACCTATATGAGTGGGGCCAAGGGCAAGGAATCACATAATCTATATAAGGAAGAGGATGGAAGGCATATGAGGTTATGTTTTGGAATATTATTTTGTATATGGTCTATTTATACTACTTGCATTCTTCAGCTGCTTAGTTGAGATTGTTGGGCTGTTTAGCACTAGGTGTTCCCGAGCAGGAATCACATCTCTTTCCTTGAGAGGCCTCTTGGGAGATCATTTCATTAATTTCCACATTCAAGTTTTTAGGCCAAGCTACAACTTTCTTCATCAGCGCAGTTTCTGCATGTTACTGTGCTGTGTTGTAGGGTGTTTCAGTGGAGGGTTAAGAAACTCAATTTTTGAGCTAGTTTCTCATTGGAGGGAGGATTCATTCACTTGGGAGATCAGTTTGGAGGGATCTTGGACACATTTCATATCTTTGGCACTAGGAAAACTATTTCCCATCATTTATAGCATTTTTCCAGCTAAGGATTGCATTATTTTGGAGGGAAAATTCAGTGAGGGATCTTGTGGCTCCTTTGGAATGTTTTCCTGTGATTGGAGGTGTTGTTATATCATTCACCACTGCCTTAGGAAACTTAAAAAGGGGAATCACCCAAAGCATAAAAGGGAGAAATAATTAAAGGAGCGAATGGGTTGGTGTGAATGATAATCCATATATAAAAGGGGACAATGTATAATATATATTATTTTCCTTGCGGTAAACTTTACACAAAACAAAGGAAGATAAAGGTGCAAGACAGCTAGACAGAGTGGGACCTGCCCATGCTCTGAGCAGTCAAAAGAAGAAAGGCACGTGAAGAGTTTCCGGGGGGATCAAGGATGGCAGGGGGAAGGCGGAAGCTCACCCCCTAGGAATGGTGGTGACGTAGCATACAGTGGGACCCAAGGTAGGTAGTCCGTGGGGTGATGGCCGCGGGCTTAGAGCCGCTCCAAGACCCAGCTGGACTTTCTAGTGGGCTCGACCATGGAGGACACATGGCGCTATGAATGAAATGGTAAGGTAAGTCCTAGGACACTCGGTACATGACCAGTACCGGGATTTAACATGACACGTGGTATACACCTAACCAAAATCTGATAACCAGTAACCAAATGCCATGCGTCCCAGTGTCGGCGTCCTTATGACGTCAGCTCTACAAGTGTTGTCCTAGCCTTGATTTTCGGGTAATCTAAAGCCGTTTAAACCTGCTCTGTGTTCACTGTGGTAAAATACTTTCTATTACGGGATAAGTGTATTGCCAAAGCGCGAGCGCCTAGTACCAGGTCTACCAAGTCACTTTCAACTTCCCTGCATTGGTTTCTCCCGAACAGTTTCCTTACTGCGCAGGTATTCCGTCCCTCTTTCGCTGTCTAGTTTCCTTTCGCTTTTCATTTTCAAAATGGTCATGGGTAAAATCAAGGTTAAGAAGTCTGAACCTGAAACCCCTCAAGTTTGCGAGTCTAATGCTGCTCTTGGACCTGATCCATTCACAGACATGCAAGCCCACATTCGAGACCCACAATACCCTTTCTTCATCAGTAGTGTTAAACTTGACATATTTAGGAAACATATAGAAAACAGGGATAGGTTCAGAGTTTTTTTGTTAGGGTTATACCACCAAATTACTCTGCCCGTATACCCAGTTGTGGAATTGATATGCTAGCTTAGGGAAGCCTATGATGAGTGCCGAGACATGTTCCTATCGACTCACCAAACGAGGAATCAAGGACAGGTTCAAGGAGGCAGTAGAATGCTAGAGGGTGATGGAAAAGGAAGCCGCGCGCAACCTTGCACTGGGTAGTTTGGAAAGGATGGTGACAAGCTTGGAACAGTTTGAAATAGAATGGACTGAACTGACACTCGTCGGCCTCCCATCATGCTGGGAGCCTACAAATGTTGCTTTTCAACTGTTACCAGTATACGAGTGCAGGCTGACAGAAGTGATAAATCAGACTGACACACCATTTGAGAAAAGCGCTCAGCTTAAGGTAGAAACCATAATTACAGCACTCGGTAAAGAATTCTTTCTCCTCCATCAAGTTAAAAAATAGTTTCCCACTCAGGCGAGTTATGTTGAATTGACAGAAGTGCATATTCTGGTCGATGCTTTCATTACAATACTTGGTCTTGTAGCTGACACCTGGCAGAGGTGTAGCGATCATGCGAGTTCATCAACCACCGCATCTGCTTCTCTATCCACTCCATCCACCAGTAAGAAAGCCAGCTCTTCTGCAGCCATAGTGCTACCTTCTCCTGCTGTAGCCTCGACTCCGTCCCACCACCAGCAATGTTAACTCATGATTAGGCCTACGTGGCCTCTTATTTTATTCTCTTTTACTTTCAATTTCGAGTGAAACGCATATTTCACTCTTGCAATTTTTACTTTCAGTTAGTAGGTTGTTGTGTTTTCATTAGAAATAGCTTTAAGCCGAAGTTGTAAGATGATGGGAGGCGTCCTACCCCATCATAAATTTTGATTTTTTGATTAAGACTTAAAACTGCATACAGGCATGCAGAAAAGATATTTTCCCAAAATATCTTTCTGCGTATAGCACATGAAAATGTTATAAAAGCAGAGAGGAAAGACAGATACAAGGTTCCAGATTTTCTGAAAGACTCACTAGCTCAAGCACTCTGTATGTGTATTTTTGTATGAATTCGATAGTTGATGTTGAAGGTCCCATTGGGATTCAGTAATAGAGGATTTTGCTGAAATTGGGGATTCCACTTGAGATGATTTACAATTTGTAACCCTTCTCCATGTTTTTAATATAAATATTCATTTTGTATCTCTCCACACTTCTAGTGTTTAAATGTTCTGGAATGCGAGTGATCCCATGTTTAAATGTGAATTTATCATAGAAGATACTCATATTTACTCATCTATAGCGCTTTAAATATAGCTCAAGCATGACACTATATTCATTTCCACATCTCTTCCATCATTCTAGTGGTAATAACTATTTGGATTCTTATCGTAGAATAAGCCCAGTTATAGTTAATATCTTATCTCATTTTCTGTCATAGTTTTCATTCACTTATAACTTGACCACTGTACATTCATTTCATGGCTAGCCCTCTTTTACAACGTTATGTTTTAAAGCTATCAGATGCATTTACTTATCGAATTTCATATTCAGTCTCTGCAGTTTTATTCCTTGCTGTGATTACATTTAGAGTCTCGGTCCCATCTTTATCGAAAAAATTCATTAGTTGATAGTAGCATGAGAGCCTTATATTTTCAACTGTAATCGGTTGAGTCATATGCTCCTTGCACTTGAGATGTCCTAGGCACTGGTCTTTTACAACTCAAGCCTCTCTCTAGGATTGACAACATCTTTTTGGCACCGTCTCCGGGGAACGAATTTAAAGAACTAAATCGCTGGGCCTCGAAAAATATTCATCCACCCTTCAGAATAGGTGAGCAGGAAGGGTTGGGAGTTGTAGATCCCTCACCTTGGCGACTCCACTTTCATTCAAAGGATAAATCTATTTGTAGTCTCGGATTCCCAAAAGCCACACCTGAGGTCAGATACATCCTAGTTAAGAACACCTTCAGTGTCTAATCTAGAAAATATTTTGCACAAGAGAAGTTGGAGAGAAAGATAATCATCTTATACCGATATTCCCAGATTCTCCCTGGAAGACTCTCCATCCTCCTCTCAATTAGCTCAAGATCAAGGTCCGGATTCTTTTGCAAGAACCCTTGACTATACTTCAACTAACCCCTCCTTGGAAAATATTGAAGTCAAAGATGAGGCTGACTCTGTAGACACCACGAGCTTATTTCTGCATCCCACTCCTAAAGCTGAAGAAGTTAAAGAAGTCATAAAGGTTTCCACTTCTCATATTCCAACATTTCAATAAACCCCTCAAGCCTTCATTTAGTATATCCCCATTGTCATACATACTTCTCTTCCACCACTTTTATTATACATCAGAATCTCCCGCCACCCCCACAACCTCCAATGGTTGTTCCTGGCTTCCTATTGAAAAAATATGCTCCCCTGGCATTGCCTCAGATCCTGAATGATATGCCTCAGGATTATTTAAAGATCCTACCTCGTTTCAATGGAGAAGATGATATTGGAGCTTAGAAACACTTGGAAGTTTTCTGCGCCTTCGCAGAAAATTTCAACGTTGAACATCTGGATGTGGTGTTGAGATTGTTTGTCCAGACTCTAGATGGCGAGGCCAGAAAATGGCTCAAGACCTTGGGGGACCGCTCCATTAATAACTGGGAGGAAATGGAAAATGCCTTCACCAATAAATGGGGAGAGAAGAAGGATCACGGACACTGTCTTACAGAATTCAACGCACTTAGAAAGAGACATAATGAATACATGTCCAAATTCATCAAGAGGTTTAAAAAATTATATACAAATCTCTTAGCCGAAAAGAAACCTCATCATACTGCTGCTAAAGTGGTGTTTTTAGCAGCCTTTGAGTCAGAATTTGGATTCTCTCTAAGAGAAAGGAAGTCTGCTACTCTAGATGAAGCCTAGACCGATGCATTGGAAGTGGAAGCCAACTTTGCTTCTACAGGTAAATCAAAAGGGAGGTCAGACCATGATGCTAGATGTAGAGGGAAAGAAGAAGCATCTACCTCTAATCAAGACAGAGAGGTAGTTGATAACAAAATCGAGGAAATGAATAAAATGATCAAGAACCTTTCGAGAAATCTGGTGAAGCTTGAGCTCAAAGCAAAGAATTCCTCCTCCAGGGCACCTCAAGCTGCTCCAAACAGGGGTTATAACCCCCAATATAGAAAGCCTCCTTTGCAAATATTACAAAGATATCGGAAGGAGCAACAAGATCACATACAACCCCTGCTGTACCTGGAAGGGCATATGGACGACCCTGTAGAAGATACCCCCAATGGGCAAGACGGCCAATATCTTGCTTACTCGGAAGGTGAAGAAGTCGAGCTTTCCTTGTAAGAAGATGAAGGAGTCAAACTCCCCTTGCAAGCAGAAGAAGAAAAAACAAGTGTTGCAGAAGACCTGGAGATTGATGATTACTGCAAGCAATTCGTGGAGTTCATGCAGGCACAGTTCAACTGAAAATACAATCTCAGGTCCTCTAGGAAGAGGACGCGCACACAAGAACAAGAAGAAGATATGCCTCAGAAGGAGACAGTTGTTCAGAAAGTTAGAAATAAAGGTAAGAGACCTATAACTAAACCTTTACATTATAATGACTCCATTCCTTCCTCTTCTAAGTTGGCCTCTAATCCAAATACAAATGTTAAACCTATTCCAAGGGAAGAAAAGCCTCCAACCAAGATAAATGAACCAAAGGAAAAGGCCATAGAGAAGTCTTCCTCTACTTTTAGTCTTCAAAAAGAATTGGAAAGGGTTAAAATCCCAGTCCCCCTAACTGAACTCCTGAAACAGCCAGTCTACGAGTCTCAAGTGTCTTATTTCATGCTTCCTCAAGGAGCAGCCCCAATCGCAGATAGTTTAAAACTCCAGGAAGAAAGGCCTATGGTAATGCTCGGTCCTCATGTTGAGGAGTTAGATGCTTCAACTCCTCCTTTCTATGTCTCTTTAATAATTCATGACTTGCTGTTGCACAACTGTATGTTGGATTCCGGGGCATCCCATAACATGTTACCTTTGCCGGTGATGGATAAATTGGGGCTGCAGATCACTCGCCCATATAAAGATCTCTACTCTTTCGATTCTAAAAGAGTCAAATGTTTGGGGATGATCAAGGATTTGGTGGTAAACCTAGCCCAAATCCCAGCTAAGAGCGTGGTAATGGACATAGTAGTGGCTGACATTCCAGCTCGGTTTGGGATTCTTTTATCAAGATCATGGGGTGCAAAAATTGGAAGATCTATAAAGGTGGACCTAACCTATGCGACCATCCTTGTGTTTGGAGGCCAAGGAAGGAGATTATACTGGGAAACAAGGTTTGCTAAGATGGTCACTAAAGCCGATAATTCAATAAATTCACTAGTTTACAGTAGAGAGGGTGAGTTTTCTTGTCTAATGCTAGAAGAAGACCAAGATTACTTTTAGGAGCCATCTTTCTGTCAAGTAAATACCGAGCAGTCCTCAAGTAATGAATAAGGTGGGGTTTGGACCTTGCACATTGACGGAGCCAACTCAAAGGAAGGGAATGGAGCTGGGGTTCTCTTGATCTCCCCTATTGGGAATATGGTCCCATTATCTTTCAAATTGGAGTATGAAGCCATGAGAAATGTGGTTGAATACGAAGCCTTGCTTCTAGGTCTAAAAAAAGAAAAGAATATGAATATTCAGAGCTTGAAGGTTTTGGGAGATTCATAACTGGTGGTGAGACAATTAAGAAATCAATGTCAAGCTAAGCACCCATGACTGAGGGCTTACAAAATTGAGGTATGGGACTTGGTAGAGAATTTCTTCTCAGCATTTAATATTCAATTCATGCCAAGATAACAAAACAAAATGGCAGACTCTCTTGCAGTAGCCGCAAGCACTTTTCGGCCGCCTCAAAATCCCCTCCTGAGGTACGAGATAGAGGTCAGTTATCGTCCTTCCATCCCTAACAATGTCAAACACTGACAGGTGTTTGAAGATGAAGAGAAAGTGAAGATATTCATGGATACTGTTGGGGAATTTTCCAATTTGGTCATAGATGCTGATGAGGAGGAGATAGAGGACCTTCCTCAGAATAAATGGCAGGATACCATGGTTGGGCACAAGGTGTTGCGGCTCAAAGGGAATGTAATACCCAGAGGACTAGTCCCTCTGAAGAGACTATTTGACAAGAATGATGTCCCAATCCAGCCAAGTAAGGCTGTTGAAGAAAATCAGGTAGATGACCTCAACCTTAGCACGGAGGCTGATCCCAAGATCGTGAAATTGTCTAGTAAGGTACCCGAAGAATACAAAGAGCAATATCAGAAGCTATTTATGACATATAAGGATGTCTTTGCCTGGTCTTATCAAGATTTGAAGACCTTTGATCTTAGCATTATCCAACACAAGATTCAATTAAAAGGAGATGCTAAGCCACACAAATAGAAATTAAGACAGATTAATCCTTTACTCCTTCCTTCCATAGGAAAAAAAATCAAGAAGCTGTTGAAGGCTAAGATTATTGTGCCATTAAGATATTCTGAATGGGTGGCCAACTTGGTCCCAGTCCGAAAGAAGAATGGAGAGATAAGACTGTCTGTTGACTTTCGGAACTTGAACAGAGCATCTTTGAAAGACAATTATCTACTGCCAAAGATGGACCATATATTGCAGAAGGTAGTAGGTTCTTCATGAATGTCTATGATGGATGGCCTTTCTGGGTATAATCAAGTAGTAGTGCTTTCGGGGGACCAAAAGAAAACCACATTCACTACTCCTTGGGGAACGTTTATGTACACTCGAATGTCATTTGGATTGATCAATCCGGAGGCTACATTTCAAAGAGCCATGGACATTTCTTTTGTGGGGAAACAAGAAAAATTTGTGGTGGTGTACCTGGACGATATCATAGTCTTCTCAAAGGACAATGCTGAACATATGGAGAATTTACGCAGAACCTTTGACAAGTGTCACAGGTATGGATTGTCTTTAAACCCACAAAAATATCTGTTTGCTTTAGAAGAGAGTAAATTGTTGGGGCACATTGTAACAACGGTAGGGGTAAAAATTGACCCGAAAATGGTAGAAGTCATAAATGGTATATCCTTTCCCAGAAACAAGAAAGAGGTCCAAGTTTTTCTGGGACATATCAACTTCTTGAGAAGATTCATACCGAACTATGCAGAGATATTCCAGCACATAACTGAGATGCTGAAGAAGGATAATGCAGTAAAATGGACTACTGAGTCACGGGAAGCTTTTAACAGAATAAAAAACGCTTTCGCAGAAGCCCCAGTATTGGCAGGACCTGATTATGCAAAACCTTTCATGATATTTTTATTTGCATCCCCCCACACCGTCACAGTTGTATTATTGCAGAAAAATGAGGAAGGTCATGAGCAACCTATCACCTTCTTCAGCCAAGTGCTTCGCAACGCTGAGCTAAAATATAACATCCTATAGAAACAAGCTTATGCCTTGGTCAAATCCCTGAAGGATTTTCAGATGTATGTGTTGCAGTCAGCTATAACTGCATTTGTACCTACAATGGCTGTAAAAGAGATCTTGATTCAGGGGGATAGTGAAGGAAAGAGAGGCAAATGGATAGCCAAAATACAGGAGTACGAGCTAGATATACATCCCACCAAGCTAATAAAGGGACAAGGATTAGCCAAGATCCTTTCCGAATCAAACTGTCAGGCTTTGGGAATAAATTTGTCTATGGTGGCCAATGAAGAGCTTGAAAGAGCAGATGAGTAGCACAAAATACAAAACGCTACAAAAAATACCCATATGAAGTACCTTCTCAGTCCATGGTAAAAATAAATTGTAGAGTACCTCTTGACTCTTAGATGTCCCCCAAGCTGCGACAAGACGAAGTACTGGACGCTGAGGTTAAAATCTCAGAAGTTCATCGTAGAAAATGGCCTTTTGTACTGGAGAGACCCATGAAGCATACTACTTTTATGTCTCACAGAAGATGAAATAGAAGAAGTGATGGCAGAATTCCACAAGGGCATCTGTGGTGGCCACTATAGTTGGAGGGCCACGGCACACAAGATTATGAAAGCAGGCTTTTTCTGGCCCAGAATTTTTGGAGATGTTTATGCTCAAGTAAGGGCATGTGAAAAATGTCAGAAATTTGTTGAAAGGCAGAAGTTCGCACCTTTGCCTATGATCCCGATACACATAGAAGAACCTTTCCAACAGTGAGGAATCAATTTCATCGGCGAAATTCACCCTGCCTCAAGAGGGAAACACAAGTGGATACTAATAGTCACCGATTACTTCACTAAATGGGTAGAGGTCGTGCCAACTATAAATGCTACAAACATAGTGGTGATCAAGTTTCTAGAAGATGATATTATCTCAAGGTTTGGCTGCCCTGCTAAGATTGTCACAGATAATTCTCAAGCTTTTAAGTCTGTGAAATTTATCAATTTTTGCCAACAATATAACATTGTGTTAGGACACTCTACTGCATACTATCCACAGGGAAATGGATTGGAATAATCCTCAAACAAGACACTGGTAAGGGCATTGAAAAAGGCCATAAATGAAAACCAGAAGATCTGAGATTCTCAGCTCAAGTTCGTGCTATGGGCAAACAGAATCACTAGTAAGAGGTCAACAAGAAAATCCCCATATGAATTGGTCTATGGTAGAGGAGCGGTTTTCCTAATACAATTGGCCTTACCTGTGGCTAGGTTCATGCAAGATTTTCAAGAGGAACCAAACGATCTTACCAGAAGAATGAATCAGTTAGTAGAGCTGGAAGAGACTCAAAGTAGAGTAAATCAAAGGTTGACTAAGTACCAAGATAAAATGAAAGACCTATTCGATTGGCATGCTAAAGATAAAGAGATGCAGGTCAGAGATTTGGTGCTAAGATGGGATATAAGAAGGGCTGAGAAAGGAAAGCATGGAAAGTTTGATCCTCTATGGTTCGGACCTTTCAAAATTGCTGAAGAGGGAGGAAACAACAGATTGGAAAATTTACAGGGGGATCTGCTCGAAGCCCCTGTGAATGGAAAATTATTAAAACCCCTTTTCTAGTATTGATTCAGGCTGAAAGGTCTGCTGTATGATATTGTACATTATTCAGTTGCTTTTATTATGATGTTTTTTGTTTTGAGTTATCATGAAGGAAGAAGAGAAGGCATCAAGGAGTCTGTGTTTGCAAGAAGAAGGTTAACAAATGGTCTGCGGAGTTTTCGACATGTTCGAGGACAAGCATGTCATCCCCAAACGGAGCCAATGTTGTTACATCATTCACCACCACCCTAGGAAACTTAAAAAGGGCAATCACCCAAAGCATAAAAGGGAGAAATAATTAAAGGAGTGAATGGGTCGATGGTGTGAATGATAATCCATATATAAAAGGGGACAAGGTATAATATATATTATTTTCCTTGCGGTAAACTTTACAAAAAACAAAGGAAGATAAAGGTGCAAGACAACTGGACATAGAGGGACCCGCCCATGCTCCGAGTAGTCAAAAGAAGAAAGGCATGTGAAGAGTTTCTAGGGAAATCAAGGATGGCAGGGGGAAGGCGGAAACTCACCCCCTAGGAATGGTGGTGAAGTAGAATATGGTGGGATCCGAGGCAGGTAGTCCGCGGGGTGATGGCCACGGGCTTAGAGCCACTCCAAGACCCAGCCGGACTTTCTAGTGGGCCCGACCACGGAGGAAACCTGGCCCTATGAATGCAACGGTAAGGTAAGTCCTAGGACACCCGGTACACGACCAGTACCAAAATTTAACCTGGTGCGTGGTATACACCTAACCAAACTCTAATAACGAATAACCAAATGCCACGCATCCGAGTGTCGGCATCCTTATGACGTCAGCCCTACAAGTGTCATCCTAGCCTCGTTTTTCGGGCAATCTAAAGCTGTTTAACCCTGCTCTGTGTTCACTGTGTAAAATAATTTCTTTTACGAGATAAGTGTATTGCCAAAGCGCGAGCGCCTAGTACCAGGTCTACCAAGTCGCTTTCAACTTCCCTGTGTCATTTTCTCCCAAACAGTTTCCTTACTGCGTAGGTATTCCGTCCCTCTTTCACTGTCTAGTTTCCTTCCGCTTTTCATTTTCAAAATGGTCATGGGTAAAATCAAGGTTAAGAAGTTTGAACCCGAAACCACTCAATTTCGCGAGTCTAGGGCTGCTCCTAGACCTAAGCCATTCACAGACATGCAAGCCCACATTCGAGACCTATAATACCCTTTCTTCATTAGTAGCGTTAAACCTGACCTATTTAGGAAACATATAGAAAACAAGGATAGGTTCAGAGTTGTTTTGTCAGGGTTATACCACCAAATTACTCCGCCCGTATACCCAGTTGTGGAATTGATATGCTAGCTCAGGGAAGCCTATGATGAGTGCCGAGACATGTTCCTATCGACTCACCAAACGAGGAATCAAGGACAGGTTCAAGGAGGCAGCAAAATGCCAGAGGGTGATGGAAAAGGAAGCCGCGTGCAACCTTGCATTGGGTAGTTTGGAAAGGATGGTGACAAGCTTGGGACAGTTTGAAACAGAATGGATCGAACTAACACTCATTGGCCTCCCATCATGCTGGGAGCCTACAAATGTTGCTCTTCAATCGTTACCAGTATACGAGTGTAGGCTGACAGAAGTGATGAATCAGACTGACACACTGTCTGAGAAAACCGCTTGGATTAAGGCAGAAACCATAATTGCAGTAGTCAGTAAAAAATTCTTTCTCCTCCATCAAGTTAAAAAATAGTTTCCCACTCAGGCGAATTATGCCGAACTGACAGAAGTGCATATTTTGGTCAACGCTTTCATTGCAATACCTGGTTCTGTAGCTGACACCTAGCAGAGGTGTAGCGATCATGCGAGTTCGTTAGCCACCGCATCTGCTTCTCTATCCACTCCATCCGCCAGTAAGAAAGCTAGCTCTTTTATAGCCACAGTGCTTCCTTCTCCTGCTGCAGCCTCAACTCTGTCCCACCACCAGCAATGTTAACTCATGATTAGGCCTACATGGCCTCTTATTTTATTCTCTTTTACATTCAATTTCGAGTGAAACACATATTTCACTCTTGCAATTTTTACTTTCAGTTTGTAGGTTGTTGTGTTTTCATTAGAAATAGCTTTAAGCCCAAGTTGTAAGATGATGGGAGGTGTCCTACCCCATCATAAATTTTTGTTTTTTGATTAAGACTTAAAATTACATATAGGCATGCAGAAAAGATATTTTCCCAAAATATCAATCCGCGTATAGCATATGAAAATGTTATAAAAGCAGAGAGGAAAGATAGATACAAGGTTCCAGATTTTCTGAAAGACTCACTAGCGCAAGCACTTTGTATGTGTATTTTTGTATGAATTCGATAGTTGATGTTGAAGGTCCCGTTAGGATTCAGTAATAGAGGATTTTGCTGAAATTGGGGATTCCACTTGAGATGATTTATAGTTTGTAACCCTTCTCCATGTTTTTAATATAAATGTTCATTTTGTATCTCTCCACACTTCTGGTGTTTAAATGTTCTGGAATGCGAGTGCTCCCATGTTTAAATATGAATTTATCATAGAAGATACTCATATTTACTCATCTATAGCACTTTAAATGCAGCTCAGGCATGACACTATATTCATTTCCACATCTCTTCCATCGTTCTACTGGTAATAACTATTTGGATTCTTATCGTAGAATAAGCCCAGTTATATTTAATATCTTATCTCATTTTCTGTCATAGTTTTCATTCACTTATAACTTGACCACTGTACATTCATTTCACGGTTGGCCCTCTTTTACAACATTATGTTTTAAAGCTATCAGATGCATTTACTTATCGAATTTCATATTTAGTCTCTGCAGTTTTCTTCCTTGTTGTGATTACATTTAGATTCTCAGTCCCATCTTTATCAAAGAAATTCATTATTTGATAGTAGCATGAGAGCCTTATATTTTCAACTGCAATTGGTTGAGTCATATGCTCCTTGCACTTAAGATGTCCTAGGCACTCGTCTTTTACAACTCAAGGTTGTCTCTAGGATTGACAACAGGAGGGTTTAGCCTTTCATTGGAGAAGGCCTTTGAGAGAATCTACACTAGATCTACATTATTTCAGCCTTCTACACTCATGTGCTTCAGTTTATAGTGAATCTTTAGCCCTAGGGCTTTAGATCCCATCTTGTATAGGGTGTATTTTCTGAAAACCCTTTCTGGGTTCTTTGTAGGAGTTCGTATTAAGCCTAGATCTATATTGGGCATATATTTTGAGGCATATAACAGCCCTAATTCTTTTGTACATTATTTTGATATAGCAGTGTATTTATAACTGAGCTGTAGCAGTTCTCTAGAATTTTGTATTGTGACAACAGCTCATTTGTGGGAGTGATTTCTTATGGGAGGCTTGTTCCTTCATTGTATATGGTTTATGCCTCTCTATTTGTGTTTATTTGCTGATATAATACATGATGTTATGTCTCCATATTGGTCTCCAATGTTCATGAGTTGATTTACACTGTTATCTCCAGTTTTGTGTTCATATATTGCTACATTCCCCATTTGGGAATATTACAGAAGAGTGGAAAAACTGCAATCCTCCTTCATGATAGATCTCTACTATATGCTTCTTCTTTTGACGCAAAATATGAAGCGTCCACAAGTTGAGCCAAAGATCATGCTCTGATACCACTATAATATCCCAAAAGGGAGAATGCATTAATACTAAAACACAATATAATAACTGCAACAAAGTAAACATAAATCTAAGACAACATCAAAGTGTACAGAATAGTCGAGCCATTTTATTATATAGTAGGTGGAATAAACTGTACAACAATGCTCAAAATATGAGACACTCAAGCCAAAGAGATGGCCTAGAATGACCCTGAAATGATCCCACAAGAGGGACTGCGTAACTCCTGGACTGCTGGAAGGAAAATTGTGTTTTCCTTGCTGTAATTGCCGGGACTACAACTGTCAGAAAACTATAAATGTAGATCTAGGCAGTTTTGGAGCTCCGATGATGCTGAAAATGTATATCTGGGCTCTATGATGGATACCCAAGAGAACCCAGAAAGGATTTTCCAGATCCTTCAATCTAAGAAAATCACCCTCCTAAGGCTTCATTATACAACTGCTAGGTATGTAAATCTAAAGCATAATCTGATGAAAGATGGCTGAAATATTATGTACAATCAGATCTATGCAAGAAGGGTTGATCCCTTCAGTAGGTTCTTAAGCTAAAAGCTCAAGATCTAGCTGCTCTTTCCTCCTCCACTGAATGTGGTTGCTGAATACTTAACAGCTTCAAAAAAATGTGTTGTCAAGGAGGGAGAGGCTCAATATTGTTTCTAGATATTTCAGATCAGCTCAAAAATGGTGGAAATAGTGAATGCCAAGAGAGGATATGGTCCCTCACAAGATTTCCAGCTGAAATACTAGAAACATCCTTCCTCCTTTAGATCTACAGGACTGAACTGCGCAATCCTTGAGGGGACTTCTGCTGCATGGAGGTAAAATACAATGGCCTAAATGTTGGATATAGATCTTCTACTCCTGAAAGTCTGAACATGAAGAACAAGGTGAAAGGATGAATCCTCCACCAGTTTCCTAGCTGAAGTGCTAGAAACAACCACCACCTCTCAAACCCTTGAACATGAATTGCGGTATTCCTCCTCCTATTTATCGAAATATGATGGATAATATTCCTCTTCTTATTCACCGCCCAACCCATGGAAAATTTTGCCTGAGAGTACAATGTTATCTTCATCACCATAATTATATGGTGAAGGTTGTTATGAATGATTAACGTTCTCCACAAAATCTACTAATTCTTCAAGGGTGGTGAAAACCAAATCTTCAATCATCGAAACTACTATCCTAGTAGGGGTGGTTGGGTTCTTTTTTAATAAGTAAGGTTGTGTACTCCCATAATCAATCCAATAGATTTTTCTTATGAGACAGATGAACTGAATCTGATCGTAAGAGATTTCACAAGTTTTTACACTATCGGGTTGAGAAGATTCACCAAGTTCAAGACTGTGAGTAGGGAAGGTGTTGTGAATGTTTCTGCCTTGACCTAAAAATGTAAGATTGGGTTGGTGAGGTTATCATACATACAAAACTGGCTTCCATCCTTCTAGCACCAGAAATTTTGATGGTGCTAGACCCGCCAATAATCAAGGGGTCTATGTGATATGTGGTCCCAATTAGACCTCACATCGTTTTGGATAGGATCTCCATCCAGAATATGGACCGATTTCCAAATTCTTATATATATTCATTGGCTCTAACTATCAGCAAGAAAGAGGAGTGAAATTGTAACTTCGAAAAGAAAGAAGGTGTGCTTGGTGAGTGTTCGATTGTAGGTATTTCCAATTTCTTTTGTTGCAGAGGAAAGAGAAAAGTGAGCCTCTAAGAGAGAGGAAATAGTACCACCCTAGAAGAGACACAAGAAAACAATAAGGATCTATGTACCATCCATCAGAATAGTCCACAAGAGATGTGGCGATCATTACAAGCAATGAATGAGAAAAAAATTTCTAGTATCCTGCAGAATCTTTTACTAGGAAGGGGAAACAATAACAAGTTACAACCATTGATGAGCCTAAGTATTGCAATAAGAGTGTTGCAACTACAGAGGCTACCAACTTTAATTCTCAACCCGGGGTTCGTACAAACTTAAGAGGTATCGAAATTATGTGTGAAGCATAAAATGTTTCCTTATTTGGTTGATCTAAAGTAATGGAGTGAATTTTATGAAATCAAAGCCTAAACTAATTTCAAAAATGGAGGTGTTTCTTTGAAAAGGAATTAATCCTAGGAAAGAACAACAATTTGTAATTGAAATTCTAAGATCATGAATTCAAATAAAAAGACTTAATCTAATTTGAAAAAATGAATGTCCTAAGTGGTGTTTATTCTTCCTAAATCATGGATTTAGATCCAAGGGTTCATGATTCAAGTCTAAGGGAAAAAAACAATCGTTGGGAGCAAATCTATTCGAGTTCACATTTGTTACAGGAGTGCTACAGGCAACTCTGAATTTGCTACAGGCAAGATTGCTTTGGAAATATCTCACCGAATGACTAAGTAAATCATTTTCAAATGGGATGGGACAATTTTTTTTATTAAGTATGATGTCTTAGGTCTCCATTCCAAATGGAATCGCTCTAGAATACCCCTTTTCACACATGCTAAAAAATAACAGAAAATTACTACTCTAAAATATGGAAATTGAAGAACTAGTGAGCTAGTTAATCTATCAAATGCCTAACCTAATCAAGTGAAAATGCAATGGTGTAAATTTTGTTATAAAATTAAACATTATTATGACCTAAGCCAGGTGGAATCAAGTAAAATGAATCCCATTAACCCCTTCTAAAAAATATCAGAAATTTACTACTATTTCACTACAAGGAATTTCCAGAAATCTTATATTCATGAACTAGTAACCAAATCCAAGTAGCTTAATGATTAAGATGAACTTACAAAGTTATTATAAGGATGAATAATGATTTTTAAACTGTAAAAAACCTGCAAAATATCTCACTTAAGTCATCTAACTCAATCCTACAACAAGAAAAAGAAATAACACTAGATACAGAAATATGCAAAACAGAAATAAGAGATGCATGTGAATAAGAAGTGAAAAGAACATAAATAAATTGTGCAAGAGGGCTCTGAGACTCTTGGGATGGCCAAGCCCAAGGATGACTCAGAGTCCTATGGAATAAACCAAGCCTTAGAAGCTAAAAATGACATCAATCTTCATTATTCGAATCAGTCCAAGTACATCCCTGCAAGAAAAGAAAGTGGAGTTGTGAGAGAACAATTTTTCTCCACAATAAGTCTAAAAAAATACCTCAGCTTAGAGGCCAATTCGAATTGTTACTTATACAAAATTATGAGGAAACATTCTCCTTGAAAGGAGGAATATTTCCCCTCCAAAATACATCAAATAGTGGTGTTAGGGTCCTATAAATATAGGATTCATAATTTTGAATTGACTTTTTATAGTCTTGTAAAATATGTACATACCTTGCTTCCTGCAAGTTGTTTTCCCATATTTTGAAAAAATAGAAAAAAAAAAAAATCATAAAAGAAGGTAAAAATTCCTAAAAGAAAGATCAAAGGACTTACAAATATATAGACCCCAAAAGAAAAATATGAAAATAAGACATGAAAGTGTGCAAGTCCAAATGCCACTACTTTTTACTTTTTGCAAATAATTATGGCAGAGTGTCAATAAATGCCATAACCCATGATGAGTTAAACTGTTTAAACTTGACTTGTCATGTTTTCAATTTCCATGTTTTAGATAGTGAATAAAGACTTGTCAGAAAGTTTAATCTTGACAAATCAGTATATGGGTAGAGAATAATGAGGAGCTCAACAATTTAATCTGAGTCCTCAGATGAAATAAGGTATAATTAGATAGTTTATGCTTTCAAAAGAATAAATGTTTCAAGGTTGCAAGCTTAAATGCACCCGCTAAAAGGAAGAAAAAATGTTAGAGTAATGTTGGGTAGGTAGAAAGAAGTGGGAATGACTTTTGATAGTCTTGTAAAATATGTACATACCTTGCTTTCTGCAAGTTGTTTTCCCATATTTTGAAAAAATAAAAAAAAGAGGGTAAAAAGTCCTAAAAGAAAGATCAAAGGACTTAAAAATATATAGCCCCCAAAAGAAAAACATGAAAATAAGACATGAAAGTGTGCAAGTCCAAATGCCACTACTTTTTACTTTTTGCAAATGATTATGGTAGAGTGTCAATAAATGCCATAATCCATGATGAGTTAAACTGTTTAAACTTGACTTGTCATGTTTTCAATTTCCATGTTTTAGATAGTGAATAAAGACTTGTCAGACAGTTTAATCCTGACAAACCAGTAGATAGGTAGAGAATAATGAGGAGCTCAACAATTTAATCTGAGTCCTCAGATGAAATAATGTATAATTATATAGTTTATGATTTCAAAATAATAAATTTTTCAAGGTTGCAAGCTTAAATGCACCAGCCAAAAGGAAGAAAAAATGTTAGAGTAATGTTGGGTAGGTAGAAAGAAGTGGGAAAAAGCACGTAATATTCATCACCGAGCAAAAAAAAATCACTAATTTCCCATTCCATGTAAGTATTTAGTATTTTAGACTATCAGTCAAACATGCTTAGAGCATTTCTCTGACTTTTGTTGGGACCGGACCCAAGGCTCGATGACTGGTTAGTTGAAAATGTTAAAATCTTATGTTAAATCCCCATTTATCATTATTTATCCATTATTCATACATTTTAACTCATTTTCATAAGTAAAGACTCATTCTTACTTAATGAAACATAAAACCCCATCTAATTAACTTCCTTCACTCAGAAACATACAAAACCCCTCAAAAATGGTTTATCCTAAGTAAATTGGCGAAATGATGAAAAGAAAAGCTTTGATTTACTTATTCACTTTACTTAGTCATATTTTGTATTTTGTGTGCATTCCATTCCCCTTTTCATATTAGCTTCTAACTTAGTTTATTAAATCCTTAAATAAAACCTTATCCTATTTATCTAATTCCCTATATCTAAATACCCCTAAAAACTCACTATTACAAAGATTTTGGACCAAAGTTATTATCCACATGTCAAAATAAAACCCAAATGAAGTGCCCTTTGGTCTAAAACTACCTTTAAAGAAATATCCCGTCCCCTATGGTTATTAAACCATTCAACAGGTTTAATACTATATAAATAAAATAAAAGTTGCGCCAATGAGTTTTATTTGAACATATCCTATGCATTTTGAAATGAAATACATTACCGCGCTCATCAACATTTTAGCCTAAGTTTTTGGATGATATTTTATCATTTATAAAGGTTAAAAAGCTTGGAAGCGCCACCATGCTAAACTCCGCCTTATGCAAACAATGTCATTCCTCCCCGCATATTTCTAAATCCAATGTTTAAATAAAATAAGCTAAGGTTTATTTTAAAATAAACATTAAACCCCGCCCCTATCCATATCTACCACGATATATAAAGCCTCATAATTTATATTGATAACCCGTCATATAAGCACAATGCCGCATATACATTTAACCCCCATTATATTCCTTTAACCATTCTTATATCCACCACCATATCGAAACCTTGGTTAAAGTCATGTTGTATAAAAGTTTTGAACTTTAAAACACCCACATAACATTATCTCGGTCCCACCTTTTACTGCCTGTAGCTCTCAAACAAATCCTGACCCTTTTCTCCCTTACCTCAGATCCGACGGTGCAATATCAATATCACGCGGGAAAACTAATCGTCCACCCAAATACAAAATGGACGAGAAATGGGTTGTTTCGCCCATTCCGCCCCCCCCGCGCGACGTGTCAGTATTCTATTAGATCACATTCGTTTGCGTCAAAACCTCTTACCACCTTAAATGGACACGATAACCACTGTTGGTTCTGTTGGGTTTGTGTTATATTATTTCCACGACTATATTCTGTTGGGTTTTGTGCATGGGTTTGCACATGGTTTTGGGGCATGATGGTTTTCGGCCCCTAGTATTTTGTAGATCCGGTCAAGGGAACTACAGTTATGTTCTAATCTAGGGTTAATGGATTGGGTTTTATGTATACTTCGACATGTATATATATGTGTTATAACACTAAAAGGAATATAATGAAAAATCAAGCTGGTCGTCCCAATTTGGGATCTAAGGGAAAATCTCTGTGTATATCTATTTTATGTTTTATGCTCTTGATATTGTTTATTTTCTATTTTTATGATTCGTTTGCAACTAATTTTTGTACAGGGTTAAAACCTACATTTGGTATCAGAGCAGTTTTGGCTTTAAGGGGACACCTTTGCTGCTGATGGTTTTTTTGCTCGGGCCTAAGGTAGATCCTGTTTAGTGGGAGATCTACGAGATCAATTCTTGCGGTGAAAGAAGATGGTGAGTGGTGGGAAGATAGAGATCGATAAATTTAATGGTCAGAGTTTTGAATTGTGGAAGCTCAAGATGGAGGATCTGCTGGTGGATAAAGATCAATGGATCGTGGTAGATCCAGGTACTAAAACAACGACAATGTCAGATGAAGACTGGAAGAAACTGGATCGGAAGGCAAAGAGAAAAATACGGTTGTGTGTCTCAAATTTAGTATTGTTGAATGTATTTGGGAAAGCTACGATGAAGACCTTGTGGGCAGGGATAATTTTAAGGATGGAAAATTATCTTGAAGTTTAAAAAATTGGTGAATCTCACTAGCCCCTAATATGCAAACTATAAAATGTTTATTGATGTATTTGTAAAATTATTCAAATTTATAATGATATTATATATATTGTCTATATAATGTACGCGATTTTTAATGTAAAATAATTTTATATTGTAAAATTTGGGGGAATCATTTTTATGAAAAAATGGAAATTGGCGAATCTTTTTTTGGAAAAACCATGGAAAATTAGCCCATCTGCGAATATTAGCCCCTAAAATTTTCCATGCTTGTGGGACAAGCTAGGGACTTTTTACCAATCTAAATCGCTAGTGAATAAATTGTTCCTGTGGAAAAAGCTGTATAACCCAAGGATGAAGGATGGAGACTCGATTATAGAGCGTCTGAACGCCTTCAATACTGTGGTAATTTGGTTGTCATTTTTTGATATTAAAATCTCGGATGAAGGTAAGTGCATTAGTTTGTTGTATTCACTACCAGACTCGTGGGACAGTCTAGTTATTGCAATAGGTAGCAATACAACTACCTTGAATTTTGATGATATTGTCTCAACCTTGCTGTCGGAGGAAATGAGACGAAGAAATATGGAGGGTCAGAATGGAGATGCCTTATCTGTACGAGGAAGGTCCCAAAATAGAAATAAGAATAAGGTTTCGAGTGGGAGACCTAAATCTAGAGGGAGATTTAAATCTCCTGGAAATTTTTTAAAGGTGTGCTAGAAATGCGGAAAGGAAGGGCACTACAAAAAGGACTACAGATCTAAGGCTCCTGAGAAAGGAAAGGGATCTGATGATGCTCCTTCTATAGAGGAAAAAAACACCTTGGATGAAGGTGGGGATGTGTATTTGGCTTCTTATTCAAATACACATGTAGATCATGAGTCATGGTTGATTGACTCGGGTGCATATTTTCACTTCACTCCCCATAGGGAGTGGTTCTGCAAGTATAAGAAATATGATGGTGGTGATGTTTTCCTAGGGGATGATAGGAAGGCCAGAATTTTCAGACGTGGAAAATTCAAGCTGAAGCTACAAGGTGGAAGGATTAGAACATTTCCTGGTGTTCTGCACATTCCTACATTGGCTAGAAATTTGATTTCTGTAAGCAAGATGGATATGCAGGTGTAAAAACAGTGTTCGAGAAAGATACCTGTAAGATGGTTCGGGGAGCACTAGTATTAGTGCGGGGAGTTCGGATTGGAACTCTGTACAAGCTTCAGGGCAACACTGTTATTGCTGGGTGCAACAGTTCTGTGGTTTCCGAAAGTGGAGCAGAAAGCCTAGCATTCTCTGGAGAAAAGACCATGCTATGGCATCAAAGGCTTGGACATATTGGAGAGAAGGGCCTTCAGATACTGCATGGAAATGGTATGGTAGAAGGTATGTCTAATAGCTCTCTGGATTTCGATTTTTGTGAACATTGTGTATATGGGAAGCACAATCGAGTGAGTTTTCCTTCTGGTGCTAAGAGGGCGAACACGATATTAGAGCTTGTGCACAGTCATGTGTTTGGAACTGTGTCGGTTCCATCATTGGGTAAGTCTGTGTACTATGTTTCATTCATAGATGACTTCTCAAGGAATACATGAATATGTTTTTGAGGAAGAAATCTGAAGTGTTTGGAAGATTTAAAGAATTTAAGGCACTGGTGGAAAACCAGATAGAGAAGAAGATAAAGGTGCTGAGGACAGATAATGGTGGGGAGTTCTGCAAGAAGGGATTTGAAGAGTTCTGTAAGAAGTGTGGTATAGCATGACATAAGACTACTCCATACACACCTCAACAAAATGGAGTTGCAAAAAGAATGAACAGAACGCTCATGGAAAAGGCAAGAAGCATGCTCAGTGGTACCGAGTTAGGACAAGAATTATGGGTAGAGGTAGTGGAGACTGCATGTTACTTGGTTAACAGATCACCTTCATTAGCGTTGGAGGATAAGACTCATATGTACATGTTCCAAAGGAGAAAAGGACCATGTTGGATAATAAATCTGAAAGGTGCATCTTTGTTGGGTATAAGGATGGTTTAAAGGGTTACAAGCTTTGGAACCTGGAAACAAGGAAGGTTGTGTATAGCTGAGATGTGGTGTTTAGAGAGGTGAAAGATATTGTTAAACATGAAGTCCTACCAAAGGAACCTGAGAAGATAGAGTTTGAGCTAAAGGAGGATGAATTAGACTCTACAACAGAAGAAGACTCAGAAGAGGAAGAGCCACAAACTCCAGCTGTGAGAAGATCAGTTCGAGAAAGAAGACAACCAAAAAGGTATAGTCCATCTTCTTTCTATTCAAATTTTTATTTAACTATAACTGATGATGATCCCAGAACTGTCAGGGAGGCAGTAGATTCAGAGGTTGGAAAACTCTGGAAGGAGGCCATGGTTGATGAAATGACGTCCTTGCATAAAAATGAGGCATGGGATCTGGTGGAGTTTCTGGCTGGAAGGAAGCCCATCAGGAGCAAATGGGTGTTTAAGAAGAAGATGAATATAGAAGGCAAGGTGGAGAAATACAAATCTCGGTTGGTATAAAAAGGTTATTCACAGGTGCCGAGAATTTATTTTGGTGATATTTTTTCTCTTGTTGCCAAAGTTACTTCTATTAGATTACTTTTATATGTTGCTGCTACATTTGATTTTGAGGTAGAACAGATGGATGTGAAGACAAAATTTCTTCATGGGGACATGGAAGAGGAGATCTACATGAAAAAACCTGAAGGCTTTATGGTGAAGGAGAAGAAAGAGCTGGTATGCAGGTTAAAGAAGTCTCTATATGGGTTAAAACAGTCACCAAGGATGTGGTATCAGAAATTTGATACCTATATACGGGGACTTGGCTTCACTAGAAGAAAGGAGGATCACTGTGTTTATTTTAAATTAATTGGTGACCATGTCATTTATTTGGTATTGTATGTGGATGATATGTTGTTGATTGGAAATGACAAAGAAATTATCCAAGATTTGAAGACCCAACTGTTTTCCAAATTTGACATGAAGGATCTTGGTGCTGCAAACTATATTTTGGGCATGGAAATTAAGAGAGATCGGGCAAAGAGGAAGCTTTGGTTAAACCAGAGGAAGTATTTTGAGTCTATATTGCAGAGGTTCAATATGCAGGGTAGTAAACCAGTGAATGTTCCATTTCCTGTAGGTACAAAGATGTCTGCTAAACAGTTTCCCAAGACACAAGAAGAAGAGGAGGATATGTCCCGTGTTCCATATGCAAGTGAAATGGGTAGCCTGATGTATGCAATGGCCTGTACTAGACCATACATTGCACATGCAGTGGGAGTATTGAGCAGGTTTATTTCAAACCCAGGGAAGGAGCATTGGACAGTAGTGAAGTGGGTTTTCAGATATTTGTGTGGCACTAGTCATTATGGCTTGTACTACCAGGGAAGACCAGGATTGGAAAGAGTGTTGGACATTCATGGTTTTGTTGATGTAGACTGGGCTGGAGATCTGGACCAAAGAAGATCTACAAGTGGGTATGTGTTTAGCCTATTTGGAGGTGTAGTGAGTTGGATGAGTAAAATATAGTCTATAGTGGCTCTTTCAACTACAGAGGCAGAATACAGGGCAGCCACTCATGCAAGCAAGGAAACATTTTGGTTGCAGAGATTGTGTTCAAGTATGGGGTTGGTGCAGCAAGCTATAAGGATAGAATGTGATAGGAAAAGTGAAATTTTCTTGGCTAAGCACCCTGCTCATCATTCAAAGACAAAGCACATTGATGTTCAATATCACTTTGTGAGATATATGGTTGAAGCTAAAAGGGTGTTGCTGGTAAAGGTGGACACTTTGAAAAATGTTGCATATGCATTGACAAAGTCTGTGAGCACTCAAAAGTTCTCTTGGTGTAGAGAAACAACGGTTGTTGCAAAGATGGACTAATGACTCAGCTCTCCTGTGGTCCCCTGCAGAAAGAAAAAGTGAGTGGGAGAATGTTGGGTTTGTGTTATATTATTTCTACGACTAATCACGTGCGGGGGGTAACAGGGGGGTGATAGCCCCCCCCCTGTACATTGTGCTGGGTGCAACATATGGGGGGGTCATAGGGGGGCGGTAGCCCCCCCTGTCAGGGTCCTGGACAGCGCCCTGGAAATTTTTTTTGGTCCTTATTTTCTAGTAGGTGGACCTGCCCATGGTTTTGTACATGGGTTTGCACATGGTTTTGGGGCATGATGGTTTTCGGCCCCTGGTATTCTGTAGATCCGGTCAAGGGAACTACAGTTATGTTCTAATCCAGGGTTAATGGATTGGGTTTTATGTATGCTTCAGCATGTATATATGTGTTGTAACACTAAAAGTAATATAATGAAAAATTAAGCTGGTTGTCCCGATTTGGGATCTAGGGGAAAATATTTGTGTATATCTGTTTTATGTTTTATGCTCTCGCTATTGTTTATTTTCTATTTTTAAGATTCGTTTGCAGCTAATTTATGTAGAGGGTTAAAACCTACAGTTTTGTTGTTTAAATTGAAACCGCCGCCCGCCATAAAGTAATCTTGCATTCAATGCAAGAAAACATGAATAGAACAAAGCATAAACCTTCGATAAAGGTTAATTATAACGTTTATTCATATGTTTCAAACTCCAAAAGAGCTCTCCCAACTGTGTTAAAGCCTGTAATTTTTGATTATCCACAGAAACTCCAAATTGACCCGAAATTCCTCATTGAAGACTGGTAAAGCGATTTGTCACTCCAGTAAAGCCGTGAAAGACCTCAAAATCAACCGAGATCCTCTCAAAATCATTTCAACCACCGAATACGCGCATCTTAAGGTATTTTCTGACAAATTGAAGCCTGCAAATTCAATTCTAAACCATTCAGTAATTAAACCAGGTCTGTAATTAAGAGATTTTACCGGACTATTTTTCCTAAAAACACCTAAAAAGAGGTCGAACCCTAGCCAATTTTTCCCATAAAACCCTATTTTCTACTGTGAGCCTTTCTATAACCAAATTCCCAGTTTCCAAAGTGTGAAAACAAAATTCAAAGAACCTAAAGGGTTAAAACTGTTGAAAATACCCTGAAAATCCCTTTTTACCATTTTATCCACTCAGAAAACCCCTGTTTTCTATTTAAGCCAGTTTTAAATCTTCAGATAAACCTAATTGAGCAAAAAAGCCTAAAAGAATCCATCCTTAACCTAAAAACTGCTCAAATCTCCTCTCTGTTTGATATAAAAAAACTCCTACAAACAATCTAACCTTGCAGTAGTTATCAAAAATGACTAATAAACCGAGCACAAGCAAACCTATTAGATCCAAAACACTTAAATCTGAAGGATCCAAAGACCCTAAACCTACCCCAATCATCACTGCCAAATCTGCTGCAATAGTCAATCCCCTCCAACCACCTGTAGTTGTTGTAGAAAGCCTCCCTTTGACTGATGTTGACTACAAAATTGTTGATCCTGTTGTATAATTCAACCTCTTGGATATACAAAATTGGTATTATGAAAAGTACTTGGACAAGGATGAAATACCTATTTGGGAGACTCATTTGCCCAAATATATAGTTCCATTGACCCACCCTGATCTTATCAGATTATGTCAAAAATATTATGAACCAGATCAAAGGGCCATAGTCAATGCTGATAGAGAAATCCTTTTCACCATCACATCAGAGTCAATAAACCAAATGCTTCAATTACAGTTTGAGCCTCAATTAGTCCCCCTGACTATAGAAGCTTTGACCCAGTTGTACTTAGGCCTAGACTTCCCTAAGAGGTTCATGATATTTCAAAACTTTATGCCTTCCCATGTTGACATTCCTAAAATAAACCCTCCTTATTCCACTGCTAAATTTCCTGAAGGGTCTAGACATATTATCTCTATGCTCTCCTTTATACTTGGATACTTTACAGATGGACACAATGATGAATCCATTCTAGGTTTCCTGTCCGCCTTGTCTCCAGTCCAACCTCCATCAGTCATCTTTGACTTTGTTGGTTTCATAGCCAACAATATCCATCATCAGTTGATAAAATTACCCACTAAAGGAGTTTTTAGATACTCATCCTATCTGTTTCACTTATTCTTATTCTTTCAAGCTGATAAATTTCCTATTGCATTACAAAATATGGACTTGGAGGGTAAGAATCTATCCATTATCTTCTGGACTTCCTTGCTCAGGAAAGAGGGAAGTGATTTCACCTACACAGATTTTTCAGACCTTCTTCTACATCCAGCAATGAACATTTTGAATAAAGTAGAGCAGCCCATAATTAGTGAGGAAATGAAAAGAATCCTGCAACTTTCAAAACAGAGTAAAATGAGAGATTTGTATCTCTATGAGAAGCATACAGAGTTAAGAATTTTTGGATCCAACCTATTACCTTATAAGTTGCCTAGATATATGAGTATGAGAATTTTTGCACTGGAGTATTTGAGACAAATTCTCAATTCTGATTCTATTAACTTCATGGCTGCCAGAAAAAAGACTCAATTTAAGTTAAAGAATCAGGTTGGTCCCTTTATCATAAACCACAAAGATTCAGCAAAATAAATCACAAAGAGATTAACAGAGTTTAAATTTCAATAAAGTTTTCCATGGAACTATGATCCTCAAGGGGTCCTGAGAAGTCTAAGGGTAAAATTCAAATTAACACCCTTCATACATGAGCTTAAGCCTGAGATTGAGAAATTTTCCAACCAAGTTGAATGGCTAGGAAATACACTGACAGATACAACAAGTAATACAGAGACAACCGGTAAAATGGACACAACACAAGCTTTGGAACTTGTAAAATAGCCAGAGACATCAGCAAAGAGAAGCAGGGAAGAAGGAGGTTATACAGCAGAGACAACAACTGAAACCATATTAAAAATAATATATAACAAGAGGCTTAAACTTAGTTCAGTTGACAAGGAAAAAGTAACAATTGATGTTGATGAGACAGATGCTCCAGTAACCAATGATGATATAGCCACAACTATAATCAATGAAACCCTTATGGAAATAGAAAAGGAATCAACAACCAATCAGAATGATATGCAGATGATTAAGAAGCATCATAACATGGAGGCCTCTTCCTCATAGTCTACTAAGGAAAAGGACTTGGACATCAAGGAGAAATACAAGTAGATTAAGGAGAAGAATGAGGAGATAAAGACTGAGATATATTCTCAATTCCTCAAACAAAATCCTGGAAATTAGAATAGGCTATTATCAACCTTTGATTATTCTACCAACAAAATGATCATGTCATTCTTGCAACCTACTACCTCGGTACCCAAAACAGCAGCAGATTATAAGAAGGTGGACCTTGAGATTGATGCAGAAACTATCCATGAGCTAGATCAAATTGAATTTCATAGACAAATCTTAGAGATGCTTTATTCTATAGTAGAAACCAAGGAAATGAGTGCAAATAAGCTACAGAACACCATCATTAATATGCAGGATCAGATGAAGATAGACAAGGAATCTTTATATTGCAAGGATCTAAGGATTAAAGCCTTAGAGGAATTAGTTTTAAAGGTGGGATATGATCCCTCAAACATTCAAGCAGTAGAACTATTGATAAAGAAAAAGAATAATGTCATAGCATATTTGAGGAAACAGTGCAAGCTTCCTCAAAGTGAGCATCCAAAAACCAAGGAAATCCTTCAAGATCAGAGTGATAAAGAATAAATGATGAAGCTCATTCTTAAACTGACTACTCAAATCAAAGAGATGGAGACCCAAATGGACCACCTTGTCAAAGAAAAAGAGACTGTAAAAGAACATGAGACTCCTATAATTCCTACAGTTATTCCACTAATAACTACAACAGTGCCCTCTACTTTAGGAGAGAAATTAGCACCAAAGGGCTCACTGGCAACTGTAGTGCTAGTGACTTCAACCACTACTTTAGCTACAGACTCTTCTACTACAAATGTTCAGCAAACAGATGAAGCAAGCCAAATTGTTAAAGCTATGAAAGAAATGTATTTAAAGACAAATTAAATGAACAACCTAAAAAATATGATTGAAAATCTTGAAGCTACAAATAAAATAGCTCTGATAAATGCTAAAACCCATGAACAGAAAGCAATCAGATTGGGAGAACAGATCAAGAATTTAGAAAAGAGCTAAATTTCACTGAGCAGATTTCATATGTATAAAATCATCTCTAGAATAACATTATTGAAGCCATTCACAATCAATGGCCTTCAATTCAAGTTATATATGAGCAGAAATATTTGTTGTTGGTAGCACAGAGAGAGATACAAAGGACAAAAGATGAGTTGACTGATAAGCCTACTCAGGCTTTAAAACTCATCACATTGTTGAACAGCAAGAACAGGGAGGAGCTTGAATAATTCAAAGTCTCAGACAAGACAGAAACAGTCTTACAGATAAAAAAGGTTGTAACTAAGAAGAACTTGATGAAAAATATTGAAGAAAAATGTGAAACAATGAACATTTCCATAAAAAAATTTATGGTAAAATACACAAACTAAAGATAGAGGGGCCTACCAGACATCCATGTTTTTAATGAAAAACTTATGCCCCAGAAGGACTGATAAAAAGATCAGAGAATTTGCTAAAGAGCAAGTTAACAAGTCACTAGCACAAGGCACTCCCACAGGGAAAGTCATCCTTCAGTATTTTGAAGATCTCTTCTTTTTATAGCATGAGATTAAACATATATTTGTCATCAAGCCCACTTTTGCTAGATATACAGAGGCTGATGAGAATTTCAGGAAGTTAAGGAATGCCAAAATTACCAAGGAAGAAGAATGGCAAACTTTTACTGATTTGATGTAAAGATAAGAGGTAAAACAGTCAAATAAAAAATTAAAATAAAAGACAGTTTGTTGATTTTACTGTTAAAAGACAAATTTACAGAAGTAAATCAGTTAAGCTAATCAGATGAAAGAGTATCAGCATTAAAGGTCATCAAGTAAAGAGTATCGGATGAAAGAGTATCAGTGAAGGCAAGTCAGAAGCCAGATATTTACTAGCAGCCAGCAAGCATGACACCTTGACAGTTAAAAGCTCCTTATTAGATAAAGAAGTTCTATTTTTTTGGATAAAAGAGGACAACTTGTTGTTTGTTAAGCAGCTGTCCCTTTCATTATGTAATGATATTTCCCTTTTCCTACATAGATTCCTAGAATTCTCCTAGGATATTTGTAATTACATTTTGTATAAATAATTCAACATTAGAAGTATTCAGTGTGGAATAAAATTGCTGGACTTACTATAGATATTTTTGTTGAACATTGGAGGCATTGTGTGTTTGAATTCAAAGTAGCAGACTGGACAAGCTGATTGGCATCATAATTCAGGATCCCTGTGATAAGATGATGAGTGAAGTACTCCCTTCTTGTCATTGTTTCATTTCCTGAGTTTCATGCAATTCATTATATGTTATTCTATCTAAATGTGTAACTAGGAGTATTACTACAAGATTATTCAAGTGTTCCCTGTCTTTATCTAGTTGTTAGGAAAAATACTGAGAGGGGGGGAGTGGGAGTGAATGGGTATTTAAAATTTAGATTATTTTTCTTTTGTTTTCTAACTCTTAAAGCCTTAATTCTGATCTTGCATCCAACATGTATTAATAGGATATCTTATTATGTTTTTCCCTTGTTTTTAGTAAAGATGCGTAAGCATGAACATAAAAAATCATCGAACATACAACACATATGAACACAGGTTAAGGTGAAGTAGTTGGGGCATCTGCATTACGTAATCCGTTGTCTTATTATGAAAGAAAACTGTACAATATATGCTAGTGCGGACTTATACCGGCACGCGGGCACCCTGCTGAGAGGCCTGGCCTTCTCTCATTGTGACCTGCTTGGAGAGAGGTCATACCCCCTCTCTGGGAAGCCATGCCACCGGTACTCTGCCCGGACCTTGTTTCATCAATTTTATCTTGGATCACGATTTTCCATGCATTTCTGTGCCAGGTTACAGTTGTTATGTACGTATACTCACACCAGTTCATCATGATATCGTTCGTGATTCAAACCAGAGATTTATCATCATCAGATTATATTCATGGGTGCATCGTGGTCTCAGACTTTTCAGTTAAGAACAGAGCTTGCCCATACAGATATTCTTTTTAGAAAATTTATCTACAACCCTTACAATACACACACCGTTCTTTATTTTTCTTCTCCTTATATAGTTTTCCCTTTATTAAAACCATGAATCAAAACCACGAACAGCTAGTGGTATTCCTTTTAGTTTGTTTCACGGGGCCTTTGATTCCTTTTTAATTTATTTATCAATTTTAAAGAAATTGATAAATAATTATATTTACAATTTTTTAATTCCCAAGCCTTATATCTAAAGTTTAACCCTTCGGACTTTAGAGAAACATCCAACGCTTCCAAATAAATTAATCTTGCGATAAACCTTTGATCCCGGGCCCACATACATAGTTAATAGCCATTCCAATACGCCCATCGTACCACAGTAAACCTCGTGCAAGTCCCGCGTCCGATCACCGTTAGATTAACAAGCTTCTAGATTAACGGAGTATATGCATATCGCTTCGACCTCCGATGCCGAACGTTAACGGGCGATGGCCCGCCGTACCTATGTTAATATTTGCACACCTTCAACAAATAATGACCGTTCGATGACCTCTTCCCAGATCAACGGTGCTCAACGATATCGCTGGGCGTCCTGGGTCGAACTATAACGCGCGATGGCGCACAGTAAAAAGCGGTTTTGTAAAATCGTACAGGGACACGTGTCGAGTATTCTATGGAATCGCTCCTCATCCGGAAATACCGCTTACTTTGCATAGGTGGTGCGATGAAAACTGTAAACCACCTTTACTGTTCATATGGTCATGGTTCCGCTCATCCATGCAGGGTTCCGACGCCTTTTAAAAGTATTATTATAATTAAATTGCTCTTCAATGATTTGCGTTCTATCGTCACCAAGTGTTCTGCTACTCCATTAAACTGCGCCATCTCCCATCAACTCCCTCATCAGATACAGAGTATTATTCAACCCTTCCAATTACACAGGACATCATTCGACTTCATTACAGAGGTTCAGGGGATTCCATAATACACACATCTTGATGAATTCATTCTTCTCTGTGCGCCGTAGGTATCCTCTGCCCATTATGAAATTAATTACACAGGTCATGTAAATTCCAGATTTAATCGAACATAATTCCACGGTTCTTCATTCTTCATCCACATACACAAATCTTGGCCAGATATTCAATTTGTCCTTGAATCTATTGCCATGAATCTTCCTATAAACCTCTGTTTCATCTGCTGCCTTTGCTACCTCTCTGTTTCTTTTGCCAATTCCTTTTCCATCAATGACAATATTTCCAACACTAGTTGCCATTTTAATATTTTCTTCTGATTTCTAGTGTTGATAATTCTTAATTTCTCTCACTCCTATTTGACCTCTGCCTTCTACTTCCATTTTCCGGATCAAAGGATCCTTAAGTGCCCTTTATCCTGATCATGCCACCTCACAAAAAACCACTTTCCCAAATCTATGAGGGTTATCTATATTTCCCTGAATATATTTGTACATTTTAGCCTTGATTTATAGTGTTGCTAGCTTGATTTAGACTCCATAGCCCAATGGACAAGTAGATTTCTCTCTATCTTACCTCCAAGTGATTTTTCCACACCAAACCCTTTAAACCAAAACCAAATTGTACTTTCATAAATAGCCTAATATTATAAATCAAAACACAGATAAATCTTAAAGAGAAAGCCCTCACTGGACCCTAGGAAGGCCAGATCCTAGAGTTTGAAGTAGGTTTGTGGTTACCTCTAGTGTTCTTTGACTAAAAATTAAAATCCCACAACTTAATAAATTACTAGAGTGATAACATACTGGCGACCATACTGGGGAACTAACCAATCTCCAGTCTTAACGAAAAATCTTTAGATTATCCTTTTTTACTTTAAGATTACTTTTATAGGTTGTGGGTATAAAATCAGACATTTTGGCTTCTAGGAAAACCTGCTATACCAGGTCTAACCCGGATCATAAAACTACAGTTATAGTAGATAACCCAGATCAGATTGGTAAAAAGAAAAAACAAATTGTCAATTTAGAAACTGAATTACCATTAAGAAAAGCCAATTCTTTACCCAAAGATTTAGTAAGTCTAAATGATATTGATTTTGATCTGAAGTCTGAATATTCATTGTTTAAAACTAAATCTGAAACTGATTTGAAAAATATTGTTATAGATCTTGTTTTTATTTCACTTATGAATGCAAAACAGAAAAATATTTCAGTAGGAAGAAAATCAAATAAATCCGAATATCAAAATACAGTTGAAAAGATTAATGTTTCATTGATTAAAGATATTAAATAAGCTATTGAATTAGCTCATTTGTTGTCTTACATAAAACCTCTAGTTTCTCAATTGCATACAACAATAATACCAATAGTAGATTCATATTTATATGCTATTACTTCATTTATAGATACTACTGCAAGTTCATCTACAGATCATTTCATTCCTAGATTTCCTTTGCAGCCTAGGATATTATTTCCTTCATCCGCTCCATCCACTGCATCCACTACTTTACATTCAAATTTTATAAGCACCACATCTTTATTTCCAAACAATTCTGTTTACATACCAGCTTCATTTCCCAGCTCTTCAACTACAGTCTTCAGTTCATCAGCTGCCATATCCAGCACTGCACCTATTATACCTCCCAGCTCAGCAAAGCTTCAAGCCATGGCTGCTAGGTATGCTTCCCTTGTTTTACCCCAAATCCTCCATGACATGCCTCAAGATTATAAAAAAAATGTACCATTGTTTGATGGCATTTCACAATATACTTCTCAACAACATGTAACTAAAATGACAAATTTCTGGGAAATTTATGAAATTGATGAGTTAGATGTCCAGATGAGGTTATTTGCCCAGAGTTTGACAGGAGAAGTTAAAAAATGGTTCAAAAATTTAGCTCCTGGTAGTGTAGCTGATTTAGCTGTATTTCATAGAATATTTTTAAATAAATGGGAAAAGAAAAAGAACCCCCTTCAAATTTTGTCTGAGTTTGATGCCATGAAAAGATCTCCAACTGAGTATGTCCAAGACTACTGCACTAGGTACAATAGTGTCTACAATACAATACCTACAAATCTTAAGCCTACACCTTACTCTGTTCTGCTCAAATTATCTGATGGATTTGATGCAGATATGGCCTATTAATTAAGAGAAAGAGATGCCCAAACCTTAGAACAGATGCAATTAGATGCTGTCAGTGTAGAAATCAATATTTTAGTTAGGAAAACCAAACTTAGAAATGAAAGAAGAGTTAAAATTAAAGAAGAAAGTTCAAACTTAGATGGTAAAATAGATTTAATTGCTAAATCTTTAGAAAGGTTGGTAGATAGATTAGATAATATAGAAAGAAAACCTCAATGGGATCATCAACCTCAATCAGAAATCCCAATTTCAGAAAAACAATAATTCTGGAAAAGCTAAAGAAGCAGCTCCAGACCAAAACATTAGGCCCCCATTTCAGGAGAACTATGCTGAAAGTTCTCAGAATAATGATGAAGATGAGGATGACATCAATCATCTAATGGGAATAGATGAAAACAATACCATTTTCCTCACTCAGGAAGATCAGGAACTATTTGAGCTTCAACAACTCAAATCAGAATCCAGTGAATCCTTTGACTACAAACAGGGTTATGACTTTTCCATAAATGAAATACACAGTCAGTATAACCTTAAACATAAGAAAAATAATGAGTCTTCTATAAAAAACAATTCCCAAAATCAAAACAAGAAAAATGTAGAAGCACCAAAAACAAAAGTTTTGCAAATTCTCCCAAGGGAAAATAAGCAAAATTCCAATCCTTCCAGTCCTAAAAAATCAACAAGTCCCAAATTTTTTGATATCACTGATGAAGTAGCTCAATCTTCCAAATATGTACAGAAAGCTAGTACTGCTAAAGCTTCTGATTCAGTAAAATCAACAAATTCTGATCCTAAAAAGCCTTATGTTGATCCTAAATCAGTAGATCCAAAAACTAATAATTCAAGAACACCTGCTAATAATTCTAAGTCTGATAAAACTTCTGTTGCAACACAAATTGTCCCTGAAAATAAATTTAAAAGTAGCAAAACTCAGGAAAATTAGACAGAGAATATCAAAACAACTGAAGATAGAAATACAACTGTAGAAAATCAAGAAAAACCAACTCAGACTACAGTTAATAAAGATGAATTACTTCAAATTAGTAAATCTCAACCCTCATTTAATATTCAGACTAAAATTTCTAAGTTAAAAATACCCACTCCTTTAACAGAATTGGTAAAAAATGACTTATACAAATCAACCATAACTGAAACACTAAATATGAATGATGGTGAAGATGAAATTAATTTGAATGATGATCAACCCGAGTTGATTTTTGACCCTGATGTGAATGGAAAGCATTCAAATTGATTAGTCCCTCCTTTTTATATCAGTCTTACCATTCATGATCTAATTTTACATAATGCTATGTTAGATTCAGGAGCTTCCCATAATTTAATTCCCAAAGCCATAATGGAAACTCTTAATCTAGAAATAACCAGGCCTTACAAAGATTTGTTTTCATTTGACTCCAGCAAAGTTAAATGCTTAGGATTAATCAAAGACTTATGTGTTACTTTAGTTCAGTACCCTGGAAAAAGTATATTAATGGACATTGTAGTAGCTGATTTCCCACCAAAATATGGTATGCTTCTTTCTCACTCATGGGGAGCAAATTTGCAGGGATCTCTAAAACTGGACATGAGTTATGCTACCATATCAGTGTTTGGTCAACCTAAAAAAAATTATAGGGAAAAATTAATGAAGTTCATGGTTAGTAGTGCTAAAAGATCCATAAAATATCCTATTTATTCTACACCAACTGACCTTGACTCTTTTATTTTGTGTAACTCTGATAAAAATGAAATCCAAACTGAAAGTATTGATAAAAAGCCAACACCAAAAAATGACAACATCTCTCATGGATCCCTTTGGCACTTAGAATTTGATGGCTCTATAATTAGGAGCATGAGCAGGAGTATGGATTACAAACATGGAGACTAATCACTCAGAAGGACATGCCTTCAGACTCAACTTCAAATGCACCAACAATATGGTTGAGTATGTGGCACTCATTTTAGGCCTCCAGATCATCAAAAACTTAGGAGGAAAAAGAATACTAATCATGGGAGATTCGGAATTAATCATAAGGCAAATAAATGGATATTATTCTGTTTATAATCCTAGACTATCCAGATACAAAGATACAGTGATAGATTTAATTGATGATTTATTGGAATGCAAGTTTGTTGCTGTGACCCAGAAAACAAAATATTGAAGCACATTATCTGGCAACTTTTGCTAGTACATGTAACTTACCATTCCAACCAAATCATAGGTACACTTATGAGGCTAAACATAGACCAATTGTCCCAGACAACCTCAAGTAGTGGCAGATTTTCTCTCAGGATGAACAGATTTACCTTTTCTTAAATAATGAGGAAGAATTTCAAAATTGTAAAATAGATACAGACTGTAAAATAGATTCAGATTTTGACTACGAAATAGATAACTTAAATGTACATAAGTTTGATAAACCTACTGTATTTACTCAATATGACATAGACAGCTTAGAGAAGGTAGATATTGAGGAAACCAATGAAGAAGAAATTGACATGTTAGATCTAAAAGATAATTTTTTTCCTAAAGGTTTAACTCCTTTGGAAGACCTTTTTTATTCCAATGATGTGCCTAAAAAGCCAAAAATGGAACCAGTCAGTTCTGGCATTGAGGAATGTAACATTGGGACAGAATTAAAACAAAAAATGATTAAATTGTCTAAATCTTTACTTCCACAAGAAAAGGAAAAAAACATTGATCTTTTAAAGGAATATCAAGATGTGTTTGCTTGGAGTTATGAAGATCTCAAAGCTTATGACACAAACATAATCCAACACAAAATTCCCATAAAAGATGATAAAAAACCATTCAAACAAAAATCAAGGAGAATTAATCCTATTATATTACCTTTTATAGAAAGGGAAGTAAAATGCATGTATGATGCTCAGATTATTGCACCAATTAGATATTCTGATTGGGTTTCAAACCTAGTTCCAACAAGAAAGAAAAATGGAGAAATTAGGTTATGTGTCGACTTTAGAAATCTTAAAAAAGTGTCTTTAAAGGATAATTACCCTTTACCAAAGATGTATCATATATTACAAAGAGTAGTTGGCTCCTCTAGAATTTCTTTGTTAGATGGTTTTTCAGGATACAACCAGATCCTAGTCCAAAAGGAAGATCAGGCTAAAACAACTTTCACCACTCCTTGGGGCACTTTCATGTATGTGAAAATTCACTTTGGTCTGATGAATGCAGGAGCAACCTTTCAGAGAGCTATGTACATAGCATTTTCAAAGGAGATTCATGACTTCTTGGTAATTTATCTAGATGACATTACTATATTTTCCAAATCAGATAATGAACACTTGGATCATTTGAGACAGGTCTTTATTAAATTTTGGAAATTTGGCATCTCTTTAAATCCAAAGAAAACTCTCTTTGGATTAGAGGAAGGTAAGTTACTAGGACATATAATTTCAAAAGAAGGAATTAGAATTGATCCTACTAGGATAGAAGTAATTTTGAACATTCATCCACCTAGAAATATCAAATAATTACAAGCTTTCTTAGGTAAAATTAACTTTTTGAGAATATTTATTTCAAACTTAGCTGAAATCATTAGAGAACTGAACAATATGCTCAAAAAAGACTCAATTCTAAAACTGATTGTTGAAGCCAAACAATCATTTGAATCCATAAAACAGGATTTAACTAAAACACCAGTCTTAATCAGTCTAGATTTCAAAAAAGACTATAATTTTTTCTTTTGCATCAGAGCATACTATTGCTGCATTTTTACTGCAGAAGAATGATCAAGGATTTGAACAACCTATAGCTTTTTTTAGTAAGACCCTTAGAGATGCCCCTCTGAAATATAATATAATGGAGAAAAAAGCCTTAGCTTTGGTTAAGTCCATCAAAGACTTCAGAGTTTACATTCTTTACACCCACATAATTGCCTATGTCCCTAATTATGTAGTTAAAGACATTCTTACTCAGGATGGCCTTGATGGAAGAAGAGGTAAGTGGATTGCCACTATCCTAGAATATGAAATAGAAATTAAACCAACCAAACTCATTAAAGGACAAGGATTAGCCAGATTAATGGCTGAATCTAACTGCAATGCATTAGACACAAATTTTATTGCTCAGGTTGATGACCAGGAAGAGATGGTGACTCCAACGATCAGTGAAGCCTTTCTAGATTCACCTTGGTACTCAGATATAATCTTTGTAATTACAAACTTACAAGCTCCTCCTGGATTATCTAGGACTAAAGCTAGATTTCTTAAACTTAAAGCAATGAAATTTTATATTTTAGATAATGTGCTTTTTTGGAAAGAACAAAGTGGGATATTATTAAATTGTTTACTGAAAGTAGAAGTTGACAAAATACTTGAATAATTTCATGTAGGTGACTGTGGAGGACATTTATATTGGAAAATTACTGCAAATAAGATCCTTAGAGCTTGTTTTTACTGGCCTACCTTATTTTCTGAAGTTAAAAAAATTGTTTCTTCATGTCATAAATGTAAAATCTTTGAAGGCAAGAAGAAATTGTTACCTTTACCCTTAAAGCCTATTTCAAATGAGATACCATTTCAACAATGGGGCTCAGACTTCATTGGAGAAATTCACCCCTCATCCTCTGGCCAACATAGGTGGATTTTGATTGCCACTGATTACTTTACAAAGTGGATTGAAGCCATTCCTACTAGACAAACCACTGATACAACCATAATTTCTTTCATAGAAAGAAACATTTTGTCAAGATTTGGATGCCCTCAGAAAACAATTACTGATAATGCAGCAGCATTTAAGTCTAAAAAGATGATTGCCTTTTGTAATAAATATCATATTACCCTAGGTCACTCTACCACATATTACCCTCAGGGTAATGGCCTAGCTGAATCCTCGAATAAAAGTCTTGTAAATATCATTAAAAATTTACTTGAAGATAACAAAAAGACTTGGAATAAAAAGTTAGTCTATGCCTTATGGGCATATAGACTTACTACCAAAAAATCCATTGGTACTTCCCCTTACCAGATTGTATATGGGATGGATGAATTTTTTCCATCATCCTTAGGTATTCTAGTAATGAAGATTATTCAAGAATCACAAGTGGAAATCAATGATATACAAAGAAGAATTAATCAAACTATTCATCTACAACAAACAAGGGAAGAAGTATATGAGAAATCACAAGTCATTCAGGATAAAATCAAGAAATTTTTTGATAAAAGAAGTAAAGAAGATGACTTTTACATTGGAGACCAAGTGTTAAAATGGGATTCTAGGAGAGGAGACAAAGGTAAGCATGGAAAGTTTGACTTTCTATGGAAAGGACCTTATGTAATTTATGGATATAGGGGTAACAATGCTTTCTTTATCAAAGATTTGGATGGAACATATATTCAAGAAGCATCATTAAATGGTAGAATGATCAAACACTACTATTCTTCTGAATTAACCAATAGTTAGTCCCATTTACTTTTACATCATTGTAAATATTCATTGAAGTTTTAGATTGGATTGGATATTTTCTTTAAAAAGTTGAAGCCCGGAGAGAAGGCCCTAAGCTTTGCAGGGTAAAATATCATAAATATGAATTATTGCAGAAAACAAAAGATAATTACTGGATCATGATGGTCAAAAGTGAAGGCTACTAGTCTTAGAGTTATTGACATTTCACCAGGAAATGCCATCCCCATGTGAAGCCGTTGTTAGGGTCCTATAAATATAGGATTCATAATTTTGAATTTACTTTTGATAGTCTTGTAAAATATGTACATACCTTGCTTTCTGCAAGTTTTTTTCCCATATTTTGAAAAAATTAAAAAAAAAATTAAAAAAAAAAAATCAAAAAAGAGGGTAAAAAGTGCTAAAAGAAAGATCAAAGGACTTAAAAATATATAGACCCCAAAAGAAAAATATGAAAATAAGGCATGAAAGTGTGCAAGTCCAAATGCCACTACTTTTTACTTTTTGCAAATGATTATGGTAGAGTGTCAATAAATGCCATAATCCATGATGAGTTAAACTGTTTAAACTTGACTTGTCATGTTTTCAATTTCCATCTTTTAGATAGTGAATAGATAGTGAATAAAGACTTGTTAGATAGTCTAATCCGGACAAATCAGTAGATAGGTAGAGAATAATGAGGGGCTCAAAAATTTAATCTGAGTCCTCGAATGAAATAAGGTATAATTAGATAGTTTATGCTTTCAAAAGAATAAATGTTTCAAGGTTGCAAGCTTAAATGCACCTACCAAAAGGAAGAAAAAATGTTAGAGTAATGTTGAGTAGGTAGAAAGAAGTAGGAAAAAGCATGTAATATTCATCACCGGGAAAAAAAAAAAAATCACTAATTTCCCATTCCCTGTAAGTATTTAGTGTTTTAAACTATCAGTCAAACAGGCTCAGAGCATTTCTCTGACGTTGTTGGGACCGGACCCAAGGCTCAATGACAAGTTAGTTGAAAATGTTAAAATCTTATGTTAAATCCGCATTTATCATTATTGATACCTTATTCATACATTTTAACTCATTTTCATAAGTAAAGACTCATTCTTACTTAATGAAACATAAAACCCCATCTAATTAACTTCCTTCACTCAGAAACATACAAAAACCCTCAAAAATACTTTATCCTAAGTAAATTGGTGAAATGATGAAAAGACAAGCTTTGCTTTACTTATTCACTTTACTTAGTCATATTGTGTATTTTGTGTGCATTCCATTCCCCTTTTCATATTAACTTTTAACTTAGTTTATTAAATCCTTAAATAAAACCTTATCCTATTTATCTAATTCCCTATATCTAAATACCCCTAAAAACCCACTATTACAAAGATTTTGGACCAAGTTATTATCCACATGTCAAAATAAAACCCAAATAAAGCGCCCTTTGGTCTAAAACTACCTTTAAAGAAATATCCCGCCCCCTATGGTTATTAAACCATTCAATAGGTTTAATACTATATAAATAAAATAAAGTTGCGGCAATGAGTTTTATTTGAACATATCCTATGTATTTTGAAATGAAATACATTACCCCAGTCATCAGCATTTTAGCCTAAGTTTTTGGATGATATTTTATCATTTTATAAAGGTTAAAAAGCTTGGAAACGCCACCTTGTTAAACTTTTCCTTATGAAAAAAATGTCATTCCTCCCCGCATATTTATAAATCCAATGTTTAAATAAAATAAGCTAAGGTTTATTTTAAAGTAAACACTAAACCCTGCCCCTATCCATATCTGCCACGATATATAAAGCCTCATACTTTATATTGATAACCTATCATATAAGCACCATGCCGCATATACATTTAACCCCCATTATATTCCTTTAACCATTCTTATATCTGCCACCATATCAAAACCTTGGTTAAAGTCATGTTGTATAAAAGTTTTGAACTTTAAAACACCCGCTTAACATTATCTGGGTCCCACCTTTGATTGCTCGCAGCTCTCAAACAAATCCTGACCCTTCCCTCCCTTACCTCAGATCCGATAGCACAAGATCAATATCGCGTGGGAAAACTAATTGTCCACCTAAATACAAAATGGAAGCGAAATGGGTTGTTTTGCCCATTCCGCCCCCCGCGACGTGTCAGTATTCTATTTGATCGCGTTCGTTTGCATCATAACCTCTTACCACCTTAAATGGACATGATAACCACTGTTGGTTTCGTTGTTTAAATTGAAACCGTCGCTCGCCATAAAATAATCTTGCATTCAATGCAATAAAACATGAATAGACCAAAGCATAAAACCATTGATAAAGGTTAATTATAACGTTTATTCATCTGTTTCAAACTCCGAAAGAGCTCTCCCGACTGTGTTAAAGCCTGTAATTGCCGATTATCCATAGAAACTCCAAATTGACCCGAAATTCCTTATTGAAGATTAGTAAAGCTATTTTCCACTCCAGTAAAGCCGTGAAAGACCTCAAAATCAACCGAGATCCTCTCAAAATCATTTCAACAGCCGAATACCTGCATCTTAAGGTATTTTACGACAAATTGAAGCCTGCAAATTCAATTCTAAACCATTCAGTAATTAAACCGAGTCTGTAATTAAGAGAGTTTACCAGACTATTTTTCCTAAAAAACATCTAAAAAGAGGCCAAACCTTGGCCAATTTTTCCCATAAAACCCTATTTTCTACTGTGAGCCTTTCTGTAGCCAAATTCCTAGTTTCCAAAGTGTGAAAACCAAATTCAAAGCACCTAAAGGGTTAAAACTGTTGAAAATACCCTAAAAATCCCTTTTTTCCATTTAATCCACTCAAAAAACCCTTGTTTTCTATTTAAGCCAGTTTTACATCTTCAGATAAACCTAATTGAGCAAAAAATCCTAAAAGAATCCATCCTTAGCCTAAAAACTGCTCAAATTTCCTCTCTGTTTGATATCAAAAACTCCTGCAAACAGTCTAATCTTGCAGTAGTTATCCAAAATGATTAATAAACAGAGCACAAGAAAACCTGTTAGATCCAAAACACTTAAATCTGAAGGATCCAAAGCCCTTAAACCTACCCCAGTCATCACTGCCAAATTTGCTGCAATAGTGAATCCCCTCCAACCACATGTAGTTGTTGTAGAAAGCCTCCCTTATACTGATGTTGACTAGAAAATTGTTGATCTTGTTGTATAATTCAACCTCTTGGATATACACAATTGGTGTTATGAAAAGTACTTGTACAAGGATGAAATACCTATTTGGGAGACTCATTTGCCCAAATATATAGTTCCATTGACCCACCCTAGCCAAGATCTTATCGGATTATGTCAAAAATATTATGAACCAGATCAAAGGGCCATAGTCAATGCTAATAGATAAATCCTTTTCACCATCACAACAGAGTCAATAAACCAAATGCTTCAATTACAGTTTGAGCCTCAATTAGTCCCCCTGACTATAGAAGCTTTGACCCAGTTGTACTTAGGCCTAGACTTCCCTAAGAGGTTCATGATATTTCAAAACTTTATGCCTTCCCATGTTGACATTCCTAAAATAAACCCTCCTTATTCCATTGCTAAATTTCTTGAAGGGTGTAGACATATTATCTCTATGCTCTCCTTTATACTTGGATACTTTACAGATGGACACACTGATGAATCCATTCTAGGTTTCCTATCCACCTTGTCTCCAGGCCAACCTCCATCAGTCATCTTTGACTTTGCTGGTTTCATAGCCAACAATATCCATCATCAGCTAATAAAATTACCCACTGAAGGATTTTTTAGATACTCATCCTATCTGTTTCACTTGTTATTATTCTTTCAAGCTAATAAATTTCCTATTGCATTACAAAATATGTACTTGGACTTCCTTGCTTTGGAAAGAGGGCAGTAATTTCACCTACACATATTTTTCAGACCTTTTTCTACATCCAGTAATGAACATTCTGAATAAAGAAGAGCAACCCAGAATCAGTGAGGAAATGAAATGAATCCTGCAACTTTCAGAACAGAGTAAAATGGGAGATTGGTATCTCTATGAGAAGCATACAGAGTTAAGAAATTTTGGATCCAACCTATTACCTTATAAGTTGCCTAGATATATGAGTATGAGAATTTTTGCGCTGGAGTATTTGAGACAAATTCTCAATTCTAATTCTATTAACTTCATGGCTGCCAAAAAAAAGACTCAATTTAAGTTAAAGAATCAGGTTGGTCCCTTTATCATAAACCACAGAGATGCAGAAAAATCAATCACAAAGAGATTAGCAGAGTTTAAATTTCAAGAAATTTTTCCATGGAACTATGTTCCTCAAGGGGTCCTGAGCAGTCTAAAGGTAAAATGAAAATTAACACCCTTCATACATGAGCTTAAGCCTGATATTGAGAAATTTCCAACCAAGTTGAATGGCTGGAAAATAAACTGACAGATACAAAAAGTAATAGAGAGAAAACAGGTAAAATGGACACAGAACAAGCTCTGGAACTTGTAAAACAGCCAAAGGCATCAGCAAAGAGAAGCAGGGAAGAAGGAGGTTATACAACAGAGACAACAACTGAAACCAAATTCAAAATAATATATAACAAGAGGCTTAAAATCAGTTCAGTTGACAAGGAAAAAGTAACAATTGATGTTGATGAGACAGATGCTCCAGTAACCAATGATGATATAGCACTAAAATAAAAAAGGACATTGGTGAGGGTCATGCTTGTGATGGACCTTTAAGGTCTATCACCAATATCACAGATGGTGACGGTCCTTAAAAAAGCGTCACTGTAAGTACATATAGTGATGGTACTTTAAGGTTCGTCACCAAAGCCATTTTCAATGACACTTTTGGTGAGATTCATTAAAGGCCCATCACTAATTATCTCTTTGGTGACACTTCTAGTGACGAAATTTTAATGACCCTCACCAATGCTCTTTTTGTTACTTTTGGTGACGGTCAAAAAATGTTCATCACCATTGATCATTCCAATGAGTTTTTGATGACGCTATATGTCTGTTAATATTTTTTTTTTCAAAAGATAACGATTTAAGGCCATTATTGTGGAGTATTTTTTATGATATTTCCAAGGCCATAGTGGTTATAATCAGCCAATTTTTTAAGAAGTAATTAGTGTGTATCATTTCCCTCAAGTAATCACTAGTCGAATCGAGTTTTCCTATGAGTCAACACATGATTCATATCTATTAAGTTTACTATCTATCAAATTCCCTTTAGATAAAGTTTGACTAGTGTGTATAGGAAATATATTATTTAATACATAATCAAGCTCTCACAATTCTATTAATGAGAAACACCTAAAACTCCTCAACATTTGTGCACACCTTAAATTAATGCTTTGTCAGACACTAACATTTATTAGCACCTCGCATGTATTGGAACATATTTGTACTTTGAAAATCTTGTCATGACACTGACGCCCAAGCACATGGTGGCATGCACTAGCACAACATGGAACTCTCCTCGCATGTGTTAGCATGCATGTAGTCCCTAGCATGCCCTGTAACACCTTGGTTGAATGCATTGACATACATTAGCACTTGGCACACAATGCCAGTTGGCATGTATTGGGACCTATTATTAGTGTGACTAGCATGCCCCTTTTGAAAAAGATAAAGTCCTGACTTATTAACCCTCTTATGTGTCAATTTCCTTAAATTTTAGCTTGGTTCTTCCTTTTGTTGCCTTGACACTTCTTGACACATATAGACATACCCTGGCACCCTGCACATCCTTAGCACCTGGCATGTATTGGCATATCTTGGCACTATTTGGAACATATAAGTAGTGCACCCTGGAACTCCCTAGCACACTTTGGCACTTATTTACATGCCTTGATATTCCCTATCATGCCTTACCAATGCTTAGCATACCTTGTCACTCCCTCCTTGGAATGATAACTAGCACTCATTAACACTAGTCCCTGGCATATGTTCCTCATATTCATTAACTTCCATGAATTTGAACCTAGTGCTCCCTTAATGTTTTGTCCTATTACTCCTTAACACTCCTAAACATGATTTAGCACTCTCTAGCAGACCTTAGTAGTCTTCAACATGCCATTCCACTCCATAGCATGCATAAAAGTCACTGACACATATTGGCGATTGGCACGTGTTGGTGCTTGGAAAGTCTTAGCATGTATGGAACACATTGAGATGCCTTGGTATGATTTTGCATGGTTTAATATTAAATTAATTTTAGATCAATTTTTGGAAAGTAGATGAGAAGAAACAAAGGAAGACTTGGCACTTAGAATGCACTAAGACTTTGCACTTGGCACCTATTGGCACCTAGTGTTGGTGTGCCTAGCATGCCCCTCTTAGAAAAGGTAAATTGATGACTAATTAACCCTCTTATGTGTTCATTTCCTTGTAGTTTAACTTTTTTCTCCCTTTTGTTTCCTGGACAGTCCCTAGCACACATTGACACACCCTTGCACATCTTGGCATGCCTTATCACTTGGCACATATCATCATGTTTGACATGCCTTCGCACTATCAAGCACATCTTAGCATTCCCTAGAATGCCTTGGCACTCATGTCCTCACAACTAGACTTTACATTTTTTCACGACTTGGGAACCCAATCAAGTCCTTGGCTACTGTAGTTCATGTGAAAAAATTGGTCTACTTCAACCCCAACAACTTGACCAATTGCACCTACTACAAGTAGATTGTGCCTTGCTCACCTAAGAACTGCCTATAACTCATCTTATGCCACTCATGTCCAATCTCAACTTGCCCCACTTAACTATTTACCAAGACAAGGATCACATGATCTAGCCATGGCCATAAAACAAATAAGCAGCATAGCTTACACAGGAAATATTTCACATGTATGTTCAGTTCATATAAACAATAGAATATTAACTGAGAGTTTGCAAGAACCACAAGATTCACAAGGCACATAAGATATAAGCTAACACAAGCTGTGTGCCCCAAAACTTATACACAACAATGTACAATATGCAATTATCTATAATATTTTAAAACATGAGCATGTAGCCAAAGTGTGCCACATCTCATATAAAAAAATAACTAAAGGAAAAACAATGTTGTGCCTAGCACAAAGTGATCTCCCTTTGTCTAAAACTGCTATGTTGAGCCCCTTATAACAACCGTAGGCTTGTCTCCTATAAATCATATTCTAAACTTCTCCTAACACACTTCATCCTTAGCACATTTGAATTCACTAACACTCCCTTGCACACACTCTTATTTGTTCCTTTCCATGCATTTTGATCTATTTATCCCTTGATATGCCCCAACACTCCCTAACACTCTAATTCAGCATGCATTGACATTTTCCGACACATGTTAGCATGCCTTTTCATTCCTTTCCATGCCCTGACCCTCCCTAGCTATCATGCCCTCACAACTACCCTTACTTAATTTTTGACTTGGGAACCCAACCAAGCCCTCGCTTGACTACAAGAGCTTGACCAAGTTATAGTTACTACAACTAGACTATATTGTTGAATTGTGTAGCTTGGGAGGTACTCCACAAGCCTAGTGAGATGGCTTTGTGTGAGTTTGGTCACAAAAGACTTTGTGGGAATAGAAGAAAATCAAATGGATTTTGGACCCAAGATGAGGTTTAAAATCTAAAATAAAATTAAAAAGGAAAATTAATATTTCCTAAGGTCTAAGTGGATAAAACCTGTAAGTTCTAGAGGGTTCCTAAGAGGTCTAGGAAAAACTATTTAAGGAGTCCTTAGGATGAAGGAAATAACATCAAGTGAGAAGCAGCTCATTTGATAAGGGGTGAAGAGATATGTAGTCCTAAAGAGGCCATGATCATTATCATGTATATCATTCATTAAGATGCCTCAATATGCTTTTGCATGGTTTAATATTAAAGTTATTTGAGATCAGTTATTGGAAAGTAGAAGAGAAGAAATAGAGGATTATTTGGCACTTAGAATTCACTAACACTTGGCACTTGAAACTCATTTCCACCTAGTGTTGGTGTGCATAGCATGCCCCTCTTGGAAAATGTAATTGATGACTTATTAACCCTATGATGTGTTCATTTCCTTGTATTTTAACTTGCTTCTCCTTTTTGTTTCCTTGATAGTCCTCGGCATGTATTGTCACACCATTGCAGATATTGGCATGCCTTAGCACTTGACACATATTAGCATATTTTACATGCCTTCGAACTATCTGGCACATGTTAGCATTCACTAGCATGCCTTGGCACTCATGCCCTCACAAATATCCTTACATTTTTTCATGACTTGGGAACCCAAGCAAGTCCTTATCCACTCTAGTTCATGTGACATTGGTCTGCTTCACCTGTAACAACTTGATCAATTGCACCTACTACAAGTAGATTGGGCCTTGTTCACCTAAGAACCTCCTATACCTCATCTTAGGCCTGTCATGTCCAAGCTGAAATTTTCCCACTTAAGAACTTACCAAGACAAGGATCACATCTAGCCATGGCCATAAAACAACTAAGAAACATAACTTACATAGGCAATATTTCACATGTATGTCTAGTTCATATAAACAATAGAGAATTAAGTGAGAGTTTGCAAGAACCACATGATACACAAGACACATAAGATATAGGTCGGCACAAGTCGAGTTCCCAAAAACTTATACATAACAATGTACAATATTGAATTGTCTAAAATAGTTTAAAACATGAGCATTCGGCCAAAGTGTGCCACATGTCATATAAAAATAATAGATAAAGGAAAAATAATGTTGTGCCCAACACAAAGTCTCCCTTTGTTTAAAATTGCTTTGTCAAGCCTGTTTGCACTATATAATTTAGAATATTGACAAAACTAAATTATAAAGCACAACATCAAACCGCTTTGGAGTCCAGGACCTAGCCTTCCTAGACTCAAAGAGGGCTCTCTCTGTTTTATGATTTAAATCGATTTAACTTGCTAGTTATACATACTGATATTAGGATAGTTACAGTGATGGGGGTTGTTTGTTTGATTGATTGTGTGGTTGGATAGATAGGGCTGCAGAAGCTATTCCACTGGGCGATGGAGTCAAAGGCTGGAATGGCACATCAAAATCAAGAGCAAATCACAGGGCAAGCTAATTGTGCTAAATGGATTTTAAGAGCTATATGAATTATGAGGTGAAAGAAACAGTAAGGTTCGGTAGTGACTAAAGAGAAATTAAGAATTCTTTAATCAAACTTCAGCAGAAAACATTCAGATTATAAATGCAGACAGAACTAAGGTGCTCCGACAGCGAATCTTAATCTAAAATTTCTGATTTACAATTAGATGAGCAGATACACAGCAGAGAAAACAATGGAAACATTTAAACAAAGGTGAAACGCATCACCATTTTGAAACAACTCAAGAATCCTGTAAATAGTCTTTGGTTATTGATGTCCAACTCCAAAAATTAAAGTGCTTCAATAGTAGTTCTTACAATACAGGTGCTAAAATATCCAACCTTTTATAATGAGAATTATAGTGGTATTTAACTAACAACTAAGTTGGTTTTCCCTAATATACCTTGACAAAATTTCATTGATTACAATTTAAGCAGAAAATGGACAAGTATGGCCATGCAAGGCTATGATGAGGTGAATCTGTCAGCCACCGTTGGTTGTATTAACTTTGATGACCCTTTGTGAATTATAAGGTGAATGCAATTGGTCTTTTAAAATTCCGAAAATACAAAGTGAGACAAAATTTATGTCTGGCCCAACCTTTCTTGCATCGCCTTGGCTGGATCATTAACTCCAGTGTGGCACCGATTGTTTTGTTGTCCTACTGTCATACTTTCTGGCACTATTTTTATGGAAAATGCTTGCCGAAATATATTATCCTTGTTCACATCTAAGAACCTAACAAATTCCTGAAAATCTTGGGATGTTTGTCATGCTGTGAAAAATGGGCGAAACTTCTGAAAATAAGGGTCAACTCAGACATTGTTTTCCCCCCAAAAGTGACACCTATGAAAAATATGAGAGATTTTATTTTTATTTTCCTGGTGTTGGTCAAAAAAATCTCTCTTATTTTCAAAATTCATCTCCATATCTCCACAACAGTTGCCACAATATCATAAACAACACAGAAAAAATGGAAATCCAAAAAATAGGGTTGAGAGATGGCTTTTTATTATCTCAACTGAAGACACCTGTGCAAAATCTGAGAGAGGTTTTTTTTCTTCAGCCCGTTCTGAATAAAAACCTCTCTCTATTTGTCAAAGTTAGTTCCCATCTGCCTGGAATCTCCCTCGAAAATGGACTGGTAAAAATGGCTAAAAAATGGTTTTTCATTTGGGGAAAACGATTTTTCAGGAGAAAAGTGGTATTTCGGACCCTTCTGAAGTGGTAAGTGGTAATAGAAAGGGGTGGGGGGTGAAAATTCAAGAGAGAGTGACACATAAGGGGGTCCCTTTCTTCAAAACCATTCGCTCCGGACCCCCGCCTGCAAGGATAAAGTAAGGATGGTAAAGGGGGTTCAGAATGAAACGTAGGCCGTCATATTTAAAGATGAAGGTGGCGTGATGAGGTGGAAAGACTTTTCTTATTTCCGGGTCTTTTGGCCTATTTATTCATGAAATGAGCTATAAACCTCAGTCTCGAATTGACTTGTTATACACACAAAACATAGTGACAACTCCTTCACCCGGACCTGAAATTATGTAGAATTTAGCTATGAAGTGGCATCGCATCCGCACACTTCACAACTTTTACATTTTCATTTATAAAGAATACGATTGGCGATGCGATGTGATGGGGAGCTGACATGGAGGGTAAATGATGTGGAGGGTAAGTGGGACTGGACTGCAACGCACATCGCAATTCGTAACGTTTAGTTATAAGAACGGAATATGTAAACTCTAAAATATACGAAGTGCGATGGGCGGGGGAGGAGATGAGTGACATGGCAGGGAAGAACTGGGACCGAATCGTAGGTGCACATCATAATTATTAAGTTTTATTTATAAGCTGCATGGTTAACTCCTAAAATTTGCAAAGTTTGGGCAAGAGGGGCCCACAGGAAATTGGCAGAGTGTTATGAATCGGTGGAAGGTTTTTAAGAGGCCAGTGTTATAAAGTTTTATATGATATAACAATGTATTGCAGCGGCTGTGTAATGGGGCAGAGCTTCTGAGGTGGGGCCAACTTACCACATTGAAAACTAAATAAAATAGATTGTGGGAGCTCACAAGGTAAAAAAATGCAATGTGATATTGCAAATCAGTGATCACATTATTTAAAGTTTAGTTCCAATGCCAAATACACAAAGTCTGTGAAATGCGATGAGGGCCCCACTTTGATCGTGATCGGGGAATAAAAAGCAATGAAACGGTAAAGGTGGAAGGTTAAAGCGGAAAGGCGGAAGAAAGGTAAGGTAACGTATATTTCAAAATGGAAGATGAAATGGAAGAGAAGCATGGCAGGGAATGGGTTTCAGAGCAGTGGAGAATATGGAGGAAATGAGGTGGGCAAAGAGGGTGAATGAAATGAGATGGAACGAGGGAAGAAATGAAGTTTGATTCCCATCACACCTTGTCAGCAACATTTTTTCTCCTTTCCACTAAACTATAAGGAAAATTGATTCATTTGATGCTCTTTGACAATCAGGGTCTCCCTTTCTTCTCCAAAAAATAAATGATAGCCATAGAATATTATTTTTAGTATATGAACAATCTAATCAGTGATCAGTCACCTTATGATACTTTGAAATACATGAGTCTAACAGAGCCCCTTATTGCAATTGTAGGCTAGCCTCTTACAAATCCTATTATGAACTTTTTCTAACACATCACTTCATCCTTGGCACACTTGAATTCACTGAGACTCCCTAGAACACACTCTTATTTGTTCATTTCCATGCAATTTGACCTAGTTCTCCCTTGTGATACCTCGACACTCCTTAAAACTCCTCAACATGCATTGACATTGTCCAGCATGTGTTAGCATGCCTTTTCATTCCTTGGCATTCCCTAACCCTTCCTAGTTATCATGCCCTCACAACTACCTTTACTTAATTTACAACTTGGGAACTGAACCAAGTCCTCTCTTGACTATAGGAGCTTGACCAAGTTATGATTACTACAACTAGACTATGTTGTTAAATTGTGTAGCTTGGGAGGTACTTTAAAAGCCTAATGAGATGGGTTTGTGTGATTTTGATCACCAAAAAATGTTTTGTGGGAAAATAAACCAAGAGAAGGGGCTTTGGACCCGAGATGAGGTTTAAAATCTAAAAGAAAATTAAACAGAAAAAATAATATTTCCTAAGGTATAAATTGATAAAATTCGTAAGTTCTAGATCATTCTGAATAGGTGTAGCTAGGAAAAGTTATTTAAGGAGGCCTTATTATGAAGGCAAGAACATCAAGTGAGAAGGAGCTCATTTTATCAAGGAGGCTAGGAGAGATGTAGTCCTAAAGTAGGTCTAGTTATAGGTCAGAGTAAGCATTGCTAAAGGGAGGCTGCCCTATTTCTAAATTTGCAGAGATCGAGTTTAAAAACTTCGGGGAATGGCTGCTCATATGCAACATGTTATGAAAACAATATAAATTGGGGTGATTGGGAGATTTTTCTAGCCCTTTCTATTAAGATTAAATTTTCACTAGGTATCTGAATTTGAAGAGTTTTGCTTTAACTGCTTTGGCTCATGGATGTTTAGATGAAATATGGTATAAAAACATAATAGAATTACAGTGATTGGGAGCTTTTTGTAGCCCTCTATTTTTAGATAGAATTTGGTGTGCACTTTTAAATTATGGAATTTGGGTTTAGGAGCTTTGGTCATGGTGTTTAGATGAAATATTTTTTGAAAACAGGATGGAATGGGGGAAATTGGGAACTTTTTTCTAGAACTAACTGTTTAGGTAGAATTTGTAGAGCATCTCTCAGTTTTGAAGTTTCACTTTAACAACTTTGGGTTATGGCCATTTAGATAAAATATTTAATGAGAATATACTAGAACTCATGTGATTGGGATATTTTCATAACCCTGGCTGTTTAGATAAAATTTGTAATGTATTTTTCAATTTGCGTAGTTTGGGTTTAAGAGCTTTTGGTCACAGCTGTTTAGATGAAATATGTACAAAATAAAATAGAATTGGGATGAGGGGGAGTACTTTCTAGTCCTGAATATTTAGATAAAATTTACTATAGATTTCTAAATTTGCAGAGATTGAATATGAAAAATTTGGGTCATAGCTATATAGCTTAAGTATGTTATAAAAATAAAATAAAATTGTGGTGATTGGGAACGTCTTTTAGCCTTGACTGTTGATAAAATTTGTTTCATATTTCCAAAATATGCAGAGACTGGTTTTAAGAGATCTGGGCCATGGCTATTAAGATGATATGTGTTATACCTTTCTATATGTTCAAGGATTGGGTTTAAGAGTGTTTTCTTGATAACAAAACAACCTTACATGTGCAACAATGGATATAAGATAAGGTTTAATGAGATACCTCCACCTGCAACCAAAATTGAATATATCGTTCCAGAGTGGATAGATGAAAATCAGAGCATTAAAGACCTCCAAGAAGTGTATGGTTGTGAGCTTCCATACACAATAATAATATTGTCTTTGCGGCTTGAGAAGGTTGATGTTGTGAAAGAGCAGCTAGCTAATATTCATCCTGAAGTAATTATGTTTATGTCTAAAATCAGAAAGTTGTTTGTTCCTGATAATAATGAAGAATCATCACTGAGTAGGGTTAATGCAATCTGTGTTTCACGAGAAACAACATTTAGAACTACCAAGAATGAACACAGTCAATCATTTATTCGTCACATTTTAAAAAAAAAGAAAAAAGAATTCACTTATGGATATATTCACTTCAACTTGTAATGGAATTGAAACTCTAAAAAGGAGTTCTTGGGATGGAGAAAATTTCATAAGGAGCAGGCACATATTTCTTCCTCCCCATCGCATATTAGAGTGAAAACCCTTGACCAAAAATAAGCTTGAAGAATTTTTATTGCTAAACCACTTTCACTGGAAAGATTTACTATTTGACCACATTTGCAAGGCTTGATATATCATATGAGGTACCCCATTATATTGGCATGGGATTGAGAGGGCCATGATGAATGAAGAAACTGATTAAATAATCAATTAAATATTTAAGATAGAATGGTAACATTTTTTACCTCAAGTTCTAATCCCTTTTATATTCTTCTAGGTAGCTGAAATGTCATTTTTGATGGATTGAAATATTGTCATGGATATAGGCACATAAATAAATTTGTAGGAGACAAATTACTGGATGGTTAGTGAAGAAAATACATTGCACTGCTAGCATCAAAAATTCCCTTGTGGATCTTTAATAATGTTAGGATGACAGATTTCATGGCTAGGTCTGCATTCAAACATGGATTTGTTCAAGTTCTTGACTACTATCTTTGCCAAGAGTTCCATTTTAGCAAATAAACAAAATTTAATTCGATGAATACTATTCACAGGTCAATCTCAAAATCAATACCCCAAGTGAACACATCACAACACGTGCCCAAAAAACAATCCCATGAAACAGCTTATAGATCCCTCCAACCAGTGGCTTCTGCTCTAATGATTTTCTACTATCAATTGCCAGCCTGTCCTGCTGACTTCAATCTCAAGAAGTTAATATATACCAACAATGGGTTGAAATCTCCCTTGAAGATTATATAGTCAGGTCTAACATTAAGCTATAGTCGTTTCTTTAAAGACAGGCCTAAAATTCAACTATTTGTGTTATAAGGAGTTTGCAAACAACAAAGAAGATTTCCATGCCCATGTTTTTTAGACATTTAGCAGGCAAAGCTAAGGGCTCAAATGTAAATCCATGTTACTTAGCTATGTATGTTTTGCTACCTATGGTCTCACTATGGCCTGGTTGGTCCAAGCCAGTTTCACTCTGATTCAGAATCCTTGGTGGTAATGTTGAGTACACAAATAGTACAGCCTCAACAACAAATCAGGAAGTAACTTAAAAGGGAGTAATAATTTATCCATCATATTTATATATAGAGTTCAACCCTTTGAACCTCAATTAGTTTCATGCCACAATGACTTATAAAACACGAAATAGCATCTCTACACCAAATCTGTCTATATCAAGAGAATTTTCCAAAACAGTTTAGCTATTTGCAAGAACTGTAGGATAACAATCATCGACCAATGAATTGATAGAGTAGAAATAATTGATGCACATTTTAAACCCTAGTGCCATTCTGAGACACATTCCTTTCTTGACAAATTATTTTTTTTTACAAACTGATGTAGAGTTCAGCAGCGGAATAAAAAAATAAAACATACAGAACACACAACAGACTCAAACATAAAGACACAGATTTTGACGTGGTTCACCCAACCAATTTGGGCTATGTCCACCTAACAAGGCATCGACAATCTCATTCAACAACTGGAGAAATACAATAGCAGAGTTTCTCATTTGCTCATCTCTTCCACTCACCTCACATTCCTCATCATGCATATTTGCCTCTACGGGCTTACATTTTATAGCTGTGAATGGAAACAGAATCATAAATTCACTCACCACAAATATAGGATGCATTAACTCCTCATCAGAAATAAATGGAGTCAATTCAGCAACAAATCCTATTGTTGTCACCTACATGAGATTTTCTCCAAAAATAATTAAAAGAAAAATCTCAAAAATCTCCACCTTGACAACAATTAGCCTGATACCCTGTTCCATTATTATTTTTATCTTTTCTGCAAGCCAAGAGAAGCCAGAAACCATTGTAGCTTCTCTAACAGAACTGGTTTCGTGAACATGTCTGCACATTTTTCCTTTGTATGCACCTTTTCAAGAGAGACTCCCTGTTCAGTGATAACATGTCTTACAAAATGGTACTTGATAGGTATATGCTTTGATTTACTATGATAGGCCAGATTTTTAGCCAAGTGAATTGCACTTTGACTATCACAAAATAACTTGATGTTGTCCTGTAACGTACCAAACTCACCAAACAAACCTTTCAACCAAAATGCTTCTTTGCAAGCATGTGAAGCAGCGATGCATTCTACTTCTGTAGTGGATAAAGCAACAATGTTCTGTAGCTTTGACATCCAGCTAATAGCTCCACCTACAAGAGTAAAGACATACCCTGAAGTTGACCTTCTCTTATCCAAATCACTTGCAAAATCGGAATCAACATATCCGCAAACAAATTCACTACTCCTTTTATAAGTGATAAAATAATCACTTGTGCCTCTTAGATACCGAAGCACCCATTTCACTGCTGACCATTGTTCTTTTCCTGGATTTTCCATATACCTGCTGAAAACCCCAACTGCATGTGAAATATCTGGTCGAGTAAAAACCATCGCATACATCAAACAACCTACTACATTGGCATATGGAATTCGAGACATATATTCCTTTTCTTCATTAGTGTTAGGACACAAACTTGAAGAAAGCTTAAAATGGGAAGCAAAAGGGATTGAAACAGGCTTCACATTGTTCATACCAAACCTCAAGAGTATTTTCTCAATATAATTCTGTTGTGATAGCCACAGCTTACCATTCCTCTTGTCTCTGAAAATCTCCATGCCCAAAATTTGTCTTGCTGCACCTAGATCTTTCATATCAAACGTCCTAGCCATCTGAGCCTTTAACCTGTTGATCTTTGTTATGATTTTTCTTGCTAAAAGCATATCATCAACATACAACACTAAGATAATGAACATGCCATTACTTAATTTCTTAAAGTAAACACAATGATCATATTCACTTCTTATATAATTTTGACTCATCATGAAAGAATCAAATTTCTTGTACCATTGTCGAGGCGACTGTTTTAGACCATAAAATGATTTCTTGAGCCTGCAGACAAATTTCTTGTTGTGATTTTGAACAAACCCTTCCGGTTGTTCCATGTAAATCTCCTCATCTAAATCTCCATGTAAAAATGAAGTTTTAACATCTAGTTGTTGTAATTCTAAATCAAGTAAAGCAACTAATGCTAACACAATCCGAATTGAAACAATTTTTACAACTGGTGAAAATATCTCATGAAAGTCAATGCCGGCTTTCTGAGAAAAACCTTTCGCGACCAGCCTCGCTTTGTACCTGTCTTTTGTATCATCAACACCCTTCTTCAATTTGTAAACCCACTTACATCCTACAGTTTTCCTGTCTTTAGGAAGTTCTACCAGATCCCATGTGGCATTCTTGTCTAATGCCTTCATCTCGTCCTTCATAGCCTCTTTCCACTTACCACTGTTTGAACCTTCTATAGCTTCCTGATAGCACAAAGGTTCATCATCATTAGCAGTTAAAGCAACTGAAGTAACATAATCATCATACCTTTTAGGAAGTCGTCTGATTCTCGTAGACCTCCTTAAAGATGTTTCTGGTACTTCCACAATTTGCTGATTATTATCTGTAGGAACTTCTTCATGATCAACATCTGAAACACGTTCATGATCTGCATCTGAAACTTGTTCATGATCTGAATCTGAAACTTGTTCATCTGGACTATCATCAGTATTTGAACTGGTTTCAAACTGAATGTGTTGAAGCTTAGGTACATTATCATGTTTCAATTCATCATCTACATCTGGATTTTCAAGTGAAGATTCATTAAATTTAACATCTCTGTTAATGATGATCTTGTGTGTAGTAGGATCCCACAACCTGTATCCCTTAGTCCCATCACCATATCCAACAAAGATATATCTTTTTTATTTAGGATCTAATTTAGAACGTTGATGTTTCAGAACTAGAGCATATGCATCACAACCAAAAACTTTCAGTTTAGAATAATCACATGGATAACCTTTCCATACCTCTTGAGGAATTTTGCATCCTATTGCAGTTGATGGTGATCGATTTACCAAGTAACAAGCCGTAGAAACTGCTTCTGTCCACAATTCCTTCTGCAAATTGGCGTTACTAATCATACTTCTTGCTCTCTCTAAAAGAGTCCTGTTCATGCGTTCAACAACTCTGTTTTGCTGAGGAGTATATACAGTGGTTTTATGTCTTTCGATCCCAACGTCCTTGCAATAATTATCAAATTCCTTTGAAGTAAACTCACCACCATTGTCAGTTCTTAAACATTTAATGGTTCTTCCAGTGATGTTTTCAACTAATGCTCTAAACTGTTTGAAAACTGTGAATACACCAGACTTCTTCTTTAACATGTAGACCCACACTTTTCTAGAGAAATCATCAATAAAAGATACAAAATATGACGATACTCCATATGAGGTTGTAGGAGATGGACCCCAAACGTCAGAATGGATATAATCAAGGATTCCCTTACTAGTATGTTTTCCAGTTTTAAACTTCTGCTTGCTTTGTTTCCCAAACAGACAATGTTTGCAGAAATCTAACTTAGAAGATTTTAAACTAGGAAGTAACTTACGATCAGATAAAAAATTTAATCCTCTTTCGCTCATATGGCCCAACCTTTGATGCCATAAACGAATATAGTTACTATCATTTTCAGATACTGTAGAAGCATGATTTGACTTTGTTCTTCCTTCTAACTGAAAAATATTTCCAACCTTCTTTGCTTTCATTACTAGTAAAATTCCTTTATAAAATTTCATTACTCCACCTTGAATAAAGGTTTTATATCCATTAGTTTCTAGTACTCCTAGTGAAATGAGGTTTTTTCTTAGTTCAGGTACGTGTCTTACATCAGTTAGAATTTTATTTGTCCCATTAAACATTGTAATCTGGATGCTTCCAATTCCCACAATATTACATGAGACATCATTTCCCATGTAAACAACTCCATCATTGATTGATTTATAAGTTTTAAACCACTCTCTATGAATGCACATGTGATTTGACGCACCAGAATCTAACAGTCAATGTTGATCATGATTAGACAAACCAATTGATAACACTTCATCACTCATACCTGAAATGGATGCTGAACCTGTATCTGTCGTGTTTTCTTCTTTCTTCTCTTTCGAAGAGTCTCCTTTGGATGTTTGCTGTCTCTTCCAACAGTCCTTCTTCAAATGTCCTGATTTGCCACAAAACCAACATTTTACCTTACTCTTATTCCCTTTCGATTTTGAACGCGAGTTGTTATGCTTACTGAAGTGTCTTTCTTTAGAATGACCTCTGACCATCATTTCTTCTGATGTAGAGGTTTCTGAATTTGACCTCTTCCTTGTTTCTTCAGACAACAAAGCTCCAACAACATCATCAAATTCAAGGGTTTTTGATGAACTAAGACTTATAGAAGTAACAAAATGATCCCATGACTCGGGCAACGAGCATAATAAAGTTACAACTTTATCTTCTGATTCAAATTTTACTTCTATACTTTCTAATTGCACCAGGAGAGTATTAAAGGTATTCAGATGATCAGTTATAGTCATACCTTCCTTCATGCGCAAACTGTACAACTGTCGCTTCAGAAGAATCCTATTGGTTAAGGATTTTTTCATGTACAAATTTTCAAGCTTTGTCCACAAACCAGCAGTAGTTTTCTCTGACACGATGATAAACAAAACATCATCTGCCAAACACAGTTGAATGCCGCTCAGTGCTCTTTCATCCAAGTCACTCCATTCATCATCTGTCATGGTATAAGGCTTTTTGGATTTTCCCAACAGCGCCTTCGCCATGCCTTGTTGCACGAGTAGATCATACATCTTCACTTTCCAGATCTCGAAGTTGTTTTTGCCATTGAACTTCTCGATCTCAAACCGAGCACTTTGAGTTTTTGCCATGTTTAGTAACTCGTGTCACAAAAAAATCTCCAATTTCAGAAGGAATTAGTTTTGATTAAAAAAGCCCTTGTCTTTAAAAAAAATAAAAAAATTCCCTTCACCTATACAATGGCTTTTCCTTTAATACCATGTCCAAATGGAATTTAAAAAATTACCAATCGATTTAAAAAACACTACACTCCAAATTGATTTTAAAAGTTGAATCGATTTTAAACCACCACAATACAAATTGATTTTACTACCACTCAAATTGATATATACTATGGATATATCAAAATATAAAACACAAATCGATTTTTTTTTTTAAATACACATTGACTCATTGTAAAACGATTTGAAAGTCAAGTCAATGTAACACGATTTGAAAGAGGCTGTAGCATATCGATTTACGAAATGTAAAACACAAATCAATTTATAATAAAACAAAGAGACCTTTTTAAAAAAATTCAAAATCGATTTGATTGGATGTTAGAAAGTTGATGGCATAAACTCACGGCATCTTACTGCGGCACCCTTCTCCATTCAATTCACGGCGCTACCACTGTTCAACATTCATCAAAATTTTTTCAAACTGTGCTTCTGTAAATGATACCAAGTGTTATATCGTTGAAAAACCCACGCGCTGCCACCAAGATTCAACGTTGCTGCTCATTTTGTGCAACGATTCAACGCTGCACAATTCAGCGCTGCTCATTTTGTTCAACGATTCACCGCCGACAGCCTTCACACATAGTGAATGACACAGAAGTAGCCTTTGGACCAGTTATCAACGCACAGTTCACCACCAGTTCAACGCATAGCAGACTCGGCCTCACGGGCTTGTTGTGGCTCCTTCACACGAATGACAGGTCAACGCAGCTTGAATCACATGACAATTATGCCAGGCTCTGATACCAAATTGTAGAGTTCAGCAGTGGAATAACAAAATAAAACATACAGAACACACAATAGACTGAAACATAAAGACACAGATTTTAACATGGTTCACCCAACCAATCTGGGCTACGTCCACCTAACAGGGCATTGACAATCTCATTCAACAACTGGAGAAATACAATAGAAGAGTTTCTCATCTTCTCATCTCTTCCACTCACGTCACATTCCTCATCATGCATATTTGCCTCTACGGGCTTACATTTTATAGCTGTGAATGGAAACAGAATCATAAATTCACTCACAACAAATATAGGATGCATTAACTCCTCATCAGAAATAGATGGAGTCAAGTCAACAACAAATCCTATTGTTGTCACCTACATGAGATTTTCTCCAAAAATAATTAAAAGAAAAATCTCAACAACTGAATATTATGATTTATAATCTTGGAACTTCCTTTGTACTAGTTGGCTTGGTTGTATTATTCCATTATTAGTCCCTAGAAATTTGTCCTATTCCATTACCTCTTAGCATATAAAAAGGACTTGAATAGGATTCTTGTATATGACATTTATAGATAGGGTACACTACTTCTCCTCTGGTGGGCCTTAGAACTATGATGGATTTGTACAAGGAGCACTTCATGCATACATAGGGTTTGGATGCATGCTCTTGGGTTTTTCTTGGCCATTTTAAGGTCTTCCACGAGAGAAACAACAACATAATCAGCCCCAGCCTTGCTAGTACGATGTGTTCACCTTATCTAAAGTTTTGGTTATCTGAAATTGCGGTTATAATGAAATTGCAACTATAAGGAAAGACAGACTAGAATTGTGAGTTTTGGAAATTCTTCAAATATGTTAAATTTTTCTATGATATTTAGCAGAGGACAATCCCACAAGGTGGAATTTGTATCTCCATCCGTGATAGTGTTTTCTAGTTCGGTTGAATTGGGTATATCTTCTCATATAAGTAGAATGCCCATTTTGTATATCTGATCCAGGTGGATATTGGTGGCCACCCACCTATTCCACTTGGGGCCCCACCATTGTCTCTTTTAGTTTTTCAGTTTCAGCACAACTTACTATTTTTAGCATTTTTTCGGGTCCTAAACATCCGGAGCCATTTTGAGGCCCTAAACGGAGATTGTATGCCGAAGTTACATCCCCGGGAAGTTGAAACACCAATTTACCCAAATGGGGCCCATAATTTTGGTGCTTCATCTCCTAGGGTTAGGTTTTTGGATGTTTAGAGTTATCCATTATTTCTCAATAATAAATAGTCCCTCGAGCCTCATTGTAACACAGTTCAGAGGTCTGTAGCCGCCACATATCCTCTCAGAGATTCGCTACCAGCATCCTAGCTAGTTTATTTCCATTCTGTCTGTAAGCAAATTTCAGTTCTTTGATGTTAATGAAATTAAGTGTTATTTCCGCTACATCTTTGTATTGATGGTTATATGTGTATTATGTTGCGTTCCTACATAAATCCGGATGAGTAATATCAGAGTGGTCTGATTTTTCTCGATCCTTCTTTGCATGTCCCCAACAAGGTCGGGGTATAAGGAATTAGGGCTCGTTCTGGTGGAACCTTTGCAAGATCAGCCTCACAAACACCTACGGACACCCACGGGGGACGAAAATAAAGATGAGGGAGTAGGAGATCCTATCAAAATATTGCTCAAGGAGGCCCTCGAAAAATAAAGGAACGTGATGATGGATAACTTTGCCCAGATCCTTCAACGACTGCCCACCAGCGGCGCATCTTCATCTAGCAGCCACTATAGAGGCGCGACTCCCTTTAAGGTACAAGTAAACTTTGACATTCCCATATTTGAGGGTCAAAAAGATGCAGATGCCATAGATATATGGTTGAATCTACTAGAAGGATATTTCTCGGTTCATGACTTTTCTGACCGGGAGAAGATTATTTTTTCACTCCTCAAAGCTACCCCCCATGTCAAGGACTGGTGGGAAACCTATTGTGAGAAAAAGGATGAGACATAACCCTCTCTGTTCTCAGTCGTATCCACTTGGAATTCTTTCCGAGATGCCATCAAGGAACAATAATATCACATGGGGAGCTATGAGGATAGGTACATACAATGGACCACGTTGCGGCAACAAAGGGATCAAGATGTGCATGATCTGACGAATCTGTTCCATACCCTGCACACAAAGTTGGGTATCAAAAATTCAGAGAAACATTTGGTGCTAAAATATCATAGTTGTCTGCACAGATACATTTAGGAGGAAATGGAGTTCCTCGACATCTCCTCACTTGGCACGGCATACCGGTATGCTGCCAAGATTGAGCAGAAATTCAAACAGAAGAAGCGAGACTTTGGATTTGCGAATCAAAAGTAAGGGAAAGGGGCCCCCAAACCGCAAACCAAAGGAAAAATCCAAGGCATGGTGGCCCAAGGCAACCTGCCAAAGCCACAAGCAAAGAACAACACCGCGAAGCCAAAGAAGGACATGGGAAAGTGGTATGAGTTCCATAAGAGCTCCACTCACAACACAAGTGAGTGTCAGGCCAAGCAGTCACTAGTGGCTGAGATGAGGGCTTCTGAATTAGATGCATGCTCTGACTTTGAATCAGAACCTGACAAGGGGAATGAAAAAGGGAAGCAGATTATTGATGCGGAGCCCAACACCACTATTGCCACTACGAAGATCCAGAAGGAGGAACCAAAAGATCTAGAGGAGGGAAAGCGTCTCTTCCACTCCCAGATGTGGGTAAAGGGTTCCTCGCTATGGTTCATTGTCGACAATGGGAGCCAAAAGAACCTCATTTTAGCAGATGTCGTGAAGCGGTTGGGCTTGCCAACCACAGCGCACCCACAACCATACACCATCAGGTGGCTTCACCAAGGACGGAATCTCCGCATCAGCCAACAATGCCACCTTCCCTATAGCATCAAGCCCTTTAGGGATGAGGTATTGTGTGACATTGCTCCTATTGATGTTTTTGATGTATTATTAGGCCAACCATACTTGTGGAAGCGACATGCTATGTATGAGTCCCGACCTCGCGCTGTTATTTTGACTTTGGGAAATAAGTTGTACAGGATACCAGAGGTACCACCACCTCCCACTATCTCTTTGGTTACCGCAAAATAATGTAGTAAGCTCATTTCCCAAACCAGAAAATTTGTTTTCCTGATGATCTACCCCCAGGGAAAGAATAATATTGTGGCCACGACCTCCACACATGGCTCCTCTGCATGAAAAAAACAAATGGACAAGGTTGTGGAGGAGTATGGGGACATCTTCACCTCACCCACAGGGGTGCCTCTAGACCTAACCCCAGGTGTGCCACTACCCAATGGATCGATCTATAGGCTCTCTGTTCTGGAGAATGATGAAATCAAGAGGTAGATTTAGGAGCTGTTGTAGAAAGGTCACATCTGGCCAAGTTCATCGCCCTATGGGAGCCCAATCATGTTGGTACATAAGAAGGATTGGACTTGGAGACTCTGTATTGACTATCGGGCGCTGAAAAATATCATCGTTCAGAATAGGTAACCGATCCCACAGATCGATGACCTTCTGGACCAACTAAAAGGGACAAAATATTTCAACAATATCGACATGAAGTCTGGGTATCACCAGGTACCAATCGAACCCTCTGATGTGTGGAAGACTGCCTTAAAAGCCAAGGAGGGCCTTTTCAAATGGCTCATCATGCCTTTCAGGTTAACGAATGCTCCCGCAACCTTCATGAGGTTGATGGATGACATCTTGCATCTATTGCGTTCCTACATAAATCTCGATCAATATCTATTGGAAGAGGTAACAAAAATATTGCATTTTTTTTTTATGCTTCTTTCTTGGTTCTTGTTTTGGTTTTCTTGATTTTGTGAGTTTCTTCCACTGCCACTACTTTCTCACCCAAATCACCAAAGGAATGCAACTTTCCAGGATTTTTAAGAGTGAAAAGTCAATCATTGTAGATACCTCAGCATTCTGAGCATTATAAGCATCCAAACAAACTTGTGTTTCACCCAGGTGGACGCTAGTGCTAACACCTATGCAATCCTTTTGGAGCCTTATCATTGTTTTTTAGAAGCCAACGTCTACTCCCAGAAAATCATTTTTATTAACTTCTTCATTGATCTGTGGCTTTTCTTGCACCCTAATAATGCATTGCCATCATTAAAAGGTCCTTGTTATGGGATGTTAATAATATACATAAATGCGTGCCATATTCCTATGGCATCTGACTTGTATATAAATGTTCATATCACCCAAAATAAAAGCACAACTCGTCCTCTCTCTCTCTCTTGTAATGATCAGAACTCGTTAACTACCTTTACCATTTGATTTTTATGCTCTACTTTGGAGTACACATTCGTGTTGTGGTGACCACAGAGCTTTTGACCAATAGTTCTTTAAATGCGACCTTTGGATGCAATTGTGATGATCCTCACATGTTCGGCCAATAAAGCCAAAACTCCAAGCATGAGCCACTTTAATTAAACACCTACCAAGCCCTGAAGCCAATTTATTATTTAAATAATTCTTCTTCCTAAGTGGTTCCTTCTCACCATATCGTTAGATTTCATGCTTCGACTTAATATGTAGCCAAGGCGACTCCATATAAAGATCAATTTTTCACTCACCAGGCTTGACAGTTTTACCTGATAAGTCGAGTCTTTGATTGCTCGTTTAAAGTTTTCTTTACACGTACCATACCATTTCGGGTAATGCCCTCCTTAATGCAGAAAAAAAGTATAGTTTGGCATTCATTGCTTCCAAAATAGTTGCAAAAAAAAATGGCATTGGTACATAAATGACTGAAGCATTTGCCTCTACTTTAGCCTTTACTTCTGCAACCGCATTAAAAGGCTAGAAGACTCAAGTGTTTTGTTTCTTATAGTCTCGCATGTTCACCCTTACCCAATGCTTTCTTAGTGACCAATGTCTTGGTGCTTTCCAAATTTTCATGTGAGTCCCAGTTAGGCGGTGCTCCTTTCATCGTTTGGGGTGATGCTTTCAACGAAGACCTGGATTGGTTTATCCATGTGCACACACACCAACCTCATGAGACGAAGTGATCAAATACACATATGGTCGAGAGCCGTCTTGTATGTAGACCACTGTGTCTTTAGTCCTTTTGAATTGGTGGTCCCCCCTTAGTGGTTTAAGAAAAGACCTGCGATGCCACATTACAAGAAAGCATGAGCCACATCATAAAACAATATGAATACTAATACAAATAATAAGTCTCTTTATGGCTCTAGGGTATCACTGTCCAAAGTTGTTTCACATTCGAAATATAAAGATTTGGTTATCAACCAAATAGAAGAATTTGAGGCATGCTGTGATATTCCCTTTTTTTGGTGTCATCTACTACAGGGTCAGGTTGGACTTCTAGAGTTATGAGCGGATAGATCACATCTACAGATTGGCGCTACCAGTGGGCTCAGAAGATCTTTGGAGGATTTTTGAGGAGTTTTCATGGTTTCTGGAGGCATTCTCTTGATATAATCCATCATCCGAGAAGTTTGGCTTTCGTTCCAGTGAATTCCGATAACTTTCGGAAATTTGGGTTATTTCTAGGCTTAACTCAGCTAATTACACTCAAGGTGGCATTCTGGGAGGAATAAATGATGGAACACCTTAGTGTAATAGCTCATTGGAACCGGGATGAGGATACCTACATGGTGGGATATTTAGACACGGATTCCAGTGACCGGAGGAGGCGTGGTAGCCGATTTACCCTTTTCTGCATTAAAAGGGAATATTTTAATAAAAGGGAAAAGTGCTCCATGAATAAAATAATAATTAAATAATGCTCTAGAAGGCCCCAAGAGATATATAAAATAAAGGGAGGAGGCCATTGGGAGATATATTTGGATCATATCATTTTATTGTATGAGAAGTGCGAGACGTGGTTCTCTACTTCAGTTGTAGCCCCCGGACGGAAACACTCGGGTGATTTGTGAGTGTTGGACGAAACCCAAACTCTCTTGAGGAGTCTTCACTCAGAATTTTCGCAGAGCTTTAGGGATTGGTGTGAGGATCATTCAAATCTTCAACTTGTGCTTCATCATCTTCAATGGGTTCAGTGACAACTGTTGCCGGAGGGAGAATGCAGCAGTTCAATTTTGGAGGCCATCGTCGTGTAACAGTGTAATAGATTGTATTGTTGGCTAGTTTTCCATCTCAGCTCTTTCTGGGTCAGATCTATATGTAAATCCATTTTATTATTTATAATAAAAGTTGAGATTCTTCCTGTTCTATGTGGTATTGGATTGCAATATTTTATGTGTTTAATTTTACATGGCAATCTTCCGTTGAGTAAATGTTGATTTTACGACATTTTGTGGAGTTTATTTATTTCCCTACATTTTTAGTTAAAATATCCCATCCGAGATATTACAGTGGTATCAGAGCTATGCATCCTGCCAGCCTGAGGGTTTACTTGCCAAATTTTCGGAGCTAATTTTATTGCAGAAGATATATCCTTGTCGGGAGAGCCAGATCATTGTTGGAGACATTTTGTGTTGCTCGAGTTATCAAATTGTTGCATTTTTATAAAAGTAATCAACAAATTCACTTTTTGGAAATGTTGCCTACATAATATATGTGCGAAAAATTTGATCGAGTCGTCTGAATCATTTACTGAAGCCGTGAATAATTTTCATTAAAAGTCCATATTATTAAAAGGGGCGCATAATTCAAAATTTTCTCAAAGGTCCAATAATTATTGTTCACGAGGCGTTCAAGATTATGTGAAGGAGCATGAATTTGGATAAGCCGACTTTGTTCATTATTCTAAGTGAAGTGTTCGTCTTGCCAGTTAGAAAGCAAGGGTTGCGGATTTATACCTCCAAAATCGAAGTCTTATGGAGGAATCTTTGTTTCCAGTGACCGAATCATCTCAGTTTCGAAATTCAATTGGGTAGTTATATAGCAGTTCGAATCATCATAGGGAGACTAAGACCTATTTCAGCACGTGAGTAGCATGATCGAGTCAAATTTTGGAGTTGTAAATTTTGGGCCGACCGCTTATTTTATGAAGTTGGAGTAAAATTATTTAGAAGGCCATAATAAAATTGAGCTGAGGCTTATTCAGGCAGAGACAGAGTGGAGAATGCAGGCATTGAAGATCCGAGATCAGCCACGACCAATTGCTCAGAATTTTGAGCCAAAATTTCACATTTAAGGAGACAGGAGTTATTCATTCTAAAAAGGGGGTCGTGAAATTCAAATTCGTAAGGAGACAGGGCCGATTATTAAACAAGTCGTCTAAAGTACCTTATCAGAACCGAATTTATAAAGTTGAGTTGAATTTATAAAGATGAATGCTTTAAAAGAGGGCTTCACAGAACTTTTGGTTGGCGTCAAATATTTTCTAGGGACGTGAAGCATAGAGGCGATTGTTTCAGCCATTGGAGTTCCCTCTGGCAACAAATCAATCTAGTTCTCACAGTCAAGGAGTTTCGAATCAGTGGAGTCTCCAGGCCTAAATTTGCAAGAGTTTGCATCATTGTTTTTCCTATGTATTGTGGGGATGGAATTTTGAGTGAAGGATCCACCTGTGCATTTCTTTTATAACAAGGGCAGAAGTGCATTTTCTTCCAGGTGGTCGAATGCCAAGGAATTCAGAAATTTAAAATTCCGAGAAGGAGATCATTGTTGTATGCATGATAAAGATCTGAAAATTCCCTTGAAGTCATGCCTTTATATGCCTGTAACAGCTTATCTTGAAGGGCCAAGTTTGTATTATATGCTACAGGGAAGTCGATTCAAATTGGAGGCCCAATTCCTTATGCCGACATTTGTGCTTCTGGGTGTGGCTTTTAATTTCAAGACCAAAATTCTTTCTTTTTTGCTGAGAGTGTTTTGGCACTCAAGGTGGTGTATAAACATCAAGATAGAGACCATTGCTGAGCTGGATCGTTGAGAATTAAAAATTAGGCAAGTGCTGTTCTATATGCGGGTAGCTTCCTCAAATCATATTGAATATGGGAAATAGCAAAGAGGGACTTGAGTTTCTTGGATTCCCATATAGCTGAACACTGTGCTGGATGTGGAAAGACTCTCTTGCATCAACTCAATCGACATATCAGTCCAGGTTATACTGCACATCTCTTCATAATATTTATTTCTGCTATATAAAGATTGAGGAAATCCATGCTGTGAATTTATGGGTTGTTTCTATGCTCCAATTTGTATTATTCCTCATTGTGAAATTGTTTGTTGAAGTTGTAAATCATTTTTGATAAATTTAAACTACCCACAAAACATCTACTATAGACTATAAGCAGAGTGGGGGCAATATTACATATCTCTATTGGCAGTCATTTATCACAAACATTCCTGTTATCATTGGTTGAACCATGGAGGGATTCCTAAATAGATTGATGAGAATAAAAATAGAAGTTGGTTCCTTGAACCACCATGCATTAGAAGACCAAAAAACCAAGCAGAACAATAGACCTCTTTCAAGAGAGATTTGTGCCATTCTTCAAAAAGGACAACCAAAAGATTTGCAGGAATAATTGGGGATTGGTCACAAATTTTTTGCACTTGGGACAGATCTGAAACACATTAAGATGTCATGGAGAGTTTTGTCCAAACTAGAGGAGTTTAATGAACTCATGTCCACAATAGACCAAGCATAAGGAAAGAAACTGATGTGGGCTCTAAAGCCTGCTTTGCTTTCTCTTATACAACCCAAATTCTTGGAGGAACCTTGTGAAGGGGTCACACTTCCAGTTGCAGCTTGCCTCAGTAACATCATGAAATTGACTGCACCTATAGCTCCATATAATGATGATGTTATGAGGTGGATTATGAGGCTGATTATAGAGACTTTTCAAGATTTGGACAATAGTGCAGGATCTACCTTTGGGAAGAAGATTGAGATTCTATGGAGTATGGCCACAATCAAGACTTATGTCATCCTGTTTGACCTTGAGTGTGATAACCTAATTTTGCAGATGTTCCAATGCTTCTTTAGCATTAGGAGACATCATCCTGACACCTTCATAGCACACATGCAGTCCATCTTGTCATCATGTATGAGAGACCATGAGACCATTGGCTGAGAGTTGCAGACCCGGTTGTTGAGCATTTGGAGGAGAGAACAGTTGGTCTCGCCCGCCGCTTATGAGCTAGCCCAAGGGCTAGTTGAGTAGAATATTGAGCTTCTCAGGAGACAGTTGACCAGGGAGGAGATGCTCCAGTGTGGTGGGTCAGGCAGCAGGAATGAGTTGAGGAGGAAGGGACTTTGCTTCATTTGCAAAGAACCTTGGGGGCCTAATCACTCATGTTTGAGAGATGTAGATGATGTGTCAGAGGCAGGACATGAGGGCATTCCTTCCATATGCCAGAGTGAGGACTCTTCTTTAGATGAGTCCATAGGATCAGTTGAGGATGCTTCCGGGGAGCGAGAGCAGTCATGCAGAGATGATGACAGTAGACCAGAGTTGTGTTCTAGTGTGCAGGGTGAGCAGTCACGGGACTCTGCGGGAGATACTCTGGGTGAAGAGTCACTTGTGACGATTCAGCCAGAGCAGCATGTGATGGAGCTTGAGTCAGTAGAGGAGGACACTATTCACATCAGGCATGATATTCCTTTGGGGGAGAGCCAGATGGATGCCCACATTCAGTCGATGAGGGATATGCGGCTAACATTGGGGTTAGCCATTGAGGTGGGGCAGTCAAGTGCATTGACATAAAGTACGGTGACAGTAGTTGCAGATCCATATCCTCTGGAGGTGTTGGAGGTTGATGGGATTATTCTGCAGGGGGGAAGTAGACAGCGGGAGCATGAAATTCCTTATCAGGAGTGGGAGGAGCTGTTGGATATGGTGGAACATCCATCTGTTGGTCGACACAGGGGTGAGGCGCAGATAGATGTACACGCAGTCAGCAGAGCTGTAGTGTTTTCAGTGGGTAGCACTCTCCAAGAGTAAATCGATTGGGCTTGCAGCATATCTTGCCCACTTTGGCCCATTATAGAGAGAGGGGCTTCCTTCTACAGGCAGCTTTCATTGGAAGACAAGGCAGAGCAGTGGGAGCTAATTACGGGCTGGCAGAAACACTCCAGGCATGTTCCATATGCAGTTGTTGCTACATTAGATTCTTCATCTAGGATGGACTGGTGGGATATCATGAGATGGTACCCTCTTGATGGTACGATATTCTTCATAGGGAGTACAGTGGAGCAGGGGCCCTTAGACATAGCAAATGTTATAGATTCCAGCTTGCAGGGGGGCACAGGTCGTCGTTTCTTCAACACTCCACCCTAATTTCAGCATAGCAAGATCAGCATGGGATTGAGATAGGACTTGGATTGGAGAGGGGTGATGATTTGGTACGCAGTTGAGGGAGCAACTTATACAGTTAGGGGTACAACACAACAGGAACCAGGGAGCATTGATGCTTGTTGGCGGTCTTCACCTCTTAAAGCATCAGTCATAGCTAGAGGCAGTGCGCAGTCTGGGCCATGGGACTCGGACGATGATTGGCCATTGTGGCATGGGGATCTGGGAGCTTTATTTGATGACAAGTACAGTGAGAGATCAGTTTGGGATCCCGACATTGAGGGGTCTATTCCGGGTGGCTTGACACAGGTACATAGTTGCACCAGGAGGTTTGTATGGGATCTGGGCATTAGGTCTCAGTTGCATCGGGCCGACAGAGTGGCCCAAATATTTGGATTTCTTGAGGGAAAGCAATATTGGGGCGGAAGGTTTGTGATATTCCCTTTTTTTGGTGTCATCTACTATAGGGTCAGGTTGGACTTTTAGAGTTAGGAGCAGACAGATCACATCTACAGATTGGCACTACCAGTGGGCTCAGGAGCTCTTTGGAGGAGTTTTGAGGATTTTTCGTGGTTTCCAGAGGCATTCTCTTGATATACTCCATCATTCGAGTAGTTTGGCTTTCATTCCGGTGCATTCTGATAACTTTCGGAAATTTGGGTTATTTATGGGCTTAACTCAGCTGATTACACTCAAGGTGGCATTTTGGGAGGAATACATGATGGAACACCTTAGTGTAATATCTCATTGGAACCGGGACAAGAATACCTACATGGTGGGACAGTTAGACACGGATTCCAGTGACCGGAGGAGGCGTGGTAGCCGATTTACCCTTTTCTGCATTAAAAAAGAATATTTTAATAAAAGGGAAAAGTGCTCCATGAATAAAATAATAATAAGATAATTCTCTAGAAGGCCCCAAGATATCTATAAAAGAAAGGGAGGAGGCTATTAGGAGATATCTTTGGATCATATCATTTTATTGTATGAGAGGTTTGAGACGTGGTTCTCTACTTCAGCTGTAGCCCCAGGACGGAAACCCTCGGGTGATTTGTGAGTGTTGGATGAAACCCCAACTCTCTTGAGGAGACTTCACTCAGAAGTTTCACAGAGCTTCAGGGATTGGTGTGAGGATCATTTAGATCTTCAAATTTTTCTTCATCATCTTCAGTGGGTTCAGTGACAGCTGTTGCTGGAGGGAGAATGCAGCAGTTCAGTTTTGGAGGCCATCGTCGTGTAGCAGTGTAGCAGATTGTATTGTTGACCAGTTTTACATCTCAGCTCTTTCTGGGTCAGATCTATATGTAGACCCATTTTATTATTTATAATAAAATTTTATATTCTTCCTGTTCTATGTGGTATTGGATTGCAGTATTTTATGCGTTTAATTTTACATGGCAATCTTCTGTTGAGTAAATGTTGATTTTACGACATTTTGTGGAGTTTATTTATTTCCCAGCATTTTTAGTTAAAATATCCCATCCAGGATATTACAGATGCATTAAGTAAGGACTTCAACAATCATGATCAGGTTATCCTCAACTTAAGTATATCTTGTGATGATTACACTAGAGAATTTCAGGTGGTTTTGTAAACGATTATGACTTGAATGTTCAAACATTCCTTCTAATATTAACATATGAAGCGAAATGCCAAGCTTTGGAGGCTTACTCTCTCACACATAAAAAAACCTTATTTTTGAAAAATAATGCCTATGCACATGGATATGATGGATATGATTCCTTAAAACTTGGCGGAGAGAAACCCGAGTAATAAGCGCCAAAGTGAAATTCAAGAGGAAAAAGTTTTAACCTTTGATTCATGGCTATGATAACTTAGGATTTTATAACATATGAACAAGACCATAATAATCCAAACCCTAAATTAATGGAGAGAATAAGGGCACATGCACAATGTGACCAATGGGCAAACACCCTTGAAATGTAGGTTGATGACAAGATAACTCCCGACAACAACTACCTGCCCAAAACCTAATGAAATGAGAGGGAATGAGGACTAATGCTATATGAGGTACCTTGTAAACCCTGATGCATATGAGTGATCCAGTTTCGAGATAAGATGAGAAGGTGAAGATGATAATCACCCTCGAGAGTAAGGATTAATTCATGGCAGGGTTGGACCTTCAATCACCAACGCCTAAGGTTTCAAGGATGCTGAGAAAAATATATAATTCTCTCAAACCCTATTGCACATGTTGAGGCATAGGACCAATCAAGGGCCTAGGGTGACATGCTATGCAATAAATCTCACCATGGTGTGTGATGTCGATGATACTATTCCCTTATAGGCATAGGTTAAACACAGAAAGGGGGTCACTTTCTTTCCAAATTATAGTTTCTCCCAAACCCTAGTATAGTCAACATAAGGGGAGCCAAAATGAAATGTTGCTTGTCCACATTCAGTGCTTCTGTTGGTTGCGATACATACTAGGGAAATATAAGTTTTGAAGTGAATGGAGCCTCTTGGCACATCACCGAAGAGACACACCTTCGAAACCGTAATTTCATCATAATGTCAACATCTGAGGCAACATATGATGTGTGGGGGCAACATGTAAACTGTGAATGGGGAAAACATCAGAGTTCGAAAAATGCCCAAAAATTTGGGTGGTGTTGTAGCAACTATAACAACTCTCATAATGCTAAATCTGGGAAATTTGCCTCATTATGATAGATGAAAGCTTAGTAAAAAAAATAATAACTATCAAACCTTAAAAGAGGGCATTTTATCATACCTTTTTATGTCTATATTAAAGAAAGGAAAAACCAAATAAATTTAATTTTGAGTCTTTTAATTTAAATATGACCACATAAATAATTATAACTACTAATTAATTATGTTTATAATTTTTACATATTAAATAATTCATATGCATTTTAATATCTTATTTATTTATATTAGATTTTTAATTTAATATTATATATAATTATTTTTTAAATATTATTATTGCCATTTAATTTTTATTTAATTTTAATTTTTAATTAATTCCAATTCCCCTCCGAAAAATTCTGCCCTCGCTCTCACACAGGTTGAAAATTCAATTTGAATACTTTTAAGGAAGCAAACGATTCTATTTTTTATTTTTTGATAAATTTTTATTCCCGCCTGCAAGTGGAACCTTCTGGAGGGCATTCTGCAGGGATGATCTACTATTTTTATCGTTTGAGGTAGCTGGTTGATGCTATATCTGTTGAGATGCACGTTGGATTGGCCTTTGAGGAGGAAGTAAATTCAAGATGTTGCCCACCTTCATCGATAGCCTGCCCAAGGTATTTATAAAATGAACCTCCAGAAATAACCAAGTTGAATCCTTTTCTATTTTCTAGTTGCTTTTAGCTTGTTAAAACCCCATATTGTAATTCTTTGCAAGCAAATTTATTGAATTTTTTTTTATTTCGATGTCTTGAATCTGAGTTGCATGTTGCGTTTGCAGTAGTCTCTGACTTATTTTTTTGGTCTAGACCCCATATTTGATGTGTTTGTGTCCTGTCAATTTATTGATGGAGATATTTAAACTCGGCCTTTGACCAACCCAAAATGTGAAGGAACTCTACAGGTTAGCCTATTGTTTGACAAGTTGATGAAACCCTTAGAAAAATAAAGAAGTTGAAGTTAAAAATTTTGTTCCTGGCCCTTGAAATTGAACATAGAACATAGCATCAGTGTTGTCTGATCTAGTGAAACCATTAGCAGACAGCGCATCAAAACTTACCCACAGATTTTCGTCCTTAGAGCCTGCCTCTGATGGATTGGGTGTAGTCCAAAGAACTTTCAATTCAGATACTTGGGTGGGAATTTATCCATAAAACAAATTATTGGAGAAACTGAGCACTTGAAAATCCTTGAATTTCCAGATCCATTCTGGAAGAAACCCTGTCAACTGGTTATGTTCCAATGATAACAAGTGCAAAATTTGTATTCCCTTTCAACTTGCATGTATTGTACCAATTAAACGATTGTGGGAGGGAGCTAGAATGTATCTAGAAAGAAAGACTCATACAGGTAGATCTTATCCGCCCCTTTTCTCATTGGCTGTATCGGTCTTCGCCCTGCATCGCATTGATTCTTAGCACTAGATTGGGCTCTTTTCGCTTTGATTGGAGAAAAGAGATTTATTCCGAAAATCACTGGTCTGGCAGTTTGTCTTGCTTTACCTCCTTAACTAGCACCTAACTTATATTATCCCAGCTACTTTGAGCTTTCCTTGATTGCTTATTGGGTGGGGGGCTTATGGTCGAGCACCTTGATTGCTTATTGGGTGGGGGGCTTATGGTCAAGCACCTATAGACCGATGCTACATATACTGATAATTATGACCGGGTCGAGATTCGAGGACAGGGAAAGAGATTAAAGACCGATACAGATACGGTAGAGAATCAAACTATTAAAGCACATAATTTCTAAATCTCATGAAAGTTGAAGGTGAATTACATAAACCGCAAAGGAAAAGATACAATAAGCTACTCTGGAAGACTCATTTCAACCTCATTCACCTGCTGATTCTACCTACAGGATGCTACAGAGTGATTTCACTTCCTACTTCTCCGACAAAAATTCAAGACTTTATGATCCCGTTCCGAAATGGTCAGACTAGCGAAGGAGCACATTTCATATTCCTTCATTTACTAAAATGTGAGAAAATTTGAAACGGAGCCTGTTTTCACAATCACGGAAATCGGCTCTACACATGATCAGCAAGAGGCGCAGAGCCATTGTAACTCCAATGGCGGACAGAAAATATCACAACTCACCAACATACAAGATCTCTAGTGACACACTACAATAGCTAGCTCTTTGGCTACGCGTTCCTGCACTATTTAGAGAAAGGGAATTGACCATTTTCCACCAACGCTGCCCATTCATGGGCAGCATGCTTTAGTTGAAGTTATTGGAATGAGGGAAGCTTTTCGGTCGCTGGAAGTCAGTGTCATTTTGCGCTTGGATTTTCTATCCATCGCAATAATTTTTATGCTAAATATTTATTTGCATCACCTGCAAGATGAACTGATGGAAATGAAACTCAGGATTTCAGATTTTTTGGTAGCATAATCACTCAATCTAGAAGCAATATGCATTTTATTTTTAGATAGATACTCGTGTAATGGCTTGGAGAGATTGTTCCGAGATTTTCTAGATTATGGAAGTATTAGAGGTAGCTCACTGCTCCACTTGGACTTTTTAAGAAGTTTTAAAATGGGACTGGCATGACTGGAGCATGGTATGCATTTTTTTTGTGCCTATTTCTCTCGTCTTACACATTATGCCATGAGCCACACTCTGCATGACATTGCCATACTGTTTATTATTTCCCAAGCCATCAAAAGTTCAGTAATTGCAGGAAGTTTACCAGGTTCACAGATGCTGGACAAAATTGATCATATTATGCACTGCGAACATGATTAGACAGAAAAATATCATGTATAAAAGTAAGTTATACTTTGTACCAATTGAATAAGTCTCAATGCCTCAGGATAGTGTCTTCCAGGCACACAATAAATTGTTTCTATCACTGCGAACAACTATGTAGGGTTGATCTCCTAGAGCTCCTAGTTGAGTAAACCTCATATCCCCATTATGCTGAGGTTTTGTTATTTTCCAAATTTCAACCAGCAATGTTCAGGGCTCTAATGTAACTCTATTTATTAGACACCCAGTTTTTCACCTTGGCTCAGGAGATCTGCATAGAGAGAGAGAATCCCTGCAAGTGCCATCCTATATATTATGAATCAATCAATCTTCAAGCCAATCCAGATGGAAGTGTTCTTCTGCAACTTCCACGCGGAGGTTGGGAATGGTAAAGGCCTTAATATATAACCACTGATGCTGAATCTTCTCATCATAGATGACATGAACCAGCGACCTTAATTCACTAGCCAATTTGGGAAGTTGCTTCACACAAGAGCACTCCCTCATATCAAGTTCTTTTAAACTAGATAATTGGCCCAATTTATCTGGGAGTTGTTTTAGGTACCCACAAAGTGAAATATCAAGGAATTGTAGTTGTCTTAGCTTGCAAACTGAATATGGTAGTTCTTTTAAACTTGGACTTGCATACAATTTGAGCATCTACAGTGAGCTGAGATTACCTATATCTTTCGATAACTTATGAAGATCGTGGCAATTTGTGACAGACAACCGTTTAAGGGTAGTCCAACTACAAATACTCGTAGGAAGTTCCCTCAAATCACTACAGTGATCGATAGCTAACTCAAGAAGACGAGGGAAATTTAAATCCACCCCCATATGTAATCCTGTAGTATTCCCACAACCCTCACATAGAACCAAGGATAACTTCTCTAGTTTTTTCTAGGACCGACAATATTCTTGGAGGGGAGGAACAATTAATCTCTCTAACCGAATAACTTTCAACCGCGTTAATGAAGAGAGGACTGATATACCTTTGAGAGTAGCCCGCTTAGAATTGTGATTTACAATTATGAGAACCTTTAATTTATCCATTGATTTCATGAATGGTGGAAGAAGTATTCACTTGCAGAAAAGTTCAAGATAAGTGCCTTAGCATTAGGGAAGTTCATCTGACACCAATCCTTCTCCTCCATCGAACCTGTGTGGAAGGAAACAATCTCAGCATTGAAATCACGCCCTGCATGCTTCTTCCACATTTTGTGAATAGAATCAACTTTCTGAGGCATGATAAACCTTTTGCGTCTTTCAATTATAGGCTCCTGCTCAGTCCAATAGATAGCCAGGTCTCGCAATGCATCATGTTGAATTATGGAAAGCTCACCACTACAGCCATAAGGATTCCCCAGGGTACCTTTTAGATTGTTCACCAAAGTCACAAGATTTCAAATCGCAAGTTCTATTAAGATTGTGTAAGCAGCTGTCCATTTCAACTTATGAACATAAACACCCAAGTCTAACAATGGATCAACATATATTTTTCTAGCCTCTGGAAATATTCCCATGTTCAAAAAGCATTCTCGAACTTCTTCTTTCAAGATATCTATGATTGTTTCCATTTGTTTTAGAACTTCTGTTTCGTGATATTCAGATATTGTTTGTCCTTGAGAAATTTTGTCCTTGGCAGTTATCCATGCTATAGGTGGTTGACCATGGAGAGACATTCCAATCACCTTAAGAGCAAGCGGTAATCCTTTGCATTCTGTTATTACCTCTTTGACTAGGTTGTAATTTGCTATTTCTGGAATGGACTTTCGATCAAATGCCGAAAAGCAGAAAAGGGACACGGCATCTTGCTCTCTCAAACACGGAAAATCATACTAGTAATCAGATTTAACAACATTGTTGTTTCTAGTTGTAACAAGAGTTTTAAACCATTTTCCTTCAAACAAAATCTTTTCAAGATGATCAATTTACCAAACATCATATAGCACCACCAAAGTTGGTTGAGGTTCCATTTGGCGAAGCCTTTGTCGCAACTGTTGATGTGCATCTTCGACGTCATGAAATTCAGGTCTTTTCTCACGAACAATCTTGTCGCACATTATCTCAAGAAGTCCCTTAAGGTTCGGTGATTGCGAAACTCTTTCAAAAACTATCATCTCCTTAAAATTACCTTTGACTTCATTATCATTGCAAAGGGCTAATGCCACAGTAGTATTTCCACTGCCCCCCATGCCTATTACTCCGAGCAGTGGAGCATCATTGTGCAAGAGACGTTTTTTCAGCTCATACTCCAAACCATTCAAACCAACTCTAAAATCTGGCAATTCTGGGATGCTCGATTGGGAAGCCCTTTTACCAATTTCCAATTGATACATATGATCTGCGATAAACTGAAGGTTAGATTCTTCCCTTATTACGTCAATTTTGTTCCCAATCCCTTCAATTTTATCCTCCATTTTGAGGTCAATATTCTCAATTTTATGCTCTATTCTGTTCCCAATAGTCACAAGTTGATCCTACTGTACTCTCAGGCTATGCAATTCAGAACATATATGTGCCCAACCTTTCGTCTGAGTGAAATTTAAAATATACAAATCCAAGCCTTCAATTTTATTTGCATACTTTTAGCTCCTGAAGATATTCAAGAGACTTACCTTGGAACAAGCCTTAACCAACCTCTTACCCTCCTGCAGCTGCTAATAGAGTTCGATGAGCAGCTTTTGGCTAGGTTGAGACAACTCTACACTACTCGTAAAGTTTTCAAGTAATACAGGTGTGATTCCTTCTAGGGTTTTTTGGAGGCATTTTCAATTCTCCTTGTAGGAAAAACTCTTCTTCAACACATATTTAATGATCCCCAGTAGCTCAAATGGTACAATGCCCGCAAGTGATTGGATCACCAAACCCTCCGCCATTCCGATCAATAGATTGTTTTCAAAGACACTTAGAACTCAATATAGAAACTCAATGACTGGAATCTTTATTTGAGTTTTCCACTGATATAGAATGCGACTATAAGAATATGGATATCAGAGAAACCATGAAAGGAATCTTCATGTGGAGTAGGTAGGAGCATAGCATATGCCACAACATAAAATTTGCTTCCCGGAAGGAGATTAGCAAAATAATCCAGAAATTCACAAAGTAGTTGCTTCCCGGAAGGAGATTATCAAAAGAATCCTAAAATTCACAAAGTAGTTGCTGCTGCAAACACCCATTCAACTTAGATGGTATGCTTAATTGTATATCCATGACAGAGGCTCATTTGGCGTTTATAGGGTCTTCCATGGTTATATGTGCACGCACCCCTTTCTCCTCGTGGGTTTGACCATGGAACCTTGCAAGAGCCAAACTTCACCGGCAGTGGGTACCACTTCAACCACAACACAAAACCTGCAATATAACCCATTCATATGCCCATTCCACACTCTGCATGACATTGTGGAGTGAAATTCTACAGTGTAGCTCTTTGGCAATGTTTCTCACATTTACAATTTCCAACATCCACCGACGGTCAATCCTGGGAAAGAATTCAAACATGTGATCTCCAATAATCAAATCTATATGATTCAACATCAAAATTTAGCATATGTTGGGAATGATCATGTCCATGCAAGGTTTTTAGGCCACACCAAAGGGCTTTCGATCATTAATTGAAATATATAGCAAAACAGAAAACGACATGTTTCCATGATTCAAATTAAATTTCCAACGCAAGGTTAAAAACACATTTTCCAGTATTTATGCCGAAAATTGTACCGAAAACAGTCACTTCAACTTAATATCCACGGTGATTGTCTCATCTTAATATGGTCACGATTCTATAAAACTCAACGCATATTTGGAATCTAAAATCTTATTTCAGTTGGAACTCAACCCTCACAAGATAGAGAAACTCAGTTGGCTTCAATTCTCTTTCTGTTCCTCCTGACCACTTCCAAGGCGATTCCATATCATAGGGATTGGACTTTCCTTCCAATTCTTTGATTCCATATCATAGGGATTGGACTCTCCTTCCAATTCTTTCACAAATTAATATTCATGGTCCAGACAAACCGATGCCTAGAGTTGATTAGTTGGATCAAAATAGCCCATTCCATAATTTCATGTTAACCTTACGCCTCTAATGATTTACTGACAGTTCGGTGCCTTCTCTTAGTCAATTATACTCCTAAAACATTGACAATAGCTTCATTTTCCCAAAACCCTCTAGTGTGCACAAAAAGGGATTCTTCAACCGGAAATGAATAGATAATTAAACTTTGACTCAAATTAAATCAAATATAGAATAAATGCATGGTCTTCGTTATACATTAATTTATAACAACATATATCCAACACTGTCCATTACAGTAAATTCATGAAATCCTATTCATTAAACTAGTTTTGTGCATACACATGGTGAAAGGCATTCATTCTCTCTATGGCCTGATTTCCCATTTATTTGAATGTCATTTTATTTTCCCTTAATTTTAAATTGATCAAATACAACTTTAAAAGAAAATTAGCTCTGTGATTTATTCCCTAAATCTCTTATGCTTTTCAAGGTAGAATTTATTTTTCCTTAAGGACAAAATCGTTCCTACCCATACGCTTTCTAAAAATATTGTATAATAATTAAAAGAAACAAAAAATATTTAAAAATAAGGAATTGAAATTAATTTTCAATGTTCAAAACCCTTTTGGAGCTTTTCTTCAGAATGCTTGATGGCTTTTGGAAGTTTTAGTGCTCCTGCATCAGACTCCCATGGTAGAAAAATTTCATGAACTCCTATTCATGTGTCATTAGTTCTTGAATCCTATAGGATCCCAAGCTTGTGTTGTAGTTGTCCATTCTTCCCTACATATTGTTTTCCTAGTGTTGATGTTATATTCACTTATCTAGGCTTCCATCTCCTATGTTGTTCTTTTCCACTTGCCTTGCTAATGCAAAAGTCCTTAGTCAATTGTATTTTGTTGGTTGCCCTTTTCCTCTTGTTGTACCTTCTCCTGGTCATTCTCTTCATCAACATCCACAACTTGTCAATTTATTCATCTAACTTTGTCCTTGACTACTGAGACTTACTTTCATCTCTTTCTTGCTGATGCATATCTTCCTTGTGCATTAGAGTCTTAGAACTCTTAACAAACATTGCATTATACATTTGCTTCATTATTTGTTGCTCATGCCTTGCAATTTACTCCATAACCTTGGTTGGCCTCATGGATTTTCATATCCATAACCTTGGATACCCAATTTACATATTTGAAACATCCCTCATTAAAAATAAAATGTTTTGCATCACATTTCACTATTTTGGGGACATTGCAATTGTTTCACTTAAAGTTTCATTGTCATGGAAGTGTTGGGATCGTGCCCGAAACCTTGGTGAGTGTTTCACTATGTAACATTGGGTTTTACTCAACATTGTATCAATGTTATGAGTGTTGATGATGCCTTGTAAGAGGGATTTTCCAATTATGGGGGGCTTAAAATCTTGTGACAAGGATTTGTCACAAGTGGTGACATCCCCATAATCAAGATTGATTATAGGGGTTGATAGCCCTATATCAAGGATTTGTTACTTGGGTCGGCATGGTTGTAATAAGGAACTAGGGATGTCCCTATATCAATATCCCTATGGAACCCCATATCTAGCAAATGGCTGAATTCATCAAAGTACAAGCATTTTCACACCCATTAAATGATTTGAGACGGCTGGGGTATTCTCTATATGGTACCAAAGCCTTCCAGGAGTGGCCACTGATATTTGGCAAGGATTTGTTTGTAACCATTTATGTTCTCTTGGTAATTTAGTGCCCTCACTAACTACTTGTACAACAATATTTTCATGGTATTTAAACAAAACATTGGCTTGGACAACAACTTGACTTGCAAGTTCCATAGTGGGACAAATGACAAGAACAAGAATAGGTGAAATTTTATGACCTTGGAGGAATTGTGACTTCACTATCACCTCAATAGCAGAAAATATAAATGATATTGTCTTGCCAGTGCAAGTTTTAACCTTGGACTACAAATCCTTGCCTTTGAGAATAGATGGAAGAGTTGCTTCTTGCACAATGGTCATACGCTCATATCCCACTGTGTTGGTTGCCTTGAGTGTCAATGGTGAGATATTGTGCTAGTGAAATATTGATTGGCTCAAATAATTAACATCCCCAGTAACCTTCACACTACTTGTTTTTGGATCTTCTTTTCCAATAGGACTCAAGATTGGTTGCTTGTTCCCCACAAGCTTCACTGAATTGAATTCATCGTATTCATATTCAAACTTAGACTCATCTTCGTCATCAATGATCTTTAGTGCTTGGATAAAAGAGGATTTAGAGCCTCTTTTGTTCAAAAAGTCACCTTCTCCTTAGCTGCCTCTTGTAGAGACCCCATTACCTCTATAAGCAGCACCTTTTTTTTAAATCATTTTGATCATTTTTTTAGGGTTTTTGAGATTTTTTCTCTCTAATGACCTCCATTTTTTGTAAAAATTATAAATAAAGAAAGTGATGAGATCCTAGGAGTTTAAAATTTAGTGTTTTCAAACATTGGGAACATATGACATGAATCATATGAAATGTTTATTTCCATTAAGCATGAGGGTAGAATTATTAACTTAAATGGTATTTAACACAATCCCTCTAGATTTGTCTCTTCAAATGTGAGGGCACCCACTCTCATAAAGGACACGTTGGGAGTTTAAACTTTAGTGTTTTCAAACTTTGGGCACATATGAAATGAATCATATCAAATGTTTATTTCCATTAAGCATGAGGGTAGAATGATTAACTTAAATGGTCTTTAACACAATCCCTCTAGATTTGTCTCTTCAAATGTGAGGGCACCCACTCTCATGTTCACATTTACTGATATTAGCCTTTAGGAAAAGATAAGAAAATATAAATTGGACTAATGTATCAATCCATGTGAACATGATACCCATTCCCCCTCTCACACACTCAATGTGCAAACTTTGTCTCCTAAAGGACATGATTTGGGCAGTATATCAGTTGCCTCAAAAACTTAGGTTCAAGTCAATTCTTCATGCAAAATGATACTAAGAAGTTGCTAAGTTGTCTCCTATTATTATGCTAAATTTTTCAGCATAAGTTTAGCAATTCTAGATGACTATCATGGTGTTGCAATGTTATTTAATCTTACAAGTTGGCATACTTTCATAGTCCCACAATGCTGAAAAACTTTCCTCAACTATTAATCCTAAAGAATCCCAATAATGGGTGAACATGGATAGGCCAGCTTGACTTTTCTCACATGTCTTCCATCTCACTTAGACACTTATTTTGGGAACTCTTATACATTTACTATGTCAGTTTTCTAAGGCCTAAAATGGGCAAAATAAATAACAAGTGTGTGCAAGCAGCAACACACTTGACTAGATTGAACTCAGCCTAGTCTTATGATGGATGTACATTTTAAGGGCTTCTTTCCTAATTCAAAATCGCTGAAGATATATAAACTAACTATTTCATTTGTCCTACAATTCCAATAGTGCACATGGCAAGCTTCTTTGCAAATCTCTTTTGTTGCATATGGTAGGCCTCTAAATAGACTAAGCTTGTACTAGCATAATGAAAACATGACCTGCAAGTCACCACTGTGTTTTAGTTTATGAAGGCTGTTGCAGTATTCACTGACTAGTGAAGTATCAACCAGTGAATAAGTTTAAAGCTTTGGAGAAGTCACAATATATATTATAATTTTGTCTTGCAGATTGGCCTCTTGACCAATTTTTTCTAGGAATGCCTCTTATGAAAAAATAGGTTCTTTCCTAATAGGTTATGACCCTCTTGAAAATACCAGGTTCACTAGGACATTGGAAGAAAATATCTAATGCATGCATCATGTTACCACTACAAGCCATTGCAAAAAATAGAAACCAAGGTGAAAAAGGTGTTGGGAAAAATACTGAGAGGGGGGGGTGAATCAGCATTTAGAGCTGACTGAATTTTTTTTATCAGAGATCTTATTATGCATTTAATTCTTTACTTAGATTATTGCATCATTCATTCATCAAAATTTTAGTAAGCAGTAATAACAGAATAAGCCATCACACATAAGCAACACACATGAACACCAATATTTAAGGTGGAAACCCAATTTGGGAGAAAACCACCACTGTTGTTGTCTCAGTCTTCAATATTTATTATAAAGAAAACTTCTTACAATTTTTGTGCTGGCGCAGACTTATACCAGCACGCAGGCACCCACCTGCAGAAGGCTACAACCTTCTCTCATTCTCCAGTCACTACTGGAAGGGAGCTCCAACCCCTTGATCTCGTTTACCAACCGCTCCTGGAAGGGAGCTTCGACCCCTTGATTTTAACACCAGCTTGTACTGGAAAAAAAACTTTCACTTTCATGCTGAAGACTTCAATCCTCTGATCCACCAAATTTCTTCAATTTCTTCATCAGACTTGCATCAGGTCTTCATTATTTCTTTGCAGATCTTCCTAGAGATTCATCATTTCTAAATCTAGAGATCTTGAACTTTCATCAACTCCATAGGTGCATCATAGATTCAGATTTTTCAGAAACAGAGTTCACTCATGCAGATATCTCTTAAAGAGATTTATTCATTAACTACCCCTCCACATGCACACCTTGTACTATATATCTCTTCTCCTTATATAGTTTTTTCCTTTATTAATACCATGAGTCAAAACCACCCAACCGCTGATGGTATTCCTAGACGGGATCAACTAGATAATCCAGTGGGGTCTACCCAAGCCCCAAAAAATTTCTTATTGTTCTATTTTCTTGGTTTGGCAATTAGATAATTAATCTAAGGCTTTTTAATATCTCAATCTGAGATTGAGATATTAATCCAATTCTTCTTTTTGTTATGAACTCCCCAAGACATATATATATATATATCGATCCCAAGTTTATGTGTTCATGAGATCAACGCATATATTATCCCACATTCATTACATCACATGTTTCATATTTCGCCAACTTCACATATTCAACATCCTTTGCAAACCTTAGTTTAAAAAAAAAAGGTCCCAATTAATATAATTTAGAACCGGGCCCACATATATAATCAATGATCCAATCACATACTTGCACCGTACTGTGGTTATCCATCGTGCACCTTCCTCATACGGCCACCGTCCGATGGCTCCCCTCCAGATCGACGGCGCACAACAATACCGCGCGGCTTCCTTGGTCGAACATTAATGCGCGATGGCGCTCAGTGATGGCGGTTTTGTAGATTCATTCAGGGACGCGTGTCACTCGTTTTATGGAATCGCTCCCATCCTCTTGAATACCGCTTGCCCGTCGAAAGCGGTGCGATGAAAATTGGAAACCCCCTTCACTGTTCATTCCGCTCGTGGTTCCTCTCCTTCGCTCAAGGTTTCGTCCGCCTGTACTCCGTCATTGCTACGTTTCTTCCTGAAGGCATAACTCTATTTTAATTGTTCTTCCTTCGCACGATTATGTTAATGTAACTCAGGTTATATATATTCCAGCAAACATGCTCTGTGATCATGTGTCCATTCAATTGCCTTCTTCAGTAAGCTAGTTAACCCTATCGAATCCACCATACAGAAATACATCCTTTACCGATTAACTAGCTCGTGCTTTTACAGAAATCGAATCCATCAGCCCTTTACTCAGATTTACTCAGCCATACTTAACACATATTTCGAAGAGGCCAGAACCCTCCAACTTTAGAGGTTTTTCAGAATGTATGAATACACCGAACTTATTCACACATGATTTAACACGTCCTTATTCACATCGATTCTCCCAAATATTCTGCTTGTATAGAACTGTTGATAGTTTTCTGAGTTCTTCATACAGTCATTATCTGCATCCTTTGTCAGAGATTTTCCATCAAGGACAATCATATAATAAGAAACATATTGCCAACAATCTCCCCCTTTGCACTTGATGGCAACCATGACCTGAAATACATTCAGCAATATTCTCCCCCTTTGACATCAAGGGCAAAGGATAGATCAAGATCCTTTGTTCATGATCCCCCTGAGATCATGCTGCATCTTCAAATATAATATTCAATGAAATAACAGAAATGACTTATACACTCAAGATCAAAGATTCTCAAGCATGAGATCAGATTAGAACAAATAATTAGAATGCCAACAATGCATCCTTGCCACATGACCAATGCTCCCCCTTAGCCTGTGCATCCTGAACACTTTCAACAGGAGTGTGTCCCATTTAATCTTCTGAATTTAAGTAGATCTGATCTTTTGCATGGCAGAGACTACTCCCAGCTTTTGTTTGAGATATTCGAATGCTTCCCTGGGTAGAGTTTTGGTAAATATATCAGCAACTTGTTCTTTGGAGGGAACATACTCCAACTTCACCTTTTGTTCAAGCACTTGTTCACGTAAGAAGTGATACTTGATGGGAATGTGCTTGGTCTTGGAATTCATAACAAGATTCTTTGAGATACTGATGGCACTTGTATTATCACACATAATGGAGATAGGAGGTGAAAATTTGATTTGAATATCTTGTAAGGTTTGCATCATCCAAAGAAGTTGAGTGCAACATGATGCGGCAACCACATATTCTGCTTCTGCTGTAGATAAGGCAATAGAGCTTTGCTTCTTGCTGAACCAAGATACTAACCGGGGCCCCATATAGAATGCACCACCACTAGTGCTTTTCCGATCATCAACGTTTCCAGCCCAATCTGCATCAGTGTAAGCATGAAGAGTGAGATCAGCATTCTTTGGATACCATAGTCTAAAGTCTTGAGTTCCTTGCAGATATTTGAATATTATTTTGATAGCCTGAAGATGAGACCCTTTTGGATTAGCTTGGAATCATCCCACAATCCCAATTGCATGCATAATGTCTGGTCTAGTCCCAGTGAGATAAAGTAGACTTCCTATCATAGATCTGTATTCTGGTTGATTCACCGTGGGAGAATCATCATGAGAACTGAGATTACATCTTGTTATCATTGGTGTACTTACAGGTTTGCATTCTTCCATGCCATACTTCTTCAGAATTTTCTTAAGATATTTTGCTTGTGATAAGAATATGCCATTTGTTGCTTGTTGCACTTGCAAGCCCAGAAAGAATGTTAGTTCCCCAAGTAAAGACATTTCAAATTCTTGCTGCATATCAGAAGCAAATTTCTGACTCATAGACTCTTCATTACTTCCAAAAATGATATCATCAACATATACAACCACAATCAATAGTTTGTTATTTTCATTTTTTGTGTATAAGTTGCTATCAGCAGACCCCTTTGAAAATCCGTGTTGATGAAGATATTTGTCAAGACGATAATACCATGCCCTTGGAGCTTGTTTGAGACCATATAGAGCCTTTTTAAGTCTACAAACAAGATTTTCATCATTTCCCAAAATGAATCCTTCTGGTTGTTCTATATAAACTTCTTCTTCTAGATCACCATTGAGAAAGGAAGATTTAACATCCATTTGATAAACTTTGATTTGTTGGAAGCTTGAAAAAGCAAGAAACATTCTTATGGCTTCAAGTCTGGCTACAGGAGCAAAAGTTTCTTCAAATTCTATACCTTCTTGTTGAGCATACCCCTTGCAAACAAGTCTAGCCTTATTTCTTATAACATCCCCATTCTCATTTAACTTATTTTTGAATATCCATTTAGTTCCAATGACATTTTTGTCATGAGGTCTTGGTACTAATTCCCAAGTGTGATTCTTTTCAATTTGATCAAGTTATTCATTCATGGCTTGAATCCAACATTCATCTTTACTGGCTTGATTGACATTTTGTGGTTCAATAGTGGATAGAAATGCCAGATAGCTAGAAGATCCCACAATAGTCCTTCTTGTTTGTACACCTGATCCCTTTCCTCCCAAAATTTGAGATTCTAGATGATTCTTTTGAACATATCTGGATGCAGCTTTTTCAGATAAATCATCTTCGGGTTCTTCATTGGGTTCACTATCTATATCATTCCTATTTGATGTAGAAGGATATATGTCATCATCGTCTTCATCTGTTGTTTGTTTTTCTTCTTTTGAAGCTGCAGGAGACTCATCAATAACAACATCAATACATTCAAAAATCTTCCGAAGTCTTTTATTGTAACATTTATATGCCCTACTCCTAGAGGAGTAACCAAGAAATATTCCTTCATCTGCTCTGGGTTCAAAATTGCCAAGTTTTTCATCATTATTTTTGATAAAGCATTTGCTCCCAAAAACTCTAAAGTGCTTCACAGTGGGAGGATTACCATACCATAGTTCATATGGAGTTTTATCACTATTTACACGAACATGTTCCTTGTTAAGAATATTTACTGCTGTATGTGCTGCTTCTCCCCAAAATGTGTCAGGTGTTCCAGAATCATCAAGCATAGCTCTAGCCATTTGTTGAACTGTTCTATTCATTCTTTCTTCTATGCCATTTTGTTGTGGAGTGCCAGCTATAGAAAACTATCTTTTTATGCCATGTTGTTCACAAAATTCAATGAATTCATCTGATGTATATTCTCCTCCTCGATTAGATCTAAGACACTTGATTTTTAGATCTAATTCATTTTCAACCAGTGCTTTGAATATCTGAAATTTCTCAAATGCTTCATCTTTGTGTTCAATCAACCCAATCCAACACATTCTAGAGAAATCATCAATAAATAAGATATAGTATTGTTCACCACGTGGTGACTTTTTCCTCACAGGTCCACATATTTCAGTATGAATGAGTTCAAGAGGCTTACTTGATGATCCTTCCTTGACATTAAATTTCACTCTGGTTTGCTTACCAAATTGGCAAGATTTGCATATGATATTTTCAGGTAGAGTAATATTGGGAAGATCACGAACAGCTTTAAGTCTACTCGATTTGTTGATTTGAGAGAAGCTCAGATGCCCCAACCTTCTATGCCATAGCCAGTTTTCTGAAGGTTTACTCAAGTAACATTGTTCTTTGCAGTTCTTCAATACATACAGGTTGCTTGGAGTTATGTATCCTTTTATAACTGTTTTACCTATATCAAGATCACGTACCACACATTCTTTTGAACTAAAGACAACTTCAGTTCCTTGATCACACATTTGACTTACACTTAACAGGTTATGCTTTAATCCATCCACATACATGACATTATTGGCTTTCACCTTTTCTTTTAGAAAAACAGACCCTTTTCCCTTAATGACAGAAGGAGTATCATTTCCAAATGTAACATTCTTTTCTTTTTCTAGATCACTATATGCAAGAAGTTTGTTTTTGTCACCTGTCATTTGTTTTGAGCATCCACTATCAATGTAACATTGATTTTCTTCACCTTCTGCAAATAAAGCTATGCCACAATTTTCAACCTGTAATTCCTTCTTTTTCCACACTTTGGCGCTTGAAGGAAAATGCTCTTTTGGCTCAACTTTTCTCCTGCATTCAGATTCTTCATGGCCAAAGTTATTGCAATAAGCACATTCAACTTCATTTTGAAGAGGAGAAAAGTTGTTATATGTATTCTTCTTTGTTCCAATATCAATCCTTTTCTTTATTGCTTCTCTTGTCATGATGGTTTTATATGCAACACATTGAAAATCTTTATGACCAAAATTGTGACATGAGAAACATTGTCCATTGAAGAAGAAATTTCTGCGATCATGAAATATTCTACTTGAATTTACCTGTTGATTGGTGTTTCTTTGAAAAGTACTCCTGTTAGTGTTCTTTGAATTGAGATGGTCATGCTTTATCTATACAGATTCTTTAATCCCTTGCTGAGGGGCAGAATGTTGTGTACTAGTTGTAGCTGCTTTTAGATAGTTTGGTGCTGAAGCCTGAGAAGATTCTCCGATATATCCAAGACCTGTCTTTAGAAGAGGAGAACGTTGTACCTTGATAATATCATCTAAGGTTTCAGATCCTTTAGCAAATCTAAGATTCAAAGTCTTTACTTTCTCAATTTCTTTTCTTAGACTTACTATTTCACATTCTAATTTCTCATTATGTTTCTCCTTTTCTTGAAGTTGGTTTTTCAGAGTTTCGATGGATATTTTACTTTCTTCTAAGCATATTTTGAGTTGATTTATTTCATCAAGAAAATCATTGTCCTCTAAAGCATCCATAAAAGTATCCTTTTCTTCTCTAGACTCTTTTTCAAATGCCATGAGAAGTCTAAGATCTTGTTCACATTCTTCCTCACTGTTTGATAACCCATCACTGTCTTCATGAGTATAGTAACTTTTTCTAGTGCTAAACCGATTCTTATTCCTTCTTGCTACTTCCTTTCCTTTTTCATGTGTTTCTTTGTGAGGACACTTAGCATCATAATGACCAACTCTTCCACAAGAAAAACATTTGAAAGGAAGCTTACCTCTGAACCGTCCTGTACCAAGTTGGAGTTTCTTTACAAAATTTACCTCATCTTCTTCTGAGATATACCCTGATCCTTCTGTCTCTTGTACTTCCTTCCCTTTTGTAGAAGCTCTAAAGACGGCTTCTTTGACTTCAGATGGTCCTCCTCTTCTCATTTCATATGTAGTTAGTATGCCATGAAGTTGCACCACAGTAAGATTTTGAAGATCCTGCTTTTCTTCAAGAGCAGAAACTTTTGACTCAAATTTTGTCGTTAGTGATCTTAAAACTTTCTCAACTAAAGTAGATTCGGTTATTGTTTCTCCCAGATTTCTTATACGATTTACAATATCATCAAGACGTAAAAATAAATTGGCAATGCTCTCCTCATTATGCATTTTTAGGTTCTCATATTGAATTCTGAGAGTTTGGAGTTTAGCACTTTTTACCTTTGCATCATCTTCATAACTTAGAATGATTTTGTCCCATATTGTCTTTGCTGTATTTAGCTGCATTACTTTGACAAATTCTGATTCAGTTAGACTTCCCAATAGAGCATTAACCGCCTTTGCATTTGTTTCATAATTCTTTCTTTCCATTGGATCTGTTGGTACTGCGGCTGGATATTGATATCCTGCTTCAAAAATAGCCCATACATCTGCTCCCAGAGACTGAATATATGATCTCATCCTTGTTTTCGAGAAGATTAAATTGTTTCCGTTGAAGAGCGGAGGCCTGATAGATGATATTCCATCTTGATTGCTCATCTTGATTGATCTTCCTTCCAGCGGCTAAGCTTTTCAGAAGGACCTGCTCTGATACCAATTGTTGGGAAAAATACTAAGAGGGGGGGGGTGAATCAGTATTTAGAGCTGACTGAAAACTTTTTATCAGAGATCTTATTATGCATTTAATTCTTTACTTAGATTATTGCATCATTCATTCATCAAAATTTTAGTAAGCAGTAATAACATAATAAGCCATCACACATAAGCAACACACATCAACACCAGTATTTAAGGTGGAAACCCAATTTGGGAGAAAACCACCACTGCTGTTGTCTTAGTCTTCAATATTTATTATAAAGAAAACTTCTTACAATTTTTGTGCTGGCGCAGACTTATACCAGCATGCAGGCACCCACCTGCAGAAGGCTACAACCTTCTCTCGTTCTCTAGTCACTACTGGAAGGGAGCTCCAACCCCCTGATCTCATTTACCAACCTCTCCTGGAAGGGAGCTTCGACCCCCTGATTTTAACACCAACTTGTACTGGCATAAAAACTTCTACTTTCATGCTGAAGACTTCAATCCTCTGATCCACCAAATTTCTTCAATTTCTTCATCAGACTTGTGTCAGGTCTTCATTATTTCTTTGCAAGTCTTCCTAGAGATTCATCATTTCTAGATCTAGAGATCTTGAACTTTCATCAACTCCATAGGTGCATCATAGATTCAGATTTTTCATAAACAGAGTTCACTCATGCAGATATCTCTTAAAGAGATTTATTCATTAACTACCCCTCCACATGCACAGCTTGTACTATATATCTCTTCTCCTTATATATAGTTTTTTCCTTTATTAATAAAATGAGTCAAAACCACCCAACCGCTGATGGTATTCCTGGACAGGATCAATTAGATAATCCAGCGGGGTATACCCAAGCCCCAAACAATTTCTTATTGTTCTATTCTCTTGGTTTGGCAATTAGATAATTAATCTAAGGCTTTTTAATATCTCAATCTGAGATCAGGATGTTAAATCCAGGCTTCTATCTTTTATTTATGAACTCCCCGACATATATATATATATATATATATATATATATATATATATATATATATATATCGATCTCAGGTTTATGTGTTCATGAGATCAACGCATATATTATCCCATGTTCATTACATCACATGTTTCATATTTCGCCAACTTCACATATTCAACATCCTTTGCAAACCTTAGTTTAAAAAAAAAAGGTCCCAATTAATATAATTTAGAACCGGGCCCACATATATAATCAATGATCCAATCACATACTCGCACCGTACCGTGGTTATCCATCATGCACCTTCCTCATACGACCACCGTCCGATGGCTCCTCTCCAGATCGACGGCACACAACAATATCGCGCGGCTTCCTTGGTCGGACATTAATGCGCGATGGCGCTCAGTGATGGTGGTTTTGCAGATTTGTTCAGGGACGTGTGTCACTCGTTTTATGGAATCGCTCCCATCCTCTTGAATACCGCTTTCCCGTCGAAAGCAGTGCGATGAAAACCAGAAACCCCCTTCACTGTTCATTCCGCTCGTGGTTCCTCTCCTTTGCTCAAGGTTTTGTCTGCCTGTACTCCGTCATTGCTACGTTTCTCCATGAAGGCATAACTTCGTTTTAATTGTTCTTCCTTCGCACGATTATGTTAATGTAACTCAGGTTATATATATTCCAGCAAACATGCTCTGCGATCATGTGTCCATTCAATTTCCTTCTTCAGCAAGCAGGTTAACCCTATAGAATCCACCATACAGAAATACATCCTTTACCGATTAACTAGCTCGTGCTTTTACAGAAATCGAATCCATCAGCCCTTTACTCAGATTTACTCAGCCATACTTAACACATATTGTGAAGAGACCAGAACCCTCCAACTTTAGAGGTTTGTCAGGATGTATGAATACACCGAACTTATTCACACATGATTTAACACGTTCTTATTCACATCGACTCTCCCAAATATTTTGCTTGTATAGAACTGCTGATAGTTTTCTGAGTTCTTCATACAGTCATTATCTGCATCCTTTTTCAGAGAGTTTCCATCAAGGACAATCATATAATAAGAAACATATTGCCAACAAAAGGATCTACAACTACATTGTAGGTGTGTTACAGTGACAATACTTTCTTGAATGTATATTCTCCAACATCCATAGCATTACCACAAACAATCATAGTTTGTATTTAACTCCAAATAATATACATTTCAATAAGAAGTTTTCAATCATAGTTTTACCTTGTGGCAATGATTTTCCTTATGTCCTGCTCTCATTTTCAGTCAAAAACTAGATTTCCTATGTTGATGACATTCCTACTATAATATGACCAACTATCAAACAACTATCTCATTGTAATTCTAGATAAAATGAGCAGTGTACCAACATAATAAAGAAACTGAAAATGATAGTAGATATTGCAGGTTAAGCAACTAAATAGGTAGTACGCATGATTTGCTATTCCATAATTCACTACCTTTCCCATTTATAAAATAGTTTATACAACAATTCTATTGCATATTAGTTCTTTTTGTTGCTATTTATTGAGATTTTGGCTCACACGGGGATTACAATCAGCCTTTCCATAGGAGATACATATGGCTTATGCAATTGGCATACCATTGCTGTTACTATAACTAACATTTCATGATAATAAGTTACAGTTGAAACATTGCATTTAATTGTTTTGGCTTACTAATTGTTATGTATGGCATATATAATACCAGTTGTCCATTGGGATTTATACGTGACCAAATGAAAAAGTATTTAACTGTTGCTAAATGAAAAAATGTGACAGGCTAGGATTGGAGGGATTTTGTGCAAATTATAATGAAAAATAAAAATGTGAAGGCCTGCACCTCCAATGCAGTGATAGTAGGGTTTCCTATTTATAATCGTCTAGAGTTATTATTATTAATATTTGTTTGTTTCTTTCTGGCTATTTATCCCTGGTCAAGGTGTTTCTCAAGTTTGTCAGCTCTAAATTCTAACCATGTTGTTTGATGTCTTGCAGTGGAAACACCTCACATATTTGCTATAGGGTAAAATGCTTGGGTTGTTGGTTATCGAATATCCCTCTCAGGGCTTTCCGGTGCCCGAGGCAGACAGTAAGATTAATTGTATAGTTCACAAAGATGGCACATACATATTCATATTAACTTAAAAAAACTTGATGGAATAAGATGGAAGATTACCTCTTTAATGATTTTGAAGTCTTTTGGAGAGCACTAAACAGCGAAGCAGGGATCCTTCTTCACCAGCTCCAAATCTTGACTCTGAAATCTGTCAAAGCACCCGTGTAATCTCTACCATAACATACATTTCCTATCAATTAATTCAATATATGATAAACATTTAAACAATGAACATCTAAGCCATTAATCTCATGCTATGTAAATATTCAAATAATAATGACAATATCAACGCATAGAATGGAAAAAACAGATATAGTTCTATTGATTTTAAAAAAGGAGGATTACAACCATCGGTTGTACCAAGCCCTCCTCAGCCTTCCAATCTCTCTATCTCTCAAAGTGGTGATGTCTTGACCAACAATTTCTCAATGAACCTCTTTGACCTTTGACCTTCACACTACAATAATGATCTCTACTTCAAAAGCATTCAAAAAATTTGACAATCCTTCGACCTTGAACCAAGAGCCTTCAGCTCCATTTTATAGGAGCAATCATTGCCCTTCTCTTTCCACCAGTTCTGAATAGAAAAAACCAAGATGTTTCCTCAACTTCCATGCTTTTTCCTTCTTTGAGAGTTTGGTTGTTTATGGTAAGGCCCAATAAGAGATTAGTGCTTTGCAGTTTCTTTTTTGTACTGACTCTCTTGTGAGAAAAATCTGGAAATTCAAATCATTCTTCGCGGGTTTTTCCCGTTCCAAACTCAAAACATGGGTAACGCTACCCTCTAGTGTAAACAGAACGTTTCCCTAGCCACTAACGCGGCCTATTCACTGATCAGGTGCGTTATAATGCTCTTGTGTTGTTATAGTGAGGCGATACCTTGGTAGAAATAGGTTTAGTTTAGGTCTTTGTATTCCTTCCATATTTATCTTCTCCTCTGAGCTGATGAAGAGGTATTTTGACCTATAACAGATGCCCCCTAAAGTGTGAGGTCAGAGACAAAGATGATGGCCGAAATACTTTATAATGTGTGTAGTAGAGATAAAGAGATTGAAATACTAAGGAAAACCTGAAACAACAACATATGTCAGAAAATATAGTATCTACCTTGAGTCGAGCATTCCCATGCTCAGTAGCTTAAAAAACATGATTTCTCTAGAATAGAGATATGAAGAATTTGTCCACCAATGAGCACAATGTGGAAGTGTCTGTCATAACAAGATTAGCCTAAAGAAGCTATCTCCATAAACAATATCGCAACTTGGGGAAGGGAAGAGAAATTTAATGATGTAACCTTTGCCCCAAGGTCTTGACCGCCGATTCACTTAAACTGCATATTTCTTAACATGTGAATGAAGGAGCTGTCATAAAACATGTGAGAAATCGTTTGATTACCAGTCGATAATGAAAACTATTAACAGACACGAAGGTGGCCACCAATAATGATGATGGTCCCTAAGATGCACAGTATAATCTAGCGAGTGTGAATAAAAAGAGTTGAAGTCGAACACTCGTAGAATCATTCAACCAAGAGCCAATGATGAAGACTCCTAATCAAGCACAAGACTACCTGCCACTGATGTCTGTAAGTATCGGGGTACTGATGGGTTTCTGGATCATCTTCCTAGATAAGATGTTGAAGTCGATAGGAAGAGATCTGTTGAAAGGTAGGCACTGAGGCGTCCTACATCAGTCAACACGAAACGGAAACCAACTGATTTTGTTTGTGATGGAGATAATGAAGAGTAAATGGGGATGTCGGACGACAAATAATTTCTGGCATAATGAGTGGTTTGGTTGATAATAGGAGCAATAGATAGCGAGATCTGCTTGAACAATAGAAGGCACTGTAACAGGGTACTAGGCAGCTAAGACTTAATGAACACCAAAGAGTGTGTTAGGATTTTACCGATGTAGGGACACTGGGATATGAAGGCTAATACTCATAGATGGTAGGGTTCGACTAACTACGAAAGAGTTTTCTGGGAAGTGCCATGTTCAATATTTTTGCTGCCAAATCGACATTTCTGAAATGTAACAGAGGTAGTATCCATTTTGTCCAAATTTTTCCCCATCTAATTAAGTTTAACGAGTCCAGACGAGTAAACTCAGTGAATTTTTCATATTTAGAGAGTCTGAAAAATATCATAAAAGACAACTTCATGCCCCGTCTGATTAGGTTTAACGAGTCCAAACGAGTAAACTCGGTGAATTTTTCATTTTTAGAGAGTATGAAAAATATCGTAAAAGACAACTCCATTGGGGTACCTTTGTCATGTCTTGATAACCGGGCATGACAAAGGGAGAATAGTAAGACCAAAATAGTTCATTTTCCGTGAGTTAGTCCATCGAAGCCGGAAAAGTGAGAAATCTATGTTCGATGGACGTCTACCTCATTTTGTTATGAGTACGAGGAGACGGAGTAAACTCAGTACTCTTTGTGAAATTTTAACGAGTCCAACAAAGAAAAACTCGGTGCCCTCCGTGAAATTTTAATGAGTCATGCAGAGAAAACTCGGTTACCTCCGTGAAATTTTAACGAATCATGCGGAGAAAACTCGTTCACTTTTTCGGTTTAAAGAGCTTTGAAAAAAAGGAAAAGAATGGATCCTTACTCTCTGTTGCGGTAGTTTAGCGAGCCCGACAAAGTCAACTCGGGGTTTTTTCAGTTTTATGAGCTAGAAAAAGGTCCCTAAAAAGAAAGCTCAATGCTTCTTCATATCATTTTTAATGCGTCTGAAGAAGAGAACTCTAGGTTTTTTGGATTAACGAGCAAGAAAAGGACCATAAAAAGAACGCTCGATATAAACTTTGTATAAGTTTAATGATTCCGAAGAAGGGAACTCGAGGTTTTTCGGATTAACGAGCAAGAAAAATACCGTAAAAATAATGCTCGAAAGATGACCACCGCATGCCCCTGCGTGGCAGTCATTCAAAACACGTTCTGCCTCATTGAAAGCAAGACAACGTCGAAGAATAGTATCGACACCACTACGATATAGTGTATCGTTTAGCACGAGGTAGTGCTTTTCCTGGTGGTGGATACGACGATTGTCGTCAGACGTGAGAGTTGGGCGGAAGCGTTGGGTTTGTAGGTAGACCAAAATGTCTCCATACCATGGGTCCGAAGAATCGACCAAGTATTCAGATTCGTCAGGAAATTGATCATGAGCTACTTCTCCTAGGTCGATTCTGGGAAGGTCAGATAATAATTCGGCGAAGACGAGGGACTTCTCTGCTTTGGTAGCTCTGAAGACCAAATCAAATTGTTGGAGGATTATTATCCATTTGGAATATTTTCCTCCAATAATTTTTCGAGACAGGATGTGTCGCATGGGGTTCTCCAAAGCAATAACCGTAGTCTGTTGCAGCAATATATAGTGTCGGAGTCGGGTGACGGCAAAAACTACCGCCAGAGAAAGTTTCTCCACATGTGAATAACGTAATTCAAGTCCGATTAGACCTTTTGACAAGTAGTATATCACATTTTCACTGTCGTCACTATGAACTTGAACCAGAACCATTCCAAGTGAGGATGGTGAGGCTGCCAGGTAAAGGAGAAATTCGCGTGAGTAGTCGGGGGCACTAAGGAGTGGGGCTAAAACAAGTGCATGTTTTAAAGCATCAAATGACCGTTGAGCTTGGTCATCCCACAAGTATAGTGTTCCTTTCTTCAATAATCGCATAAATACTTTCGTCATCTCAGCATAGTTAACAATGAATCGACGTAAAAAGTTTGCCTTCCCTTGCAAACGTTGGAGTTGAAGGATGGAATGTGGTGCCGACAATTAAAAAATCACCTTAACCTTATCGGGATCAACCCTAATCCTATGCTTGGAGACAATGAAACCTAACAGATGCCCGGACTCAACCATAAATACGCACTTATGAGGATTCAGATGTATATTGTAGAATCTACACCTAGCAAAAATTTCTTTCAGATGAGCGAGGTGATCAGGTCGTTTCTTGGAATGGGCCGGAAGGTCATCCAAGTCAGCCTGTACAATATGTCGAATTTCATGAAAAGCGTAGTCCATAGCCCGCTAAAAAGTTGCTCCAACATTCTTCAGACCGAATGGGAGTTTGAGATACGCAAATGTGCCCCAAGGACAGATGAAGGAAGTTTTATGCTAGTCTTCTTTTTTAATTACAATCTGGTTATAGCCCGAGAATCCATCCATGAAGGAAAAAGATTCACATCTGGCACAATCGTCAAGAATCTGATCTATGAACGACGTAGGATAATTGTCTTTGGGACAAGCGGCGTTCAGATTACAATAGTCAACACAAACTCGAATGGTGCCTTGTTTTTTATCGACGGGAACCGGATTGGAAACCCATTTAGTCAAAGGAACGAGATCGATGAAACCAACGTTTAAAATTTTTCCTACCTCAATTTTGATGGCGGCTGCTTTGCACGGGTGAATAGGTCTGAGTCGCTGCCGAATTGGTTTGGCATTGTCATAAATCTTAATTTCGTGCTTGACTATAGATGGATCTATGCCAGGCATTTCGTCATAAGACCAATCAAACACATTGCGGAATTCCTTGAAAAGGGATGTGAAGCATGCAATTTCCTCAAGATTGCAATCGGCTCCAATCTGAATATTTTCCACGATACCCGTTTTGACCGAGATATCAATGAGCATTGTCTTAGAAAGATTACCCATGTTCCCTTCTGAATCGATAGTTTGAAGAGTCATGTAAGCGGAGGGAACCATCTCAGGTGGGTCAAAGGATGGGATTTCAGTTTTTATCAGGTCCGAGTCGATCATCGAAGCGCGATGGTGAAACTCTCCCCAAGGTCATTCTTCTAGAGACATGATCTCTCGAATAGCTTCGTCTGTAGGCAATACTTCACTGAGGAGATCCTTAGAGAGAACTGTGATGGGTGGGAGGTTTGTACCTTTGGTCGAAACCATAGAAGTGGAGGGTTTAGATGTAATTTGGATGGCTTGGTAGGCAAACTCGACTGGTGAGAGCGGCATCTGATCTCCGTAGGAATCAATGTCTAAAGGTGCCGGAAGGATCCATGGGTCGATAGAGCCATCCAAAGTGGTGGATATCATTGCAACCGCGTTTGGGATTTGTGGCAGTGGGAGAGGAAAAAAACCTAGTAGGGAAGACGCCTTCAGAAGACTGGTACTGATACTGATGTAAGAGTCAGGAAAGCCTCCTATTAGGGGTACAGTGCTAATTAGTAACGTGGTATAATCAGGGGTGCAGAAAGATAACTGATCCACTGTGACTATTTTCCCATCCAATGGAAATAGGATGAGTTGGAAGACCGAAAAAACAATGGCGGTCATGGCATAAGACCAACTGCGACCAAGCAATAGATTAAAGTCGAGATGGAAATCTACGACTTCAACGTCCATGGTTACTG